>BSBK01001198.1:582500-1182500 GCA_027943335.1 Chamaecyparis obtusa
CTAAGTCAAACAAGAATCAATATGTAGGTCCCATCAGACCCTTTCTTGCTCTATGGTTTGAACGTTGAGGATCACTCCCTACTGCAAACACCCTATGGGATCTACTAGCATCTCCAACTGTAGGCTCAAAAGCTGTCGGCCTCTGTCCTGAAAACTATGTTGAACGTTGGGGACAATTGGTTGCTTCATGACCATACTACCCACAAGAAAAATAATCTCCATCAAAACCTCTTAGCTAAAGATACACTAGACTATTGGAAACTACCTCTACTAACCTCTTGACAAAAACTCTGATCAAGATGACTAGATGTATGTTGCTTGATACCTTGAGTGTTACGAAAGTTCTTGGACTGAGAACTACTACCCTGAGCTGGAGGAGAGAACCCCTTCTATTATTGTTCACAATTACCTTGTGAGAAGGTAGAAGGATTCTGAGAGTTCCTAGCTCTCTCAAACCTATTTCCCCTAGATCCTAAAGGTGCATGACTAGTAGACTAAACACCCATCTGACCACCATGACCCAAAGCTAAAATTTGCCTCCACCAAGGTAGCCTTAATGATCGCCTCCTTGAGGGTCTTATGTTCAAAAACCTTAACTACCCCAATGATGTGACCATTAAGCCCCCTAATGAAATGTTGAACCATCAATGGTGACTTATCACCAAAACCTGCATAAGTCTTGAGGGAAAAAAAATGGCGCTCATAATCCTAGATAGTCATAGCTAATTATCGCAGATTTTGGAACTCATCTGCACATTGTTGTTTCCACTAATCAAATAGAAATCATTTCTGAAATTTCTCAATAAATAACTCTCAGGAAACAGTCTCTATGCTAATCTCAATTTTATGTTCTTCTATTTTCCACCAAGTAGATGCAAAACCTTTGAGGTGTATGATAGCATACCTCGCTTTAACATTGGTATTGAATTTCTACATAGAAAAACATCAATCCAATGTAATAATGATCTATGTCTCTGCCTCAAAACTAGTACCAAGACCATCAAAGGGAGGAGGTTGTGATCTCAAAAGGTCTCTCATATGATTATCCTTTGCAGCCCCCTGACCAACGGTAGTGTCCCCCCTCCTAGGACTCATGAATATTTGTCTATCCTTATTCTCAAAATAGTGTGACTCTTCCCTCTCAGTCCTGTTATGAATGGGCAGATGTTCTAGAATAGTCTAAAGTATCTACCTAGTATTAGGCTTTCTAGAATCACCATGTTGCTCACAACTATCATCATGAAAACTCTCAGCCATATGACTCACAGGAGGGTTGTGAAGCCTACCCCTCCCACATCCTCTACTAAGACCTCCACTATGGCCTTTACCAATAGATCTAGTTCCAGAGACCATCTATCCTACAATATCCAGACAAAAGAAAGATATCTCAAAATCAGTCAAGAATAATAAAGACATGATGTATAGTCATAAAATGATAGTTTGAAATACAGTGTTATATGTCCAAGTTTTTGTTTCAAGTTTTTGGCAATTTAGACATCTAGTGGGCGTACAAATTCCTAGAGTTCCCAATGTAGAAACTAAGGCTTTGATACCAAGTGTAATTCCCCACCAAGGATCCCAGGAGAAATTAACCTAAACATGCAACTAAGTTTACAGAATAATTTGTTTTCTTAAGAGTTTACACAACAATAATGTATAACAATGTGGAAGCAATATAATATAATTACAACTCAAACATACAAGTGCAACTCAAAAATAGATTACAAATCTCAAGGGTTCCTTGATGTAGATTACGTAAATATTAATTGAACTACTTAATACAACAACTATAAAATTCTCCACATAATGTAAATAAGTACACCATCATATACATGAAATCCAAATACAACCTATACCACAAGGTATACATGATAACCCACATCCACTATACATGTCACAGGGTATGTAATAATAATCCAATATAAAGTACAATATGATATCTCCAATTATAACTAATACACTGATACAAGAACATAATATAAGAAATATAAGAATACATCTCCAACAATGATGAAAAAGAAGGTACAACTACTACAAGGATCAGCCAAAACTAGTACATGAATGTCGAAATCTCAAATGGTAAAATAATCACTACCACCCAACCTCGTGGAACCTAAGTGGTCAATGCTAGAATAATAATGTCCTAATCAACTGAGAGGGGGGGTGAATTAGTTTATTAATACTTTAAACTTTAACTTCAAACTTATTACTAAAAACAAAATACTCAGCTCAAAATTAAATGCAACAATAATACACATACACATGAATACCAAGATTTTTTCTCAGGGAAAACCTTGTTAAGGGAAAAAAAAAACCCTAGTGTGGATGGTACCCACAAATATTTTCACTAAGTATAATAACCTTGTTAAGAGTTCTAACCCTTTTAGGAGTTGATTATTACAATAGCCAAGTCCTGGTTAAAGGATAGACCATGTTAGAAGTCTTTTACAATGTGATCCCTATTAAGGAATTGACCCTACTAAGATTCCATCCCTGCTAGAGGCAATAACCCTGTTAGGGTTGCACAATAGATCAACCTAATCAAGAGATTTGAGAGTTAAAAATACCCTCAGGTTCTCCAAACCTCACAACTTCAAGGGTAAGACAATTTTGATCTGAAATTGCTTCCAGTATTCAACCACTACCAAGAAAGCTCTATCTTGTGCCCAAATGTACAACTATTGTTCTCCAAACACTAACCAATGCAGCCTCAATCTTGCATTCACCTCTGCAATTCACATATATATTTTTTAATATTTTTCTTACTTATTTTCCAAGGATCTCAATCCTTATATGCAATTTATAATAATTAAAGTTGGGTCAGGCCACATAGGATAAATCCTATTTACAAAATACAAATAGGCCCATGCTAAGATGTACATGACACCTCTTACAATTTTACAACTTAACAATTACATCAATTAATCATCCAGATCCATAAATCAAGCTCACTCATCGAATTACTTGAAATGTGTTCCAAGTTGTCTTCCGAATAGATCTTCACCAATACAAATGGCATAGTTGACATCACCTGTATGATCATAACTCCATATGATTGCAATAAGAGCTTTAGCCAGTATCCAACACAAACCTATGTTCAGTCATCATGACGTAAACAACCATGAATGCTATCCACAAAGTTCTGCAATCAACTCTGTGAAAATATCAGTTTATATCTCTTGAAAAAAAATTATCAATAAAACAACCATAAATCTGTGAGATTAATTTATAAGCATGTGCAATCACAACTAGTGACCCAAGACATCATGTATATTCCCCATCTAAGTTCACAAATGCTAATTCATTGTATTGTTTCTATACGATTCTCTGCAACCTGTCTGCAAGCTTCTCTGAATAACCAATTAGTAGTATATGTTGTCATCAATGAAAAACACTAAGTGCCAGCATCCAGACAGTCTTCCAAAAATCTCCCAAACATATTGGAATGCAACAATTCCAATCCAACTTCCAACAATATCCCCCTTTGGCATTGATGGCAACATGTGATAAAAACCATTGACACAAAGGTCCAAGGTGCATACTCTGCTTTCTTTTTGTATTTTGCCTTCTCATTCAACTTGATATCAACTATTGCCTCCTTTTCCGCTACAAGAGGGTTACTAACTCCTCCTTTCATGTAATCCCCCTATCAAGCTAGAGGGTTGTTACATCTCTTTCCTGGACAAACTGAAGGTTTTTTTTCAATATATATCTCCCCCTTTGACATCAATGGAAAAGGGTGCCATAATGTCTTCTCAAAGTAGTGCAATAGGTGCCAAACCACCTAGATCTCTTATGTGTAAATTACTCCCCCATAGGAGTAAATTATTACATCCAGTCTTGAAAATAATGCTTGGAATACATGAGGACTGATGCATCTTTGTATTTACTTTAGTTGTCATTAGGAGGGTCTCTGACCCCAAGTCTACCTCTAAGATACTCAAAGGTCTCTTTGTTTAGTGTCTTAGAGAAGATACTTGCAATCTTCTCCTTAGTATTCACATACTCTAACTTCAATTCTTTCTCTACTACCTTATCTCTCAATAAATGATACTTTATTGCTATGTGTTTTGTCTTAGAATGCATAATAGGATTCTTTGATATATTTACCATGCTAGTATTGTCACAATAGATAGTAATTGAATCCTCAAGACATACTCCAATGTCCTTAAACATTTGCTTCATCCATATGATCTGTGTACAATCGATTGCTACTACAACATACTCTAATTGTATTGTAGACTAAGAAATACAATCCTAATTGCTACTGCAACATACTCTAATTTTGTTGTAGACTGAGCAATACAATCATGCTTCTTGCTAAGCCAAGAAACCAACCTTTTACCAATGAAGAATGCTCCTCCACTTTTACTCTTTCTATCATCTACATTCCATGACCAATCAGCATCAGTGAAGGCATGAAACATAAAGTACTTTGATCTATCATACCATAGACCAAACTCAATTATACCCTTTAGAGATCTGAATATCCTTTTTACTGCCATAAAGTGAGACTCTTTAGGATCTACTTAAAATCTTGCAACAATTCCAACTGCATTAGCAATATCAGGTCTAGTATGTGTTAGATGTACTAAAGACCTCCAATCATTGATCTATACTTTGTATGTGGTACATTATTTGCTTCATGCTCTAATGATAACTTAGTCCCATTTACCATAGGAGTTCCAAGAGGATTTTTGTCATCCATGCCAAACTTTTTCAATAGTTCTTTAAGATATTTGGTATGAGATATGAATATCACTTTCTTACTTTGACTGATTTGTAATCCAAGGAAAAATTTTATCTCCCTGATAATAGACATTTCAAATTCACTTTTCATCTCATCTGCAAAATTATTACTCATTTCATCATTTCCTCCAAAGATAATATCATCAACAAAAACTTCTACAATCAAGATACCTTCTTCATTGATCCTTAAGTACAGATTATTGTCAACATTAGCTTTCTTGAATCCCAAATGAATTATATACTTATCCAATCTTGCATACCAAGCTCTTGGTGCTTGTTTCAAACCATACAAAGCCTTTTTCAATCTAAAAACTAGATTTTATTTCTTGATAAAGGAAATCCATCAGGTTGCTCAATGTACACTTCCTCTTCCAAGTCTCCATTAAGAAAATCTGATTTCACATCCATCTGATATACTTTAAAATTCTTATAAGCAACATGAGATAAGAATAACCTTACTACCTCAATCCTAGCAATAGGTGCAAATGTTTCTTCAAAATCAATTTCTTCTTGTTGTGAATACCCTTTACATACTAATTTGGCTTTGTTTCTAACAATAATTCCTTCTTCATTCATCTTATTTTTGAAGACCCATTTAGTACCAATCACATTTTTTTCTTTAGGCCTTGGAACCAACTCCCAACTATTGTTCTTCTAAATTTTCTCTAGCTCTTCCTTCATGGATTTGATCCATGATTCATCTATGCATGCCTCATTTGTGGACTATGGTTCTACTTGTGAGATCAAGCAAATGGCATTTGTAGTTTGCAACCTCTCCTATATGTTCTGTGATCTTTTTCTAGTTCCCTTACTATTGTCACCAACCATATGATCCTTAGGATGATTTCTCTGAACATATTTGGGTGTGATTTTTTCCTTCAACTCCACACTTATGCCATTATCAATCATCAAAACATCCTAAGATTCTTCATTCTCTTCATTTTCATCATCATTCTCTGTTGTATGCATATTGTCCTAATTTTCATTCACATTTTCATATGTAATCTCATATGGGTTAAAGTCAGAATACCTTTCTCTAATCTAAAACTTTTCATTAACTCTCACATTAGCACTTTCAATCAACTTCCTAGTTCTCAGATTGTTACATCTACAAGATTTACTTATAGTAGAGTAGCCAAGGAATATACCTAGATCACTTCTAGCATCAAATTTTCGTATGCATTCATCTCTCTTAATGTAGCATTTACTTCCAAATATTATGAAATAACTAATAGTAGGTGTCTTACTATACCATAGCTCAAATGGTGTCTTGCATGTACCTTCTCTAATTTGTACTCTATTCATTGTGTATATTGTTGTATTGACTGCTTCTCTCCAATGCATGTGTGGAACTTTTCCTTCTATCAACATGGTTCTTGTCACATCAAGAACTATTTTGTTTCTTCTTTCAACAACTTCATTTTGTTGCAGTGTCCTAAGTGTAGAAGTATGCCTCATAATACCATGATTCTCACAAAAGGTATTGAATTCATGTGAAGTGAACTCTCCACCTCTGTTTGATCTCAAACACTTTATCTTCAAGCATGTCACATTCTCAACTTTTCCTTATAAAACTTAAAAGTATCAAATGCTTCTAATTTTTCTCTAAGAAATCCAACCCACACCATTCTAGAGTAATCATCAGTGAATATGATAAAGTATATGTCTCCAAAGTATGACCTGGTCTGAGTAGGTCCACAAAGATCTATATAAATCAACTCCAACTTTCCATTTGTTGAATATCCTTTGCTTGCAAAACTACTTCTTGTCAGTTTTCCCAAAACACATTCTCTACATGTAGTGCTAGCAAGTTTCATAGTCTTAGGTAGATCTTTGATAGCATTATTGTTAGATGCTTTTACCATGCTATCAAAATTGATATGACAAAACCTTCTATGCCATAACCAACTATCATCAATATTTGCAACAAAACAAATGACCTCAATAGTGTTCAACTCAAATATATTAAAAAGGGGTCTTAGTACCAGATGTGATCAACTCTCCATTAGCTCCTCTAATAGAGAAATGACCATCCTTGAATTCCAAATGATAACCTTTATCCATAAGTTTTCCAACACTCAACAAGTTATGCTTTAAACTATCCACAATTAGTACATCATCAGTATTAGTCTTTTCATCCAAAGTAATTGATCCTTTACCAACAATCATCCTAGAAGTATTATCACCAAAACTTACAACTCCACCATTAAACTTCATTAGTTGAATAAATCTATCCTTGTCACTAGTCATATGGTGTGAACATCCATTATCAATTATCCAATCAATATTCCTATCAACATGAGAAACTAAATATTTTTCTTCATGGACAAGATCCTCTTCTTTAATAGCAAAAAAACCCAAAACATCATTGAATTCATCATCTAAATCTCTAGATCCATCACTAGCATAATAGCATTTCTTATCACTCATGTACTTAATGACCAACCTTATTATAGTTAAAACATTTCAAAGGTAATTTCCATTCAAACTTACCTTTATCTTTTTTCTCTCTCCTAGTGATCAAAGCCATGATTTTCTCATCCACTTGGTTTTCTAGCCTTTGAATCTCTTCCCATTCTTCAACATATTCTCCAAGATCTTCATTGTGCTTGTTCACTCTACTAGATCCAGTACCAATAGATCTAGTTCTCCGAACAATAGCCTTAAATGTAGTCTCCACCTTAGGTAGTGCATCCTTTAGCTCTGCAGTCTCAAACCTAGTTAACTTAGCCACTAACATTTCTCTGGTGAAATCCTTGTATTGGGGTATGGTTTCCTCCAAAGCAAGGACTTTGGGTTTATAAGCAGGAGTCACAGATATCAAAATATTTTCTATGACTTCATCTTTTGTATAAGTACCTCCATTATTTATGATTCCAATTACACATTCAGATACTCTCTCAACATACATCCTTACTATTTCATCATCCTTCATATGCATTGTCTCCATCTTTATTCTCCAATTCTGTAACTTTTCTCACTTAGTGTATTCATCTCCTTCATAAAGTGCAATTAGTCTTTTCTAGATCTCACTTGCCTTTGTTATACCTATGACCTCTATAAATTCACCATCAGATAAAGCATTAACCAAAGCTTCCTTTGCAACAACATTACACACAAACCTTTTTCTTTCTTCTTCGGTAGTAGTAAGTGACTCAAGGTCTTCATCTCTTATGATAGGCACATATTTCCAAGTAATGAGCCAATATTCCAATCCCATACACATTAGATGATTCTTCATCTTCTCCTTCCATGTGTCAAAATTATTTGCATCAAACTTAAGACTTTCCTTCATGAATAAGGCCATCTTGATCTTTACCTCAAGTTGTTAAGCTTCCTGACTGAGGACCAAAAGCTCTGATACCACTTGTTGGAATAACAATGTCCTAATCAACTAAGAGTGGGGGGTGAATCAATTGATTAATACTTTGAACTTTAACTTCAAACTTATTGCTGAAAACAAAATACTGAACTGAAAAGTAAATGTAGCAATAATACACACACATGAATACCAAGATTTGTTCTCAAGGAAAACCTTGTTAAGGGAAAAACCCCAGTGGGGATGGTACCCACAAATATCTGCATCATGATTATAATAACCATGTTAAGAATTGTGACCTTGTTAGGAGTCGAGTATTACAATAGGCAGGTCCTAGTTAAAGGACAAATCTTGTTAGAAGTCTTTTACAATGTGATCCTTGTTAAGGAATCGGCCTTGCTAAGAGTCCAACCCTGCTAGAGGCAATAACCCTATTAGAGGTTCACAATAGATCAACCTGATCAAGAGATTTGAGATTTAAAACTACCCTCAGGTTCTCCAAATGTCACAACTTCAAGCATAAGACAATTTTGATATGAAACTACTTCCAGCATTCAACCACTACCAAGAAAGCTTCATCTTATGTCTAAATGCACAACTATTGTTCTCCAAATAGTAACCAATGCAGCCTCAAGCTCGCATTCACCTCTACAATTTGCATATATCTTTTTTCAATATTTTTCTTACTTATTTTCCAAGGATCTCAATCCTTATATACAAGTTACAACAATTAAATCTGGGTTGGCCTACATAGGATAAATCCTATTTACAAAATACAAATAGACCCATGCTAAGATGCACACTGAACCTCTTACAATGTTACAATGTAATGATTACATTAATTAATCATCCAGATATGTAAATAAAGATCGCTCATCAAATTACTTGAAATGTGTTCCAAGTTGTCTTCCAAATAGGTCTTCACCAATACACATGCTATAGATGACATCACCTATATGATCAAAAATCCATACAATCACAATAAGATCTCTAGCTAGTGTCCAACACAAACCTATGTTTACTCATCATGACTTAAATAACCATGAATGTTATCCACAAAGTTCTGTAATCAACTCTATGAAAATCTAAGTTTGTCTCCTGAAAAATAGTCATCAATAAAACAACCATACTGTCAGATTAATTCATAAGCATATGTGATCAGAGCCAGTGAACCAATACATCATGTATATTCCCCATAAGTTTGCATGTACTAAGTCATTATATTATGTCTGTGCAATTCTCTACAACCTATTTGCAAGCTTCTCTGAATAACCAGTTAGTAACATATCTGAGTGTCAGCATCCAGATAGTCTTCCAAAAATCTCCCAAACATATTGGAATGCAACAATTCCAATCTAACTTCCAACAATCCACTCCCACCATGCTGAGGAGATAATAACAGACCCCACTCAGATAAAAAACACAAAAATCAATCACAATACAAACTAAGGAAGGGATCTTGAAAGCTCTCTAACTCAAAAGGTACAATAGGATAACAAAGGTAACACATACTCAACCAGAAGCAACCAACTCATGTAGTAAACCTAAGATGCATATGGGGAAGTGTCATCACATGAGCCAACTCTATAGTTATCCTGGTAGTCTCTCAAAACCTTGGCACCCTAATGACTCTATGTGGTATCAGTAATCCTCTCATACATATGAGGTACCAACTAGGCTATATCCAATTCCACATAGGTGGAAATCATCATCTCACAAACTATCCTAGCTTATACTAATGCTCAAGACATGGGTGAGGAACACATACATCTTATTAATGTTTCTATTCTAGTAGATTTTATTACATGATCACTTTATTAAGTCACTTGCAATAAGTTATCCTAACAACCACTTGCGGGCACTAGCACCTATTGCAAGCCACTCCCCACCTATATTACTCTTAGTTAACCTACCTAAGCATATAAATCCAAAATAATATCACAAGGTGTAACTAATACTCACTCAGTTTTGAAAATTTCTAAGGAACATAAACTGGTTTCCAAAACCATCACATCATCAATATAATCTTAAAATTATTCACAACAACCTATGTACTCCAAACCCTAAACAAGGTCGGACAAAAGAAAGATCAAGATAATAATGACTCATTATATGATACACACAAGAAATCACATATGCAACAACAAAAACTATGAGCCTTTGGTAAACAAATCTAATAGCCAACCTATTTCCTTAATCCAACGAAATCACCAATTACATACAATCCATAAAAATCCATAAAATTCTCAAACAATCATTTGATATACTTAATAAATATAATAATTAAATATCCTTACAATTTGATGAATCAAAATCTCAAGTTTATTTTACAAAATAATTCTTTTTTAATAAAATATCAAACCCGATATACAGGCACACACCATTTAACATTACCGATAATATAAAAACAACATTAATAATCACCTAATTATTAATTAATAATATCAACTAACAAACTGCATGAAGCTATACATTCTTTAAAGTTGGGAAAGGAGGTTGGAATGATGATTAAATTGGAGATAAATAATGCTTATGAAAAAGTTAATAGATGCTTCCTTATGTCAATATTAAGGTGTTTTGGCTTTGATATTATTTGGTGTGAGTGGGATTTAAGTTGCATCTCCTCTCCTTGCTTCTCCATTTTAATTAATGGAAACCCTCAAGGTTTTTTTGAAACAACTACTGGTATTTGTCAAGGTGATCCTCTTTCACCTTTTCTGTTCATTATTCTTGCTGAAGCTCTTGGGAGGTCTATCAAACAAAAAGGTTTTTCTAGTTTATGGAAAGGGGTCAAGGTAGCAAGAGGTATGGAGTCGGTGACTCATTTGCAATTTTTTGATGATACTTATTTAATGGGGGAGGCCTCAGCAAGAGAAGCTAGGATTATTAAGGCATGCTTGGAAATGTATAGCAATGCTTCGAGACAATTTATAAATTGGGCAAAGTCTAAAATATTTTTCTTTAACACCTCCCTTCCAATGTAGCAACATGTTTGTAGAATTCTTGATATGAAAATGGGAGTCCTTCCGAATAAATACTTGGGGATTCCATTCTTTGAAGGGGCCTCTAAAGAAAACCTCTGGAAGGATTTAATTGATAGTTGTATGAAGAAGATGGAAATATGGACAGGGAAATGGCCTACATATTCAGGAAGGATTCTCATGTTGCAATCCATGATTTCTGCTATTCCTATCTTCTCTATGAGTTGTTTAAAGATCCCAATGAAAGTTTTGAGATATATTGAGCAGAGAATGAGAATTTTTTTCTGGAATGGAGGACATGAGGAAAAAAAAATTCCTTTAGTGGTGTGGGATACTATTTTCAAGTCCAAAAAGAAAGGTGGGGTAGGATTGCGTAAATGACATCTAATCAATAAGGCTTTAGGAGCCAAACTATTTTGGGAACTTTATTCCAATCTATCTCAGCTATGGGCACATATATTAAAGATAAAATATTTAGACTTGATGGATGATAACCATATACTTACTATCTATAATCCTCTGAAAGGTTCTTCCATCTGGAACTTTATCTTATAATGTAGGCATATGGTATGTGATCATATTTCTTGGTAGAATAGAGATGGAAGGGAGGTTGCCTTTTGGGAGGATTCATGGAATGGGTTGTCGATGCTCTTAGACAAAGATAACTTACAAGATTTTATCATAGTCATGAAAAATGTGTGGGGTGAGAAGGTTAGAGATTATATGGAGATCCGAATAAGCCCAATGGGGGAGCAATGGTGTTGGAAGAGTCTTGAAAATATGGGTCTAAGTGTGAACCAGTGGTAGCTAATGAATGGCATTTTTACAGAAAGATATTTACCCTTTATGATGACAAAGATACAATCATTTGGTGTGTAGCTAAAAGAGGAATTTGCTCTGCTAAATCAAGATACCAATTGTTGGCTCAGGAAGAAGAAATAAAGGATTGGCCTTACAATCTTTGTTGGGATAAGTGTTGTTTGCAGAAGGTTGGAGCTTTCGCTTGGTTAGCTATCCAAAACAGGATTCTAACTAGGGAACGGAGATAGAAGTATGGTTTTGTGGGTCCTACTAGGTGTTTGATGTGTAATAAAGTAATAGAGGATGCAGATCACCTCCTTGTGCAATGTGAAATGGCTCAAAGATGTTGGGATATGGTCAGGCTAAAACTAAACCTTATGGGACCCCTACTGTATAATTTATTTGATCTCTTTAAAGGTTGGATGACTCATTTTAATAAATCCACCTTATCTAAATTATGGATTTTTTTCCCATCTTTGGTTATATGGGAGTTGTGGAAGGAGAGAAATAGAAGAATTTTCTAGAATGTTTTAGAATCAATTGATCATATTTTAGAAAGAATCGATATGGTCATAGAGGAGGTGATGAGTTCAACGGTAAGTTCTTTGAATTCAAATTTAGTTTTCTCTTCTTGGGATTGATTAGGACATAGATCATGGCCTGGAATTAAGATTAGGTATAGGGATAATGGTAGCACAACAACATTGGTGAAGAATAGCAGAAGAGATATTGTTTGGATTCCACTGAATCTAGGGTGGATAAAGATAAATTTTAATGGATGATCAAAAGGGAATCTGGGCATATCAAGGGTGGGTGCAATTGCTCATAGTCCAAAAGGTGATATATTGGCTATGGTAGTGAAAAAGCTTCAAATAAGGACTAATAATATGGTGGAAGTGCAAGCAGCAATGCTAGCAGGTAGATTGGGATGTGTTTTAGGTATGGATAAAATACACATAGAAGGAGATTCCAAAGTTATTATTGAATCTATTAAATTAAATCACTTGAATACATGGTAGATTCAAAGTGTGTTAAGGGAGGTTAGATGTATTTTAGATAATCTTAATAGCTTAAAAATTAATCATACTCTTAGAGAAGGGAACAAATAAGTGGATATAATTGCAAATTGGGCATTATCCTTCGAAAAGATTGATGAAATAGTGTTTGAAGATTATCGCAAGATTGAATGGGATGAACTTAGTAACTATTTTACTTCATTAATAAGGATTGTTGATATACTTACGAACAAGTTGGGAAGGCTTATTTTTTTGTATGTTTTATTTTAACCCCTTTGGAGGTGGAAAGGACAGCTAACAAAAGCAAGGACTAAACTCTTGACATGTCATTATTGCCCGATGCACTTGGATGGGATAGTATAATTATTAGGAATATTGGTTGCTTTTGTGGATTTAGGAGGCAAGAGGTGCAATAAGATAGTTGGCATGAATGACTCTAGGGAATGTGGTTGGCGTGCCTTTTCATCATATTTGATAGGATGTGAGTGAAGAGAATTTAAGTTGAATGTTGGGGTTTGGTGTATAGGTGCAGTTTCTTCATTTACTAAGGAAATGTAGAAGAAGTGATGGAGGTGAATTTCAGCATGGATTCAAAGAAGAAGATGAAGGCTTTTAAAGGTCCAGCTAGCAGGGAATGAACTAAAGGCTTATTGAAGATAAATTCTAAGGCAATGGTTGATGTTTTTAATTTGGTGATTAGAGAGAAGTTTCAAGAGATTTTAATTAAATAGAGGACAAATATGGACATTATTTCATTTTTATTGCTTGGGGTTTGGAAATTGGATAAAGCACAGAGGAAGTGGGTCAGATTACCCATGCTCTATTTGAAGAGGATGTTTTGGGAAATTTAGACTCCATTTTAGAATGGGCAGTCCCAGGGATAGGAATGGATATAAGGGAATATATCGCTGATGAGGAATATGGTCATAGATTCGGGCTCATTCCATTGTTAAGGTGGAGAGCCAATGCAGATAAAATGCATATGTTTAGGATGGTCACTAAAGGATGGAGAAAGGTGAAGGAGGAATTGGGTAAACAGGAAAGGAGAGTTAAGGACTTGGCGGGTTTATTTTCACAAAAGGTGCCTCATAGATAGTACAGCCCCAGAGATCAAGGTAATGCATCATGGGAGGAGTAAGAAACAACAAGGAAAGTTTTTTGTAAATTTTGGAATCATGGAGATTCACATTGTTGAAGCTCTTCTGGTGAATCAAGACTTTGCAAGATTCGAAGACTATAGCCAAGGCGGGTAATGAAGATCAAGGAAAGTGTTATGTTTTTTGTTAAATCTCATGATGTTTTTAAATCTAATGATGTATAGTGACTATAGGATATGTATTTGAATTTGGTAGATAGGAGGGCAATTTTGAAAGCTAGATGATGGGTAAATGCCCTAGTTTGAAGCTAAGTAGAATGTTGATGTTTTTTATTGGACTATAAAATTGATGTATATCTCTACTTCATAATTATTAATAGTATAATATCTTTTACCGACCAAAAAAAAATCAAATAACAAACATTAATATTAACTTAAATATTAAACATTAATATTTTTTATTTTATTTTTTGGTCGGTAATTGCTTTTGATTGGAGCTTTGAACCAGTGGGGTCACAATGGGGGACCCCATCCCCATGGTAGTAACCTATAGATTAGATCTCCAATACATGGTTGGTAATCGATGTGGTATTTGGTAATTCATTGAGCCAACACCATCGAAGGGATCTCCATGTATCCATTTTCCATCTATTCCATCCTTGTCACTCCACACTCCTTATCCCTCCATATTTTAATAGACCACCCTTATCACTCCACACTACTTATCTCTCCATGTTCATGCACAACCACCTTATCACTCCACAACCATTATCCCTCCATATCACCTTATCACACCATGCGCTAAGTTGTCCCCTTGTCACTCCATGTTGGTCTCCTTATAGCTCCCTACCAACTCTGTCCATCTCCATCGATGACTCTGCAGACACATCATCCCACCATATCCCTCCTATCTGTGGTATACCTATGTCATACCAACCTTCCTCCCTTTCAACCACCCTCCATCTACCGTGTGTCTCATCTCTCATACGTCACCCGCCACCTAAGCTCCCGCACTCCAATTGACACACCCACCACCTTTTATTCTTCCTTGCCAACTTTACTACCACCGCTACCCCTCCCTTATTGTTATGTGAATGCCTCTAATCTCCTCAATATGACATAATTACTGTGAATTGGAAACAACTAACAAATCTAAAGCTCACAAACTTCAATAAGGAAACATTATACTAATCTAAGGCACAACTTAAACTAGAATTCAAAGAAAGATACAGACATTCAATGAAGAAATTCTACTCAATGTAGGATATCCCAAAAGAGATCCACCCAAACCAACAGATCTATATTGATAAGTTTCTTTTCATTCACTAATTCAGAAAACCTTAATCCCAGTCTTTATAAAAAATACTAAAACTTAAATTGTTCTATTACTATGCAGAAAATAAACTAACATCCCTTCAACAATTTTTTCCTTGCTTTATATAGCCATCGGTTGCAAATTTCAAAAATAATAAAGTCTATGGAACTACTTCAGACAACTGAAAATATCCTAAAAATAGAAAATACTAGAAACTAAAACAATGACCCAAAAAGCATGGAAAATAACCACTAATCGTGGCTGAGCTAGACATCTTTGATTCAATTCTGAGATGACTCGGGCACATGTGCCTGCTTCCACTCCTCGTGAGCCAATGATGCACTGCTAACTATGGTGTGATATGGTAGGCTAATGAGAGCAATTCTCTACCCAAGAACTTTCCTATATTTGCATATTTGATCCAACCTTGATATATGAGCTCAAGATGATCTACATAGATGACAAGCATAGCCTCAGTGTTGGCTACGAAAGTGAGATCTTCTGTTGTAAGCTCTTTGCTATCTCTGATAGCTGTTATACTTGCCTCCAACTCCTAATTTATTTTCTTTGCTTTCTTTATATCTTGAGTTCCTTCATCCATCAGAACAATATTTAGGCACTTAAGATCCTTTTGCATGGTATCAATCAAGCCCTTAAGATCATTAAGTAAGTGGGTCACTCCATCACATCTGTCCTTGATGATTGAATTTCTCCATTCAATACTCTTCATAGAAACATACAGGATCTCCTTATTCAAGCCATGAACTGGCTTTTCCATAAGGAATTTAGTCACTCCGAAGTGATCAATATCTTACAGCTAACCGGCTATACCAGTCTATTTCTTCTTTTCCTTCCTCCATTCTACTAGTTCATCCAATAGTTCTGAGATGATTTTTGTCACCATTCCATGAGTTTCAATTAACTGAGTGATGTAATCACTCCCCCATTCAATCATCCATGTGGCCCACTTGTTAAATACATCTACTACTAGTTTGTTTCTTTGAATTTGGTCCAGGGTCTTACGAGCTTCTGGTGAATGAGGATCAAATGTTTAAGGCACCTAAGCTAATGGAAGTGGACTAGGCTCTTGAACCACCTGAATGAATTCTGCCAATCTCTGTATGGTAGCCTTTAATTCCTTCTTACCCCTCTCATCTTTGAAAGTCATGTGCAAAATTTTTCATGTAGTAGACTCCAAGTGTTTGGCATCTATTGCCCTACTTGCCACTCCCAAATCTATCTTCTCAATAGTAAAGTCCCCAACAAATACTTTAGAAACATGTTTGTCAGATTTTGGTATTACTCGTTCTAATGTCCACCTCCCAATTTTCTCATCTACCTCCATCATTGTCTCCATATTAATTCTTTTGGGCTTCACTGTGGCTCCCAAGCACTTACTTACCATGTCCTCTACTGGAAGAGTTATCGGTAGGATGTTTTGTTTCTTGCTGATAGAATTTCCCAACCAACTAAGAGTGGGAGATGGAGTCTACAAAGTATCACTCACCACGGTTACTACAGGTGTTCCAAAATGCGGTTGACTACTCTTTGGAGTCAGTGAATCTTCTCCCAAGCTATCTGAACCAACTTGCTCTGACATATGAGTATCCATGGGATATCAATGACCTCTTTATCATTAACCAGCTTATCACTTTCTTTACTAACACTTCCCCTTAAGGTCCTTCTTACTAGTGAAGAGCAAGGAGAAGCTTGTTTCACAGGATCAGCTAAAGACTTCTTCTTATTTCTAGTTTTGGAGGTACCTCCAAGGGAAATATTTTTGTCAGTAGAATCAATAGGTTTGATAATAGAATCACCATGTGCTTCTCTTCTTGGGTTATGTCTTCTTAAAATAGGAGGCTTCTAACTATTGACCCATTTCTCAATTCTCTTAATCACATTGAGAGTCTTGATTATTATGCTCTCTCTCTCTCTCATCAATACCCTAGTCTATTTCAAGTAGTGGCATACCCCTAACTCTGGTTTTGAACTACTCATCAATTACCTCTGCACCATCATCTTAATCTATTACTGTGATGTCAATCTAAATATTTAGGGTAACAATTTGTCCTAAGGTAAACCTTGACCAGGTCCTTATTACTTCAAAATCATCGGCACAGCCCTCCCAGTAATCCTTTATTTGGCGAATGTGTTGGAATTCAGAGGGCAAGTTGAAATGTTGAGTAGTGTATCCTCAACTATCAAAATCTTTTCTGAGTGCAAATGTTTTCAAATTCAGTTTCCTTAATTCATGCTCTAGATTTAGGGCATCTGAAGAAGTTTTGCAAGTATAATACCCTAATTCAACTGGGAAGCTAGACTTTTCTCTACCCTTCCTTTCCTTGACTCCTTTCTGAACATATGCTAATTGACGAGCCACTTTTGCAATGATCAAACTATCAAAAGCATATCTAGGCAATTTGAATGGCTCCCCTTCAAAACCACCCACTCTGAGATATGTGAACCTTCTAAATTGGATGAAGAAACTTCCATAAGTATTGACAAAGGTTTTTGCCTCTTCTAAAATTCTTTTCTCAGTGTTCCCTTGTAGTTTATATGTCAACTTCCCAAAGAAAACCCCATTGATTTTTAGAAAACTATCAACATGATATTCTTTCTGCAAGTGAGGGTAGTAATCGTAGACCTTCATATTTGGGAGGGGTTGTTCATGGAAAAGGCCTTTCCACTCTCTAGTAAAAGCTAAAATGCAGAACAAGTAAGAGGACATGTGAAAGCTACTGCCAGTTGGAAAATTTGCCAACTGATGATTGAGTTCATCGGCAATGGTTTTGGCCCAGTCCATATATTTTTCCCCTCTGAGAGTGACCTAGATATAGAAGTACATCCAATCATGCCAATAGTATGCATGCTAGTTTCCTTTCATTCTATTGAGCAGTATAACTAGATTAGCTACCTCAGGCTTGAAATGATCTATAGTAAGTGGCTTTGGGAGCTTGGACCCTCCTTTTTGGGCTTTGAGCAACCAGTATTGGTCTATTTCATTCATGTAGACTTGTCTCTTTGTGGTGAAGACTGATTGAGATGAGGGGATATTCTACCCTTCATATGGGTCTCTTTTTGGAATTCCTATGGCCTTTTGGATGACATCTCTTCTTATGTATACCAGCAGACTCCCGTCAACCTTCTTGATACACTTCTCAAAACTATATCTTTTTGCACATTCGACAACTAGCTCTCAACAAGGTGCTACTATAGGGAAAGTAGTTACATCAGTCATACCACTCTGAATGGCTTTTTCTAACATGGAACCTAGAATGGGTTCTTTGACTCAGTTCATAATGTCTTCTAAGGCTCAAGTTTTAATTAGGGTGTCTTCACAGTCATGTAGGGAGAAAATCAAAGGGGAGGTATTTCTGAAATTAGGGACTAGGTTCTTCATTTTGACTCACAAACTAGGAAAGAACAAGAAGACATAGTCACCTTAAAGGAATTTGAATTTGACAAAGTAACGAGTTGTAACTGAAACAAGGGGGCCAAAAAGAGAGACTCGCCTAGTTTTTTTTTATGCAGTGAACTAAGCTCTATGAGGAGGAAAAGATACCTTCTTCTACACTGGCTACATGAGACGTCTCAAACACTATGAATAGAATAGACTAAGCTTACCAATTTATCATAAAATAGTTCACAAAATCCTGAGAGATTTGTAATAATGGCAAAATTATGTCACATGAGGTTCAATTAATGATCACCAGGTAACTCACACCACTTTAACCATTGATTACTATACTTTCCCAGATCGAAGCAACATCAAAATGTCACTTCAATTAATTACAACATCCTTGCCACGCTTAGAAATAATAATCAATTTCTAGTTGTCCTTTATGTCAAATCACAACTTTCCACTTTTGCAAATTATGAACTTACTTTGAACCTTGATCCTTGAACTACAAGAGTTCATAGTTCAAGTTCAACGCAAAGATAGAAGGACTAACCTTTGGCACGATTAATAAAAATAAAGAAAAACACAAGCAACAAGAAAGAAAAGATAAAATAAAGGAAGCATTTGCAAAAATATAACATCTGTTGAACTTTGAATCTTGAACTACGAGAGTTCAAGGTTCACGGTTCATTGGACGAGTGCGCTCTGCAAAAACAACATGTCACTAAGCTTGCAAATGAAGAGATACAATCATGCCAAAGGGTGTTATTGAACTTTGAATATTGAACTACAAGAGTTCAAGGTTCAAGTTCAACCGACAAGGTGTTTATGTAAGGAAATGAAACTTTGAGTGAAACACACCTTTAAATATTATGGGGTGATTTTGGGAAAATTAGAGCCTGAGAAAATTAAACAAAATCTATTGATAACAATGGCTTTGGCTGGGGACGAGACCTCTTGAGGGTGAAGGATGAACCTATAGCTTTGGTTTCACAGACCAGGAGAAACTTAGAAAAGAAAGGGATGGACAAAGAAAAAAGGACAAAATAGAAAACAGCACAGCAAAAAGATATTTACAGAAAATAGAGCAAACCTATTCAAAGTTTTTACAACTTGAGATCTTGACCATTAAAGGTCAAGGGTAGAACAGTACCATCCAAGTGCTCCAGTTTGAAGGAATTACCTCTCAATTCTTTGTTGATGATGAACGGGCCCTTCCAAAGTGATTCAAATTTTCCATGGACACCCTTAGGTTCCCACCTTTTGTCCCATAATAGCACTTGATTACCCTCCATAAAATTCTTGGGCCTGGCCTTCTGATCAAAAATTTTCTTGACTCGAGTCTAGTGTGTGGCTATTTGACTTACCATTTCTTCCCTTTCCTCTTGTATTTTGTTGAGATACAAAACCTGTTTCTCAAGGGCATCTTGGTAAACCTGATCTTCAATTATTTTTTGCAGTTTCATGATAGCTAGTTCTAGTGGTAGTGAAAGCTAGGCTTCAACACCATAAACCAATTCAAAGGGTGACATGCCAATTGCTCTTTTTGGAGAATTTTGATCAGCCCAGAGACCTTCAAATAGTTTCTTATGCCAATCCTTAGCATTGTCACATACTAGCTTCCTCATTATCCTGATCAAGTTCTTATTACTTGATTCTGCCTATCCATTTCCCTATGGATAATAGTCAGATCTGTGGGATAGGTAGATTTCATGGTCATAAAAAAATAATTTCAACTCATGGGAAGAGAAATTTTTAGTGTTATCTATAACCAACTTGGTTGGAACACCAAACCTTACCAAGATGTAATTATTTACAAACTCACACACTACTTCAAATGCGGTCTTCTTAACAGGGACCGCCTCTACCCATTTCATGAAATAGTCTGTTGCAATGAGAATTTGGGTATGTCCAACAATCGAAGGAGGGTTGATTGGGACAATGAAGTCTAACCCCGACTACTCAAAAGATTCTTCTATGACCACTAGTCGCAATGGTAGAGTTGCCAACTGCGGTTTTTCACCAAACAATTTACATTTTTCATAATTTGCAACCCACTTATAAGCATCGCCAAACATTCCTGGCCAGTAATAACAATTCCTGAGAATCTTTAAAGTGGTTACTATGGAAGAGAAATGACCACCACATGCCTCACTATGAAATTTCTTGAGTAATATTTCTTGTTGTTCTTTGTCAACACACCTCAAGAAGGCTCCATCTAAACCCTTTTTATATAGTATGTCATCCACAATAACATACTTCGTGGCCTTTAACCTGAGATTTCTTCTTTCTTTTGGGCTTATATGAGAGGGACAGTCTCCATAAGTAAGGTAAAATGCTACATCTGAAAACCAGGAATCACGAAGACTGATAAAAAGAACTAAGGGTGTACTGCTATCAGGGTCCTGCTCAGACATAAGTTAATATAATCATTGACCTTGAACCAGCTTGGTAGGTCAAATTCTTGAATCTTGGAAATCCACGTGGCTCGATTGTTCATTCCTATCTCTTGTTGAGTTAGGACATCTTTGATAGCAGAGGTAGGAACAAAAACAATTGAGTGAGAATGTAGAACCTAAAAGCCTTCGCTGCTTTTACCACTGCATATGCTTGCTTCTCAACCAGTGGATAATTTAACTCATGATTTTTGAGAGGTATGTTCATGAAAGAAATGGGAACCTCTTCATCCTTATCATTCATTTGCAACAAAATTCCAGACATTGTATGCTCTGAGGCATAACAGTGTATTATGAAGTCTTTCTTGTAATCTGGATTTATTAAAGTGGGAGCATCTACTATAGCTTTCTTGATATCATTAAATTCTTTGACAAATTCTATGCTCCATTTAAATGGGTTCTTCTCACTCAAGAGGCTTACCATATGCTTAGTTGTTTCCACAAAGTCTGGAATAAACCTTTTGAGGGAATTAGTTTTCCCAAAGAAAGACTTAACACCAATCCTATTCGAAGGTAAACCAAGCTACTGGATTTCTTGAACTCTTTCTCGATCAATCTTGATCCCTTCTTTTGACATGATGTGGCCCAACAATTTACCTTCCATGACTATGAAGATGGACTTCTTTGGATTTAATGAAATGCCATGTTCCCTACATCTCTGTAGAGCTGATCTTAAATCCCTTAGATGGTTTCTACACCTCTTTGAAAACACAGTTAGATCATCAAGATAAAAAACTATTACCTTATTAAGCAGATGGCTAAAAGAAGAATTAATTGCACATTGGAAAGTGGTACCTACATTAATCAAGCCAAAAGGCATTCTGTTATAAGCATGCATGCCCCATGGGGTAGTAAAAGTTGTTTTATGTTGATCCTGGTTAGCTACCTTGATCTAGTTATAACCAGAGAAATAGTCTAGCATTGACATCATCTCTGAACCTACCACAATCTACAAAATATGGTCCATAATAGGGAGTCCATAGTTATCCTTTAGGCTACATTGGTTCAAGTTCTTGAAATCTACACAGATTCTTATCTCACCATTTTTCTTCCTGACAAGAACAATATTCACAATCTAGGTAGAAAGATGAATAGGATAAATGATACAAGCCTATAGGATTTTTTCTACCTCTTTCTGAATTGCCTCAGAAACTTTTGGGTTATAGTTTCTTAATTTCTGCCTAAAGGGTGAAATGCCCAACTTGAGAGGAATCTGGTGCTAGAATTTCCCTCCTTTGAATTTTTTTAAATCATGGTAGGACCAAGAAAAGGTATCTCGATATTCCTTCAGCAACTTGACAAATTTTCATTTCTCATCTAAAGTGCAAGATTTTCCCAGGTTTATACACCTAGGTTATTCTTCCTCCCCTATATTTACCTTCTCATAGTCACCTTGATTTGTGTCTTCTTGAGGTGGTGGAGGAGATTTCAAAGCATCATATCTATCAAATTGGCTTTCAAAAGAGACAAGCCCTTTAGGAATATGATTCCTTTTTAATTGGAAAATCCCTTCATCTATTACACCATCTGGGAAAAACTCATCACAAGTTTATTCACAGATCCTTCAAAGAAGGTGGTACTAAAAACTTTTGCCAACTACAAAAATTTATCAATTTGTTTATAATCTTGAAAGACCTACCAATGCTCAGCATTATCCTAAACTTTTGGTCTATACACCATTTCAATTTTATAGGAACTTTGCTTAAAATATGAATGTGGCAATAGTAGGGAGGAAGAAACTGCTAGGGAATCAGCTCTTTTGTTCAGTTCTCTGGGAATAGCTTCTATGGAGAAAGCTTCAAATTCTTCTATCTCATCCCAAACATGATTTCTATAGTGTTTAAGTCTTTCATTTTTTGTTGAATACATTCCTCTTACTTGTCTCACCACAAGTTCTGCATCCCCTCTAGCTCAGAGTACCTTGATACCCATCTTCTTCACCTCTTCAATACTGAGCAAAAGAGACTCATATTCAGTAGTGTTGTTTGTATTATCAAAATCCATCTTAAAAGCCTGTTGGAAAAGGTCTCCTTCAAGTGATATCAATACAACCCCTACTCTAGAACCAACAGAAGCACAACTACCATCAAACTCTAAAGTCCAAAGGCCATCAGACTTATCAATTGTCACTTCTTCATTCATATCTAGTGTGGATGAGATCATATAATTTCCAAACTTAGATTCCTGGTAGAGTATCTGAGACTTGGGATCTTCAGATGAGAACACTATGTATTTTGATTTTCCTTCTAGTTGTAGGACAACCCTTTTGTCTCCCACTGGAATAATTTCTTGCAACCAGTCAAGTTTCATCTCTCCTCCAAGATCCCAACAGAAAGTCCTGCTTAGAAGCATACCATAGCTTGTTGGAATATTAGCTACAAGTATGGTTAGTTTAATCTTTTTACTGAGGTATGATGCAAGGGCTACATGGGCATCTTTGATTTTTCCAACTAAGGGGACTTGTTTTGCATCTAGGGCATAGCATTGACCAAAGGTTGCAGTGAGGGGAAGATCTAGAGCTTTGGCTACTAAAGCAAGCATGATATTATCAAAAGCTCCTGAATCTATAACATAGTTGTTCAATTTAAAGCCATGAATAAAAAAGGACAAATAAAAAGGCTCTGGTTTTAATCCTACACGAGGACTCTTTTCTTGTGAAGGATTATTTTCTTTGGTAACTTGAGTTTCTATAGTAGCTTGTTTTGAGAAAGCAACATTAGTAGTTTCATTAGTATTTTTATCTATAGGAGGTTGACCTGATTTAACATGTTTGAGAAGTCTTTCCAACTCCTTTGGGTTCATTCTAAGATATTTAGCAGGTGAAACTTGAATCTTAGAACTTTCACAGAAATCAACAATATCAAAAGAAGTACCAGAATTGTTTTTCTTTAGTGATTCATCTTCTTTAGAAAAGGAGCTTTTAAAAGTTGATGATTTTTGTGAAAAGTCTTTACCTTTGTCCCACCATTGTGATGTTGATGGTGTATCATTGGCTTGAGAATTGCGGTAACTTCTAGTCAGCATGGTACATGTGGGGTCCTGTAAAGTTGCCAGAATACTTCCTCCTCACTCAGAGTCAGACTCATATTCTATGTAACAATTTATGGAGCCACTAGGCAACTGAGGACTCGCTACATCATCAGGTGACTCTTCTGTCAATTCTTGGTTCACATGCATTTGCATTGATTGGATCATTTCTAGATAGGAGGTACCATCATGATCATATGAAAGGTGGAAGGTACACATATTAGCTCTTCTAGGAGGAGCTTCCAGTAAATTTTTATCGGTCAGGGGATAATTTTGAGATATGTGACTAGGTCCAGCTTGTTTAGGCATCCCTCTAGGAATATCTCGATACAAAGGAGGAGGATTAGTATTGCTTTTAGGAAGCTGCCTCTTAAGGGTAATCACATCATTTACTAATCTTTGCAGCATAGGATTAAAAGAGGATGTATTTTTTGCATTAGGTACTTGGACATCATTTCTCCACTTCCCTGCGGTGATCAAATCATCTTGTAGCTCAGTAGCTTGGCTTTGAGCAGTTGCCAAGTCTACTGGTCTATTCCTTCTAAGATGAAAACCAATAACTGGGGGTATCAAATTTACAAAGAAACACTGCTATTTTTTAGGGGTGGGCCTTTTTGTGACAGGAATCTTATGAATGACTTTGTTATACCGAGCCACATAATCTATCATGGGCTCATGGATCTCCTTTTTCATCTATGTAAGTTGAGCTAACAAAGAATGCTCATCATCTACACTTTAGAAATGGCCTTCAAATGTGGTTTTCATGGCATTCCAATCAGTTATGGACCCTATAGGAAGATGCCCAAACCATTCCATTGCTCCTTCTATGAGGGTTTGAACAAAGAGCCTAACTGCTACATCTTCAATTTGCACCCCTAGAAAGCCAGTGGCTACATTGAAAGAATTGAAATGTTCTTCTACAGCTACTTTGCCATCACCAGAGAACCTTGGAAGAACATCTTTGGCTCCTTTTGGAAGAGAATGGTGAGTGACTAGAGCTAAAGGGCCTACTAAATTACCCCACGGTTGATCCATTATAACTATTGGAAAAATAGTTAGGAGAGGAGGGGCTTGAATCCCTGATAAAGTTAAGGCTTGCCAATCACAAGTTTTAGTAGATGAAAGGAAAGATTCTTTAGGAGGAGAAGGAGGTCTACTTTGAGACTTTTTCTTAGAGGGGTGGACTCTTATGGTTTCAAGATTTTTCAATTCTTCAAAAATACTGTCAAACATACCCGCCTCTCGCTGAGACCTGGTGTAAGGTCTGGACTCCAGCTTGATAGTTCTATGGTCTTTGAATTTCTCTATCAACTACTACAGCTTCCTGAGCTACGAGGAGACCCCTCAACTATTCACCAATCTCTTCCTCTTCTTCTAACACCAATTGAACTTGATGATATTGTTCGTTGCTTGTTTTAACTTTCCAAGCTAGATTATTTAGGTCTTCAATAATATCCTCTTAAGTGTCATGAAAATCCAGACCAAGTTATAGGACTTGGGGAACTTCGGCTTGACCAGGTATTATATCAGCTGGTAATACCATGATTACACATTAAACCAACTAAAGACACTAGTTTACTAGTTTAGCTCCCTAGTAGAGTTGCCAAAAAATGTTAGTAAATGAATTTGTCTCTTTTTGAAATTTATTTCTACACTCTATAACCCTCCAAGAAACATCAATTCTTTACTAACAAATGGATTAAACATAAGATATTTAACCCTCTGAATTATGGTACAGCTCCCAAAAATATTTTCAATGAATTTTTATGAAAAAGAGTAATGTATTTCTATAAACATCAAACTTTTGACCAGAAATTTGATAAGGCATAAACAGTAACTTTCATCAATAGGACATAATTACTGTGAATTGGAAACAACTAACAGATCTAAAGCTCACAGACTTCAATAAGTAAACATTCTACTAATCTAAGGCACAAATTAAACTAGAATTCAAAGAAAGATAAAGACATTCAATCAAGAAATTATGTTCAATGTAGGATATCCCAACAGAGATCCACCCAAAATATAAACCAACAAATCTATATTGATAAGTTTCTTTTCATGATTCAGAAAACCTTAATCCCAATCTTTACAGAAAATACTAAAACTTAAACTATTCTATTACTATGCAAAAAATAAACTAACTAACATCCCTTTCAACATTTTTTTCCTGGCTTTATATAGCCATCAGTTACAAATTTCAAAAATAATAATATCTATGAAACTCCTATAGTTTATGTCCGAAACTTCTTTAAATAACTGAAAATATGCTAAAAATGGAAAATACTAGAAACTAAAACAATGACCCAAAAAGCATGGAAAATAACCACTAATCATGGGTGAGCTAGACATCTTTGATTCAATTCTGACATGACCCAGGTGCACGTGTCTGCTTCCACTCCACATGAGCCAATGATGCATTGATAACTATGGCATGATATGGTAGGCTAATGATAGCAATTCTCTACCCGAGAACTTTCCTATCTTTTCATATCTGATCCAGCCTTGATCTATGAGACTAAAGATGATCTACACAGATGACCAGCATAGCCTCAGTGCTCGCTACAAAAGTGAGATCTTCTATTGTAAGCTCTTTGCTATCTCTGATAGCTGTTATACTTGCCTCCAACTCCTAAGTTATTTTCTCTTCTTTCTTTATATCTTGAGTTCCTTCATCCATCAGAACAATATTTAGGCACTTAAGATCCTTTTGGATGGTATCAATCAAGCCCCTAAGATCATTAAGTAAGCGAGTCACTCCATCACATCTATCCTTGATGATTGAATTTCTCCATTCAATGCTCTTCATAGAAACATATAGGATCTCCTCATTCAAGCCATGAACTGGCTTTTCCATAAGGAATTTAGTCACTCTGTATTGATCAATCTCTGATAGCTAACTAGCTATACCAACCCATTTCTTCTTTTCCTTCCTCCATTCTGCCAATTCATCCAATAGTTCTGAGATGATTTTTGTCACCATTCCATGAGTTTCAATTAACTGAGTGATGTAATCACTCCCCCATTGAATCATCCCTGTGACCCACTTGTTAAAAACATCTACTACTAGAGTTTGTTTCTTTGAATTTGGTCCAGGGTCTTACGGACTTCTAGTGAATGAGGATCGAATGTGTGAGGCACTTGAGCTAATGGAAGCAGACTAGGTTCTTGAACTACCTAAATGAATTCTACCAATCTCTGTATGGTAGCCTTTAATTCGTTCTTGTCCCTCTCATCTTTGAAAGTCCTATGCAAAAATTTTCATGTAGAAGACTCTAGGTGTTTGGCATCTGCTACCCTTCTTGCCACTCCCAAATCTATCTTCTCAATAGTAAAGTCCTCAACAAATGCTTCAAAAACATGTTTGTCAGATTTTGGTATTGCTCATTCTAATGTCCACCTCCCAATTTTCTCATCTACCTCTATCATTATCTCCATCTTAATTATTTTGGGCTTCACTATGGCTCCCAAGCACTTACTTACCATGTCCTCTACTAGAAGAGTTATCGTTGGACATTCTATTTCCTACTGATAGAATTTCCAAGCCAACTAAGAGTGGGAGATGGAGTCTGCAAATTATCACTCACCATGGTTACTGAGGGTGTTCCAGAATGCAGTTGACTACTCTTTGGAGTTAGTGAATCTTCTCTCAGGATATCTGAACCAACTTGCTCTGACATATGAGTATCCATGGGATCGGGATCAATGACCTCTTTATCATCAACCAGCTTATCACTTTCTTTACTAACTCTTCCCCTTAAGGTCCTTCTTACTGGTGAAGAGCAAGGAGAAGCTTGTTTCGCAGGATTAGCTGAAGACTTCCTATTTCTAGTTTTGGAGGTACCTGCAAGGGAAATATTTTTGTTAGTAGAATCAATAGGTTTGACAACAAAATCACCATGTGCTACTCTTCTTAGGTTATGTCTTCTTAAAATAGGAGGCTTCTTACTATTGACCCATTTCTTGGTTCTCTTAATCACATTGAGAGTCTTGATTATTATGCTCTCTCTCTCTCTCATCAATACCCCAATCTATTTTAGGTAGTGGCATACCCCTAACTCTAGTTTTGAACTGCTAATCAATTACCTCTGCACCATCATCTTCATCTATTGTTGTGATGTCAATCTAAATATTTAGGGTAACAATTTGTCCTAAGGTAAACCTTGACCAGGTCCTTCTTACTTCAAAATCATCAGCATAGCCCTCCCAGTAATCCTCTATTTGGGGAATGTGTTGGAATTTAGAGGGCAAGTTGAAATGTTGAGCAGTGTATCCTCTACTATCAAAATCTTTTTTGAGTGCAAATGTTTTCAAATTCAGTTTCCTTAATTCATGCTCTAGATTTAGGGCATCTGAAGAAGGTTTGCAAGTATAATACCCTAATTCAATTGGGAAGTTGGACTTTTCTCTACCCTTCCTTTCCTTGACTCCTTTCTGAACATATGTCAATTGACAAGCCACTTTTGCAATGATCAAACTATCAAAAGCATATCTAGGCAATTTGAATGGCTCCCCTTCAAAACCACCCACTCTGAGATATGTGAACCTTCTAAATTGGATGAAGAAACTTCCATAAGCATTGACAAAGGTTTTTGCCTCTTCTGACATTCTTTGCTCAATGTTCCCTTGCATTTCATATGTCAACTTCCCAAAGAAAACCCCATTGACTTTTAGAAAACTATCAACATGATATTATTTCTACAGGTGAGGGTAGTAATCATAGACCTTCATATTTGGGAGGGGCTATTCATGGAAAAGGCCTCTCCACTCTCTAGTACAAGCTAAAATGTAGAACAAGTAAGAGGACATGTGAAAGCTACTGCTAGTTGGAAAATTTTCCAACTGATGATTGAGTTCATCGACAATGGTTTCAGCCCAGTCGATATATTTTTCCCCTTCGAGAGTCACCTAGATATAGAAGTGCATCCAGTCATGCCAATAGTATGCATGCTAGGTTACTTTAATTCTATTGAGTAGTATAACCAGATCAACTACCTCAGGCTTGAAATGATCTATAGTAAGTGGCTTTGGGAGCCTAGACCTTCCTTTTTGGGCTTTGAGCAACTAGTATTGGGCTATTTCATTCATGTAGACTTGTCTCTTGGTGGTGAAGACTAATTGAGATGAGGGGATATTCCACCCTTCATATGGGTCTCTTTCTGGAATTCCTATGGCCTTTTGGACAACATCTATGCTTATGTATACTAGCGGACTCCCGTCAACCTTCTTGATACACTTCTCCTCAAAACTATATCTTTTTTCACATTCAACAACTAGCTCTCGACAAGGGGCTACTCTAGGGAAAGCGGTTGCATCAGTCAGACCACTCTGAATGGCTTTTTCTAACATGAAACCTGGAATGGGTTCTTTGACTCAGTTGATAATGTCTTCTAAGACTCCAATTTTAATTAGGGTGTCTTCACAGTCGGGTAGGGAGAAAATCAAAGGGGAGGTATTTCCAAAATTAGGGACTAGGTTCTTCATTTTGACTCACAAACTAGGAAAGAACAAGACATAGTAGCCTTAAAGGAATTTGACTTCGATAAAGTAATGAGTTGTAACTGAAACAAGGGGGCCAAAAAGAGAGACTCACCTATTTTTTTAATGCGGTGAACTAAGATCTATGAGGAGGAAAAGATACCTTCTTCCATGCTGGCTACATGAGATGTCTCAAACACTATGAACAAAATAGGCTAAGCTTACCAATTTATCATAAAACAGTTCACAAAATCTTGAGAGATTCGTAATAATGGCAAAATTATGTCACATGAGGTTCAATTAATTATCACCGGGTAACTCACACCACTTTAAGCATTGATTACTGTACTTTCCATATCAAAGTAACATCAAAATGTCACTTCAATTAATTACAACATCCTCACCACGCGTGGAAATAATAATCAATTTCCAGCTATCCTTTATGTCAAATCATGACTTTCCACTTTTGCAAATTATGAACTTACATTGAACCTTGACCCTTGAACTACAAGAGTTCATAGTTCAAGTTCAACGCGAAGATAGAAGGACTACCCTTTGGCACGATTAATCAAATAAAGCAAAACACAAGTGACAAGAAAGAAAAGATAAAATAAAGGAAGCATTTGCAAAAAGATAACATCCGTTGAACTTTGAATCTTGAACGACAAGAGTTCAAGGTTCACGGTTCATTGGACGAGTGCGCTCTACAAAAACATGTCGCTAAGCTTGCGAAAGAAGAGAGACAATCATGCCAAAGGGTGTTATTGAACTTTGAACATTGAACTACAAGAGTTTAAGGTTCAAGTTCAACCGACAAGGTGTTTATGTAAGGAAATGAAACTTTGAGTGAAACACACCTTTAAAGATTATGGGGTGATTTTGGGAAAATTAGAGCCTGAGAAAATTAAACAAAATCTATTGATAACAATAACGACAAGCCTTTGTCGTTGCACTGCGGGATCATCCCCTAAATATTAATATTTATTATTAATAAATATTAAAATATATTTAATTTAAAATTAATAATAAATATTACTAATTACTACTTTAATTAAAATAAATTGAAAATAATTTAAAAATAATTATTGGGGATCGCGGGGATGCACTTGTTGCAGCTCCCTCCTTACGGCCCCACCTTGGTTGCTAATGGAAGCCCAAGTTTGCCACTGGTGGCACTTGTTGTCGTGGCTTCCTTTGGGGTGTCGTCGGTTGGATGGGGGTGGTGGCTAACCCACCTTCTAATTTTTTTTTTATTATTTAAATTTATTTTATTCTGTCAGAGAATTTCTCTGACGCAAACCAAAGAGACTTTTTTTAAAAAATTAAAAATTCTCAAATTTAATCTATCAACAATTATGGAAGATTGAATTTCTAAATTATATTTGCTTTCCTAATTTGATTATTTTTTATTTATTTATTTAATAAATTTAATATCTTACAATTATGGGAATTCATTTTCCAATTGTAAACAAATAACCAAATTGATTTAATTTTTTTATTCAAATTTAATTTCAAGGGTTTTATGAAGATTTCAAATCAACCTTAACTAATTAAATCTACTAATTTTCCTATTCTTTTTCAACCAAAATTCCTAGGGTTCGCACAACATCTCTCATGGATAAATATACTTTTCTTTTCTTTTCAAAATCAAAATTAAATTAATAATAAATATAATTGATTTTGTAAAACCAAAGCATGTAGATTTTTTTGTGAAGAACAACCTAGGGTTTCATCAGGCATAATTTCTTAAATTTTAAATCATAAAATGTTCTAGATCTAGGTTTATCAAGAATTTTTCACATGAAGCTTTACTAACCAAATCAAACTAAAATAATGGAAGATCAAGCAATAACAAAATCAGAAATTCATCAAACATTCCAAACGCAACATAGACACTCTTTTTGAATGAAAATTAACATGAGTTTTCAAACCCTACCTAAAAACTCACAAGAAGGTCTGGAATAACAATGGCCAAATTGAAGACTCAAAGATTCCAAATTACTCCTAAGATTTGAAAATAATCCACAAACAATCTAAACAATTTTCTCCAAAAACCTCATCTCCTCCAAACCTGTGTTGAGAATAATGGCTAGAAGAATTCTTAATAATGAAAACCCAACAGACAAAACTCAACATGCAACTCTCAATAAAAAAATTAGAGCTCAACTCCCTAACCTTATTTTTATCAAATTCTACTACATGATTCATTATAATTTTAATGATAAAATCTGCACTTTTCAATTATCAACTCTTAACTTAACGTTAAACTTAAATTCCAAATTCAATTTTATTAAACTGAAATGTGCAACTTAAATAATTTATTAACAATTATTATTTTTCATTAATTATGAAATTGATAATTAAATTCAATTCTTTAATTATGCTTTTTAAATTTCAATTTTAGATTTAATAATTAATTAAATCCTTTATTCACAAAATTGAACTTTTTAAATTAAGTCTTTTTAATTAAATAATATATTTAATTAATTCTTATTAATTAAATACCCTCATATTAATATTTCTATATTTAATAAAAATTATTTATTTATTCACATAATCAAACCCATAAATTAGTTAACCATGATAATATAAAATCACATTAAACCACTCAACAAGACAACATGAGAAATAACTGACTAAACCAAAAACACCAAATTCATACTAAGGGAAAGCGTTCACAAATTCACATCACCTTGACGAATTCGGATAAGAAACTCAATCAAAAATGTGTCCCTTAATTTAGGAAAATAAATGGCTTGGGTTGGGATTGGACTTGTATTTTATCTCCCATCTCTTACCATTTGAGATATTGTGATAGGGCATGCTCATCTTGACAATTCAGGGAATTTGATGCTCGGTACCTGAAATCTTGTATTAAAGATGAGCATGTACATACATGTATAAATATATAACAAATAATGGAGGGGATCATTTGATCGTGTGGATCTCACAAGAAGGTAACTACAACTCCATTCCTCAACCACATCAGGCACATCAAACATAAATATAAAACATACACGCCAGCCATACACATGCAAGTATGGGGTTAGTAAAACTATAAATGTAAATAACATCCTAACATATAGATTGCCATCATGAAATAACCATAACATATACATCATCACAAGCATATAAATTGATATGAGAATAACCATACTCATCTAACTGTAAACACGTGTTATAATACATTATCCTAAGGTTCATAGTAAATCAAATCAATAATCTAGATATCATTTAAATAATCAACGCACACATAAAAGTGACCTAAAATAGTTTGGAAAATAAACTGAAAATAAAACTATGGGTGGGCACAACAAGTAATCCTTTGGGTTGAATGTGGATGTTCATTTCTAAACAAAGACATAGTACTCACCAAGAGCACAATCCTTTTGGAAGTATAGCATCTCAATCTAAGGGATTGTGGAAGTCTACCATGAAGAAAAATTTTGGAACGAAATAAACCTCAAAAGAAGTAGTTTCCCAATTGTCTTTGATCTATTACTTTTTTTGTTTTCATCCCCACACCTTCCCAATGACTTTGTAGATAGATGTAGTTTGGCCTAGAGTGATGGTGTCCCTGTCTGCTTATTTAGATACAACAATGATCAATTCTTCTTTGTTAAAGGTAGTCACATTATTTGGGTGTTTGATTAGGCTTTCTTATTCTTGTATTTTTGGCTATCCTTTTACCAATTACTTTATAGATGAAAAAATATTTTAACTTGTAACTTCTTAGATTAAAAATATTAAAATTAATAGTCAATGTAGTAGATATTAGTAGCTACAAGAAATCGCCTATGAAATAGTGAGTTATTAGTGATCAAAAGAAAATACTATGAATAATCATAATATATCTAAAATGATAGTAAAATATATTAAATTTATAATGTAAGGTTTTTAAAAAATTTAAGAAGCAACTACAGTAATAGGAAATAGATGTAACTAGTTGAAAATGTAACTAAGAGCAATGGAAATAAAGATTAGTAAAGGTAGTCTGAATGAAGAAATGTTTAGGCTAATTATTGGAATGGCACCAATAAACAAGTGCTCTAGTATAAATGATGCATAAAACACGAGAAACAACAAAGAAAAAGTTTTATTTTTTGAAATAGGAGAGGGTTATGTGCACCTCAAGAATAGTTTATTTTACTCAGTGTAAAGGAGAATGTGGATGCTTGACCCAAGGGATGTTTCCTCTATGCAAAATTTTTTAAAGGCCCTACAACCTAAACCTTGGCACCATCATCCTTCCTTGTGAATCTTCCATTGAGATAATGTGGATTCTTGACCTGAAGGTTGTTTTCTCTATGTAGCATCATGTGAAGGTCATGCCATTTGTAGCCTAGATGACACCATCCCTCCCTATGAAGCCTCCTTTGAGGGAGTGTAGATGTTCCAACATAGACACCATCATCGCTCTCTATGAAGATTATTTTGAAGTTGTTTTCACCCCTTCTTTCACACATATAACATTTATCAGTGTTGGAAAACAAAAATTAGGGCATATCAACCCCAAGTAATCTACAGTGGTAGTATGTGACAATAAGAGGCTAGGTATTATGTAGCTAAGGGTTTGTGGAGGAGACATTTGCCCTCCTATTTTGAGGTTTGGAGGTTTATTTTTTGTATGTTCCTTTATTTTTATGATTTTTTCCTCTTTCTTATCAGGTTGGTGTTGCTTGTTTTATCTTTTCCACATTCCTGGTTATTGTATCCCATGAGTATTTTTAATATGTTTTATTTTACAATAGATCTTGTGTATTTGTAATACTTGAAATTTATTGATGTTGACCCACCTAATGGCCTAGAAGGGGCACCAAATGTTAAGGATATCAAAAAGTCTTTAAAGGATGTATTTGTGAAAGGTAATACCATTATTTTTCCCTCTGCATATTTTGTTTCAAAAAAATTTGGCAATAGCGAAGGGACTAGCTCCAAGGGATCTAGGTTGAAAATTTGTGATGGTCCAAAGAAATTTTCCATCTCTCCTAACAATGAGATGAATGTTTCTCCACACAATTAAAAAATAGGTTAAGGATTGTCTCCATTTTCCTTATGTTTATTGACAGTAATAAAATCCCTTCTCGTAGATATTTAGATGATTGGGTTCAATTTGTTTGGATGAAAAGGTTAGAGATTCAAGTAACCTATTGTATAGTGGTTCAACATATCTTATTCATCATTTATTGAAGGAATGTAAAATTTAGGAAATTGTAACCAACATGCATTATGGGAATGTGGGGAATGGTATATTCCATGCCCTATGTTGGTCACCAAAAGCCTTGAATCAATAAACTTTGGCTTTATCATGTCCTGGGTGGGTGACTATAATAAATGTGTTCCCTTTTGTTGGAATTTAGACACCAAAAATTATCCCCCTTGGAAAAAATCCTTGGGATTGATGAGGCAAAAATTATCCTCCCACACATGGATGCTAGGGTTCTCATCTCTTTGGCACCTAATGTCAAAGTCCCTAAAATCACTTATATTAATTTAGAGGATTCTATAAGAACTTAGGAAAAGAAAACAAAGGATGGTTAATTTTATGCATGAAATAAAAATGCTTATATCTTTGATTTCATGCAATACATTTGCATACATAGCATTTGTATAACCTATTTTATAGGAAACTACCCAAACAAATTTCCTAAATTTATTAATTTAAAAAAAAAACTCAACTTCCTACAAACACTCATATTACCACTACATTATTCAATTTAATAAACTACAACAAACCTAATAAATAAGTAGCATATGCATCCTATGATGCAATATTCTCAATAACCCCCATGTTTCATCACTCTCCAAATGGGAATAAGTGGACCAACAATACTTGATGACCTCATTTATTTCATCATTAGGTATGAGTAGGGATATACATATCTACTCATGAGAAGCAATAGTAGCACTAGTTCCAATATGCTCACTATACTTTCATCAAAGGATAGGGCCAAACATAGCTATGTAATAGAATTGAGGATAGGGACTAACACATCTACCCAATGTTGAAATTGGATTCACTCTGAGAGGGGGGGTGAATCAGAGTGAGTAAATTCTGATCAAGACTGTATACTTTAAAATTTTGACAACTTTGATTCCCAATTGTGAACTGATAAAATGGAGATAATTCTAAAGTATTAACTCATTGACAGTGTATACTTAATGGCATCAAATGACTTGACTTCAATACAACACAACAATATTAAAGCATGTGTATATGATTATTCAATTTTAATGATGAACAATCTTTATAATGCTTTCATGTAAACAAAAAAAACTTTTGAGAAATTAACACCTTAGAAGATTTGCATAATTCTACACGTGATTATACCAAGAATGGAAACATAACAAAGATTCAAACTGGGACAACATGTAAAGACAACTTGAACATTAAGTATCAAAGCAATCAAAAATGGAGCAAACTGAGAGACAACATTAAGCACATGACACCATGATTTTCATGAGTGGAAAACCTTATTGGACTAGAAAAACTGCTTGGAACCTGTATCTTTCTTATTAATCAAAAGAGCACCAACTATGTTACAATAGTGGAGCTACAACTCAACACTTTTACTGAAGCACCCACTTCACTGAAGCACCAACTTCACATTTCAAAGTTATAATAGAGCTCTTTGTCAAGCTTACAACTACACTGTATACATTTAGTTCTAAGCTTCACAAAGAACTAAAGAATGTTCAATAATGCCCACTAAAAAGTATTGTTTAAAAGTAGTATCACAAAATCTCTCTTTCATAGCACAATATCTCTATTCAACAAACTAGAGAAAATACAATAAAATATCTCTATTTTTCCTTTACAAAAATATGCTCTGTATCATCATCTAATAACAACCACAATACTAGAGTACCACGTTTGAATAGAAATGGCTTTGTTTGACATAACTATCTGAATCTTCAAAGGTTACCCTCGAAATAGGGTACGTAACCCTAGTTAGGGTTTTCAAATGAACCAATATTATTTTCTTTACAAAAATATCTCTATTCAACAAACTAGATAAAATACAATAAAATATCTCTATTTTTCCTTTACAAAAATATCCTTTGTATCATCATCCAATAACAACCACAATAGTAGAGTACCATGTTTGAATAGAAATCTCTTTGTTTGACATAAGTGTCTAAATCTTCAAAGGTTAACCTTCAAATAGGGTACCTAACCCTAGTTATGGTTTTCAAATGAACCAATCTTATTTTATTTTTATAAAATATATTTTTGCATTTTCAAATTACTAGCAAAATCAAAATAGTAAAAAAATAATAACTTCTCTTTTTAATAAATGAAGTAAACTTCAAAACATTTTTCCAAACTAAAAACTAAACTGAAAAACTAAACCTTTTGTGCAAAAAGAAGAATCAACCCTTTCATTCTACCTTTAACTATCAAAATAAACCAAATATCCAAATCAATCGAAGGAGAGATGAAATGATGTTACCTATGTAAGAATTCCAAATAATCTGCAAGAAAATCTATTGCAATAACCACCATTTCTGAGATCTTAAAAACTTTTATGCATCGTGTTCAAAACCCATAACCAAACATCAACTAACATGTCCATTGTAACTATTTCAACAACAACCATGGTGGTGGATTGTAGGGTTTTTTAAGGTAAAAAAACAAATGATAATTATTATGCCCTTTTTCCTATTCAAGTTGAGCCCCACACAAAATATAATTTTCTTTGAAGTCCATAAATTATAATGGAATTTAGTTCAAGCCCAATTCCATGGGGCTAAAGTCCATCGACATAAGTAGTCTAGTGCTTCGATGAGCACTTGAAAGATATAACTTTTAATTTCTATTGTACCATCTTAAATTGGGTGCACTTTAATTTATGACCTTTTAGCTCCTCATTAGTGTGTTTGTATTGCACATTTGCACTCGGAGAACACACTTTCCTCTTTCTTTCTCTCTCTCCTAGGATAAATTAAGGTAGGATATAACAGTTCCTCCTTTATTTTCCTTTATTTTACTCATAGGCTGAGGTAGGATCTAATTTATATTCATCCTCCTCTTTCTAGGCCCCATTTTCCTAAATCTAGCCTTGATTTATTAGTCCCCAATACATATTACAACTAAATCCTCTACAATTATGGAAGTTTGGATTACAAACCCAAGACTCTGACCTCTTGGGGAATAGGTTGACCTGGTTGACCTATTCCAAAATAGGTCAACCTAGTCGACCTATTCCAAAATAGGTCGACCAAGTTGACATGTTCCCTGGTGGTTAGAAAGTGTTGGGCTAGGTCCAATTTCAAAGTTCCATTATTTCCTACTCACTGCAGTCGGCTCTTGCGAGGGTAAGTTAAGAAATTCACTATAAAAAGATATCCAATTCCTCATTTTCCTCATGATATGATGATAAAAGAAATGTACAAGCACATGTGGACACCCCAATCTGACATAGAGCAATTGCAAGGTGGAAGGTGAGGGCTGAATCTAATTCTTTCATTGCAAAGTGAGGCCTTCATTTACATTTCTTCAGTTCAAGCATTCAAGAATTACATGACATCATGGAGATGAAAGTGGATCATCAAGATAGCTAGAGTACTTTAGCCTTGGGGGCTTGGTATGATTTTTGTGCTATATTCAGATCTAATCTTTGTCTCTTTATATTTTGGCATACATTTACATTTACTAGCACACTTACATGCTAGGGTTTCACTCATAGAGTATATTCTTAGCATTTGCTAGTTCTTTTACATTCTAGATCTACAATCTAGGATTTGTGAGCACTACATACACACACACAACATCTTTCCTAATGGCTATTTATGGAGGTTGAAATCACCAAAATGGGGGGTTGACTAAGGCAAACCCCTTTTATAGCCACCCACACACACCTATTTTGTAACAAACTTGCAGGTTATCAATTTGGCGACCACAAATTTGGAATCTACTCCACGAGACCTTTCCAAAGAAGTTAGGTCAACTTTTCTACAGTGTCACAGGAACATGATGACTTTGTGGAAAAGTGTCTAGAACATGTTGCACCAAGTCAACCTATTCTTGGAGGTCTAGGAAAAACATCATTTTATGGGGTTTATGTTGTGATCGTAAATCCGCAGTTGGAAGTCCTGCCATAGTCTCAGATCTACAATTTTTTGAGTAAAAATCCATATTCCATTTCATATTTCAAGGTAAGTACCTTATCATTTATTTCATCTGTTAGAATAGATCTATTTTTTTTATGTTAATTGGGTTGATTGCATATACTTGGTTCCTAGAATCATCTTACACTTTTTGCTTAATCAATTAGTTCAATCTTATCATTTTCATTATATATCTATAATCGAATTATGTCACATGAAAGAGGCCTTGTTGGTGTACTTCCTTGATATAACTTGGGTTTAGCATGGGCATGCCTTATCACCTTTGGGTTTTTCTAATCTAACCTAGGTTGTATTAAGAGTTATTCTTGGAAGCCCCTCTTTCTCTTGTATTGAATGGCTTAGGGAGAAAGTGTTACACTTGATATACATAGCTTGCATTGTTCAACTCGTTGATGTCATTTTCACAGCCCCTAAATATTTTGGTGACCCCAACATGAACCCTCCTTGTTTTATCTTGGTAGTTAGATCTTTCTTTTACATGCATTGCATTTATAAACATAAAAATACAAATTAAAAAAAAAATCTTGCTTTGTTAGGATTTGCATTTCATTTCATTGTGAGTAGCTTGTTTTATTTTCAAGATGTATGATTGCTTTTATGAGTGCTTTGATGATACATTTATTAGTGAACCTCATGAGGTGTCTAGTAGTGAAGTGTTAGATGTAATGAATGAGACCTTGATTGAATCCATTTCTTCTTCATCTTCCTCTACATCTCTCCAACCTAACCTTAATTATGATAGGTTTTTATCATGGCTTCCTTTGTGTGAGATTTTTTGCAGTGTTGAGCCTATTAAACCAGTTCTATTTCCTAAGCCATTTATAACTCTCAAAGGATGTCCTCCTCAAAAACCAATCATTACTCTTACAGGTCATCCTTAAAATAATGATCCTCTTATAGTTCTTAAAGGAAAGCCTAATTATACTTCAGTTGCGCATGCCTATCGAACATGAAATAATCCCCAACTCAATATTCTAGTTGTTCCTACTTCTTTTCCACCTCCTCAACTGGTGCTTCCCCAAGCACCTCATTTTCCTAGTTCCTTAGGAAGGGAGTATGATCTTCTTGAGTATTTATTTGCTACTCCCACTAAGATCTCCCTGTGGGAACTTCTTCAAACTTCTCCCACTTATCAGGAGGCTTTATAAAAGCCTTTATCTACTCTTCATGTCTCACTACCTAATCAGGACAATATAAATTACTTTTTGGAGTGTATGCATGTTGTATCCACTCCTCCTTAAATTGTTTTCACTCAAGAAAAAATTCCTCCTAAGGAAGTGAAAAACTAATATAATGCTCTTATGGTTGTTGTTCTCATTAATGGGAATCTTATTTGTAGAGCTTTGATTGATAACGGATCAAGTTTGAATGTGTGTAGTTTAGACATGTTAAAGGCTATTAAGGCTAATATGTCCACTATTAAACTTGATAACATTCTTATTCGTGGCTTTGATAACATTGCTAAGAAGATGTTGGGAATCAAAAATTTACCTATCAAAGTTGGTATGGTCATCCTAGATACCCTAATTCATGTGATGCCTGGACCCCTCAATTACAACCTTCTTCTAGGAAGACCACGGTTTCACAACATGTATGTTATTCTCTCCATGTGTCATCACAAATTTAAATTCATTTTCAACAATGTGATGAGCACTCTTCATGCGAATGATAAACCTAACAGTTGTTTAAACATTGAATCAGCTAAAGACTCGGAACCTAGTGAGAAAAAACAAGAAACTAAAGCTGAAGATGAAACTTAATTGAATGAAGTGCACCTGTCTTATACTTTTTTTGAGTATGATTGGGAAACTTTAGATTTTACTCCTACATTCATTGGAGATTATCGGGTTTCTAATATTTCTTTCATGAAATCTTAAGAAAAACCTAAAATTGAAAAAGTTGTTTCCACTCCTCTTTCAAGAGAATTGAGTAATAAATTTTTTGTTGCATCAGCTAATGAGACCATTGAAAATATTAAACCTAATTTTTATGACATAGTGACCTACGAGGATCCCTTAACTCTTTCAGATATAGCTACTCATTATGGTCCTTGTTATCATTTGCTCGCTAAACATGGTTTTAATGGTTGAGGTTGTGGAAAGTTTGAACAAGGAATACATGTTCCCCTAACAAATGATGGTTGTGAACACACCTATGGGTTATAATTTAATCCTTATAATCAACCTTCTTTCTTTCTAAATGTTAATCACATTTTTAGTTGTCTTCTGAAATTAACCAACCCACATCTTCTCACATTTGATCAGAAGCCATCTTTGGACATTTTTTCCTCTAATGACACTATCATAGAATTCTTAGGATTGTATGATGATTTACCTTATTTTCATCATATTAAAAGAAAACCATATTGCTTAAACACTAACGAATATTTTATGGTGGGGAGTGAATCTAAACAATATCTTGATCCTGTCTGACTTATCAAAGATACTAAGAAAATAAATCTCTTAATCACTGATACAGTGGATGTGCAAATTGATTCTAATGATCCCGAGAAGGTTATCAAGATTGGAAAATGTCTGGGTAAGAGTGAACATAAACAACTTACTAATCTTCTCTTCGGATTCTCAGATATTTTTGCTTCAATGTATTTAGACATGCATGGCATTGATCCAGGATCATCACTCATAATATTGTTCTTGCACCTAATGCTAAGCCAGTGAAGCAAAAGATTCACAAAATGAATCCTAGTATTTCCCTTCTTGTTAAGGCTAAAATAAAGAAACTCTTGGATGTTGGTTTCATATGTCCTATAGATTATTCCCCTTAGATTTTGAATATCATGGATGTCTTGAAGGGTGAAAATAAGATAAGGATGTGCACTAATTTTTAGGATTTAAATAAGGCTTATTTGAAAGATGATTTCCCTCTTCCTAACATTGATATGATCATGGATTCTATAGCGGGTCATGCATTATTATCTTTCATGGATGGATTTTTAGGATATAATCATATTTTTATTCCTCCTTATGATCAATATAATACTTCCTTCATTACTCCTTGGGGAACCTTTTGTTGTGTTGTCATGTCTTTTGGGTTAAGGAATGTGTACGCTACTTATCAATGTGCTATGACATTGATCTTTCATGATTACACTCATAAGATCCTTGAAGATTATGTGGATGATATTCTAGCTAAATCTGTGCAAAGAAATGAAAATGTTCCTACACTTAGACAAATCTTTGAAAGGATACATAAATACAAAATGTGTTTGAATCCATGAAAGTGTTTATTTTGGGTTGATAGTGGAAAGCTCCTCAGATTCATTATCTCTAGTAGAGGCATCGAAGTCTATACTAAAAATATTGACGCTATCGTTAACATGCCTCCTCCTTGAAGCATTTCACAACTTCGTAGCTTACAAGGGAAGATATAGGCTATTCATAGATTTGTTTCTCATTTAGCAGATCATACTATCCCTTTTATTTCCTTTCTTAAAAAGGATACCACCTTCTCTTGGACTGAGGACTGTAAGGTTTCATTTGAATGATTCAAGAATTATCTCTCTAATCCTCCTATTTTACAATTGGATCAACCAAATAAGCCATTCTTTCTTTACACCTTTGACAATTCCTCAAAAGTGTTGAGTGTCATCTTGGTTCAGCATGATAAAGATGGTAAGGAATGTCCTATATATTATACAAATCATACCTTGATTGATTATGAGACATGTTACACCATAATTGAAAAATAATGTCTTGCTTTAGTTTTTTCTTGTCAAAAACACATACATTATCTCCTTAATGTAGAGGTTAATGTTTATGTGAAATTTTATCCTTTGAAACATCTCTTTTCAAAAATTGACTTATCAGGACGTCTTGCTAAATGGGTCATGCTCCTAACATAATTTGATTTAAATTTTATCTCTCACAAATCTATTAAAGGGAAAGCCTTAATTAACCACCTAGTTGAGTCTCCTTCACCCCTTTCTATATCAAAACTGACAGAATTCTCCAATGAGTTTGCCTTACCTATTGAAGTAGATGATACTTGGGAATTATACTTTGATAGATCTATATGTCAAACTGGGTCTGGCATGGGTCTTATACTAATACCTCCGTCTAAGAAACCTATCCCTTTAAGGAATAAGATCATTTTTTCTTGTACTAATCACATAGCTGAGTATGAATCCTTAATAATGAGATTAAGGGTGGTTTTGTCTCTACAAATGAAACATGTTAAAATCTTGGGTGATTTGCAATTAATTGTGCAACAAATTAATGGTACCTATCAAGAGAAGAATGATAAATTAACCAAGTATTGTGATCTTGCTATAGGCTTTCTTGGAAAGTTTTCTTCTTCCTTCATTTGGACATTACCTCGAAAATAAAATAGGCTTGCATATGTTATGGCTAGGGTGGCATCTTTAATCTCTCTAGATGATAGAGTGGAAAATTTCCAGTTTACTATGCAAACTTTGTCTAGTCATGCTATATGTAAGGATCCTCTGTTAGATAGAGTTTATCTCAATATGCATCTTGATGATTGGTATTCACATATCTATCATTACTTAAAATATGTTTCATTGCATGGATCGACAACTAGGAATTATAGAAATAGAATTTGAAAGCTCGCAGCCTATTATATCATTCTTATAGATGTTCTCTATAAATGTTCCTATGATGGCATTTTACTTAGATACCTTTGTAAAAGTCAAATCCATGTGGCTTTACAAGAAGCTCATGTTGGATCCTATGGAGGACATTTTGGTGGAAATTCATTAGTTAACAAACTCCTTCATGGGGTACTATTGGAAAACTATGGAACATGACTCATTTTCTTTTATCAAAGAGTTCCCTCAGTGTCAGCATCATTAAAATCTTATTCATGCTCCTACTTATGCATTACGTTTATAAGTGTCTCCCTAGCCCTTTAGTGTTTTAGGCATATATCTCATTGGAAAGATTTCCCCCCTTCTTCTCAAGGAAACACATATATTCTTACAACCACTAACTATTTTACTAAGTGGGTTGAAGTTGTTCCTCTTCATTCAACTACTGCAAAAGTTATTTGTGATTTCATTTTTCAAAATATCATTGCTCGATTTGGTATTCCCATGGAAACCATCTTTGATAATGGAACTCAGTTTAAGATAAAAGAAGTAAAATGTTTCCTATAGAAATACCACATCCATCAACGTTTCTCTACTCCTTATTTTCCCCAATCTAATGGTCAAGTTGAAGCTTCTAATAAGGTCATTGAAAAAATCCTTCAAAAGACTATTGATAAGCACGGTAAGGATTGACATACATAATTAACTTGTGCTTTATGGGCTTATATAACAAGTGTATGTATGGCGACTAGAACATCACCATATAATCTGATCCATAGAACTGATGTAGTTATGCCTTTAGAGATAGAGGTTCCTTCTTTAAGAGTTTCATCCAAGGGCATAATTGATAAGGATAATTTTAAAGAGAAATGATTACAAGAACTTGAGATGTTAGATGAGCAATGTATTAATGCTTTAGAACATATCATGGCCTATCACAAATCTATCAAAAAAAGATACAATAGAAAAGTGATTGAATGCTCCTTCTTAGTTGATGACCTAGTTCTCTATGAAAATTAGAGAAATTTGAATGCCCCACGTGGTGAAAGGAAAGTTTAGTCCTAATTGGCTAGGTCCTTAAATTGTCATAGAAGTGTATGGCTCTGGTGCATATAGAATTTTTGATATGAATGGTGTGCCTCTCAAGGAACCTATTAATATTATGCATTTGCATTGTTATTATGCTTGATCATTCATCCTTACTTTATGTGCTTACAATTTTCTCTTGAGTACTCTTTATATTTTCTCAAATGTGATGTATACTATTAAAAGGTTATATTTTAAACTGTAAGTTCATATCTTTTGTCATAAATTCATAGTTCTTACTTTAAATTTCTTATGTTATTAATCATAGATTAATCACATACATAATAAAAAGAGATAGTAAACATGTAAGTCAAATATATATATATGTGTGTGTGTGTGTGTGTGTGTGTGTGTGTGTGTGTGTGTGTGTGTGTATGTGTATATATATATATATATATATGTATATATATATATATATGTGTGTGTGTGTGTGTGTGTGTGTGTGTGTGTATATACATATATAGTTGTTTTGGTATACAAAGAAGGCACTAAACAAAATATGCTCAATATAAAATAGTACATCAAGTGGCATCCATACGATGGTGAGAGTCTGATCTCTCGGATCTAGGTTAGTATAATGGTGCTTCTCTATGTATGGTTGAGGTAAAGGTATGGCTATGCGATGATCTCCTCTCTTGTCGACTATGAGATCTGTACTACTACTCCCATAACTCACGCTCTAACTGCTCCACCCTCTTTGCCAACAACTATAGCTCCACCACTATGGGTGCAAAGATAACCCTATGCCTCCCAAGATCTTGTGCCCCCTCATGAAGGAATTTTGAGGTAGAAGGAATTCTCAATGACATGACCATGCCCATTAGGACATCTCTCACAAAGGATCTCCACTCCTCTGTGTTAGCTGCATACCACATTTTTAGTTTATCATTTATCACATATTCATAAATTTTGCACTTATTCTAAATCTATTCATACCTAGATCTCCCTCATGAAAGCTAGGATTTATGTGATACTCCTATAGAGTTATTTTGTTTTCATTAGTTATGATAAAGTCATATTTATTATTGAAGTCATTTGGTAAAGAAGGAAAGTCAAGTTGATAAGAGAAAAAAGCTAGTCGGTAAAGGAAATAAAGGAAAGACAATTTTTGGTAAAGGCGAACCAAGCACAAAACATCAACTTGTACCAAGATACAATAGTTACCAAATTGAGAGATGATACAGTTAGCGAGCAATAGGAAAAATGTATTATCAAGCATTACAGGCCGACACAAGGAGAATCTAAAGATACATTGAACCCGGACACTAAGAAGAAAATAGTTTACAAATCTCGAGGAGATTATTTGACAAAGCATTGGAGATTTAAATACATTATGTATGATTACAAGGTGAGATTCACAAATAAAAATTAAATGAGATATATGCATTGGAGTAGTAACCAATGCTTGCACTTCTTAAAGAGATGATTCTATAACATTTCCACCGCTTCTAGAATTAAGTATAAATAGATCAAAATGTAAAGATCATAGTATGAGAGAGAGTGCATGTGCAAAGGAGAAATTGTAGAGAACAAGTGATGAGTAGAGAAGCCACCGAATAATAGAGCACTAAATAGTAGAGTATAAATGTGATTCAGAGTTGAATCTACCAAGTACAAAATTGTTATTGTGAGTGAAGCACATGTTGAGGTAAACAGTTAATGAGCATATTGATTTTGATAAGCATAAAATAGATGCTAGTTCTACAACTAATTTATGTACTGAGTTAGTGTGTAAACAAAGTTGTAAAGTCTCTTAACCGAGAAGATTCTAACAGATCTTATTTTTTAAATCCTTTAACATGGTACAGTTCTTAGATTAGAATTGTAAAGTCCTTTAGCAAGGTAGATGATGAGACTAAAGTTGGTCTTTGTTTTATGATATTTTATGCTCTATTCCTAAACATTCCTAAAACATTTCTATGACTTTTAACTGCTTAATTTTGTATATATTCCATAATTACAGTTATATCCTCAAACTTTTGGGTAGGAAATAGTATACACACCTTGCCAATACTATGTATATACATAATGCAACATTTCATATAATTTGTTTAATGTGTGTTTTAATAATTGGATGAAATTGATTAAGTTGAATATATGAATATGCATGCATATACTATTAACCTACTAGGAATGAAGGAACAGCCAAAAAACAAATCAATTACATCAATGAAGGAGTGGAAATGTTTCGGTCATGATCAGAAGACCCATCAAGCCAGCTACAGGATATGTCTGCAGAATTGAAGGAATGGATGCTTCAAGGAATATAGGGGAGCACGACCATCCTAGATCTCCTCCATAATTAATATTTTGTTAAGATGGTTGTTTGATCTTTATGATCTTCTATTATTGATTGGCATGTTCTCCTTATTTCATGGATAAATCAGTCAAAGTGTATCTAAATGTTTGAATGTAATTCTCTATATATAGGGAGATGATCGATGGAAATCTAGTTAGACAAAATAATGATGTTACTGTTGTATTGAGAAGCAAGTTGTTCTTCAAGTCTATGTTCCGATTGTAATCCATTTTTCTGAATATATGAAATGAAGGAATAATTTGAGTTATCTTTTGTGTTTGTAGTTAGTCAAAGCCAACCAAGGAGGGCCCACTTGGGAGGTGGAGTAGACTAGAGTAGAGAGGAGTAGTTTAATTGCTTTCAGTATTTAAGGTAGTATTCACTGTTTGTTCCTGCAGCATTGTATATATGTTTGTTCTTGTGGCATATGTAGAGATAGCCATAGTTCATACATTAGAATGGAAGAATGAGTTGAACTTAGATTTATGGTTGTTTACATTAGTTTATTTGTTCAGCTATGTGTTTTACCTTTCTGCAGTAATAGCTTGGTTCTTTATATGCATTTTCCTTTCCTGTAGTAGTTTAAGTAAGATGACTCTATGAGAAGCTTAGTGCACAAACTGTGCTATCCTATTTAAAGTATACGTCCCTGGGTTGACAATCTAAATGCACTTTTTGATAGGAAAATAATACCTAGTTTGAATATACTATTCCTAGGGAAGGTTTTGGTGTAGTTATTATTACCTATTATGAGGTTGTTCATTTTTGGCATCATTTTCGGGGATGGTGTCAAGCTAAGAATCCCATTGAGTCATTCTAGATAGTTTCTTTTTTTCTAGGAGTAGTTTGTAAAGTCTGAACTTGCCTCACAAGTTTAGTTAATCACTTATATGCATCGAAGGGGAAGAAGAAGAGATGTCCATGGCAGATTTCTCCCAAGAGAACCACTAAATTTAAATGAAGAATCTATAGAAACTGAATTACCTTTTGTTTATGTGAGTCTGGAATTTCCTCCATCCACTTCACTAGTAGAGGACCCATTTGATCCATCTAACCTTTAGCCTTTTGCTGAGATTTTGGCCAATTTTCTTGCACACTCCACTCTAAGTGCACCAAATGCTAATAGTACACCACTGAGATAAAAACTCCTCAACAATAATTTCAAGTTCAAATACCAGTAGTAATGGCTCGGCCTACATTTCCATTTCCACTTCCTAGCCTTATCAACAATGCTAATCTTAAAAATATCCCCACAGTTGTGTTACCAAAGTTTTATGGCCTAATAGCTGAAGACCCTGACACTTTCTTATTTGAATTCGACATTCTTTGTCAAATTTTTGACTATAACAATGATAGCCATAAACTCAAATTGTTTCTAAATACATTAAAGGAGTCAACCTTAAGATGGTTTATGGGACTAGGGGCAAATGCAGCAACTGATTGGGATGGGATGAGAGACATGTTTCTCCAAAAATATAAAGAATATTGCAAAGGAGGTGATTTGAGAGGAGATGACATCTTCTGAATGTCACAAAAAGAATATGAGACTCTGGAAGACTAAATCTCATGCTTCTTATACAATCTGTAGAAGAATCCTCAACATGCATTGCAGGAGGATTCACAAAAACTTATCTTTTTGAGAGGAGTGAATGATAACTATCTGGAAGCACTAAACCTTATGGCTGGGGGAGATTTATCCCAGTCTTCTTGGGATGATCTCAAGAAAATTTGTTTGAACTATTCAAAATCAGCTGTAAAGAAGGGTAGAGGATTCTATCCAACACTTGCAAAGGAAGTAGTTCTAGCATATCAAAGATAGAAATCTCAAATTTGCTGTCAAATTTCAAGCAAGACATTATCAATGATATTGCAACCCACTTGGATATAATGCAAGCCAAAAAGAAGCATGAAGAAGCTGAGTTAAAGTTAGTAGAGTACTACCCACATTGTCGATAGCAAAAGAAGGACTGTAGATGTAAGTTGGTAGCAAATTTGGAAACACATCATATTCCAACTAAGTTCAGGTAGGTAGAGGGGGAAGATGAGAAAGTCTTCTTTATTTCTCAATGTCACCTATGGGCTCCATGACAAGGTATGCCTCAGGACCCATTGTAATCTTTCAATAATTATAATAGTCAATGTCAAACCCAGAATTCCCAATATTCTTCACAGTCTTTCCAACCTATGTGGAATAATGCATGGCCAAATACTCAGCTGAACCAATGGTATAGTTCCCAAAAACCCTAATGGCCACAGCCACAACCTCAAAATCAATGGCAACCACCATAGGGAAATTGGTAGAAATATAACCAATGGAGGGGACCTCAACAATGGTCTAATCAAAATCTTGGCTATCAACCATTACCACCTCCAGTTCCTCAGCCAGCACTCATGCCACATCCTGTAGCCACAAATTCTCCTCCATTGCCAACAAAATTACTAGCTCAGCCACATCCAAATCCTAATAATAAGCAAAACAACTAGTCTATAGTACCCTGCTTATGCATTGAACATCACTAATATCCACCTGAGATCTGGTACTACTCTTCCAACTCCAGAACCACCTATTATAAATGAAGTACCAGATACTCCTGTAGCATCAACACAACAACCAGAAGTTACTTGTCCAAATCCAACCTTACCAACTAAGATGCCAGACCAGGATGATCCTAAAAATCAAACTAGACCTCCATTTCCTTAGAGGCTTAAGATGGATAAACCTACACTCCAAGAAGAAGCACCATTTGATATCTTGGACTAGTTAAAGAACATGCACATCCAGATTCCACTATTTCAAGCTATCAAATATGCTCGTCTCTATGGAAAAGCCATCAAAAAAGCATGTCTTAAGAAACTTGGAAGAAAGGAAAAGGATCCCCAAATAGTGCATCTAATAGGTCAATTGGTTGATATAATGTTGGGAAAGATTTTTATTCCTAAGTACTCTAATCTAGGAAGCCCAGTTGTTGACATAATAATTAATGGCCAGTCGGTAAAGAATGCTCTGATAGACCTAGGTGTTGCTATAAATGTCATGACCAAGGACACTACCCATAGGTTGAGTATAGAGGTATTAAGGACAACTCCAATAGTTTTACATCTTGTAGATAGTTCTACAGTTACTCCAGATGGTATGGTTGAAGACATAGTAGTCACACTGGACTCTTGGGAATACCCTGCTGATTTTATGATTCAGTCACCTAAAGTAACCCTTGTTGGTTATCCAATAATCCTTGGAAGGCCTTGGTTAGCAACAAAAGATGCTAATATTAGTTGTAGATTAGGAAATATGACCATCTCTAATGGCCAAACTGTCAAGAAATTAGCACGGTATCCTCCAGCCCAACCATAATCAAATCTAAACTATCATATTTGGCCAAACTTGGGAGATGAGGAAGAAGAAATAAACTCTATTTCTTAGTTGATGGTGCTGCATAGACAATATTTTTTGAAATTACAAGAAGATGATGATATACTCTAGAGTATCCTTACAAATGATTATGTTACCGCAAGAGACATTTCTCAAATCTTAATTTTGCAATTGAATACCAGAGAAAATTGTGTCCTACCAACAGAGCCTAAAATCATACAACAATTATTACCTTGTGAGATATCAGCCAACCCTATATTAGAAGCCTCAATGCTAGAGCTAACCACTACTGTGCAACTCTCACCTATCCATAATCTTCATATTAACAATAAATTATCTCAGCAGCAATTAAAATTGTTAACACAATTCTTATGCAAGCATGAGAAGGCTTTTGCTTGGGAATATGGGGACCTAAAGGGATTGAGTCCAAAACTATGTACCCATAGAATATACATCAATGAAGGAAGCCTACCTCTACATCAGCCACAAAGAAGGATAAACCCAGCCCTTAGGGAAATTGTGAAGACTGAACTACACAAACTGCTAAATGTTGGTTTCATATATCCAATCTCAGATAGTAAGTGGGTTTCATCTCTTGTGATAGTACCTAAGAAGGGGGGTGAGTGGAGAATATGTGTAGATTATAGAGAGATTAATAATGCAACAAAGAGGGACCATTTTCCATTACTATTCATTGATCAGATGCTAGATACATTAGCAGGCAAAAAGTACTTCTCATTTCTTAATGGCTATAGCGGCTACAATCAGATTAGCATTGCAGGTCTAAGGACCAAGAAAAGAAAACATTCACATGTCCTTGGGGAATGTACACCTACTCTTTTATGCCATTTGGGTTACGAAATGCTCCTGCAACCTTTCAGAGGGTCGTGATCAGCATCTTTACTAACATCTCACATGACTACATGAAGATTTATATGGATGACTTCACTACATTCAGAGTCACATTTGAAGAAGCATTGAAGAATTTGGAGAAATTTATAATTAGGTGCCAAGAGCATAACTTTTCACTCAACAGTGAGAAGTGTTTTATGATGATGTAGGAAGGATTCATTTTAGGACACTTCATCTCAAAAGCTGGCATACAAGTGGATCAAGCAAAGATAGAGGTAATTCTAACATTGCCCACTCCTACTAAGAAAAAAAAGGTTAGATCATTTCTAGGACATGTTGGATACTATAGACATTTTATTCAAAACTTTAGTCAAATAGAAAGTCCATTATATACTTTTCTTACAAAAGAGGCCGAATTCAAATGGACCCCAGCTTGTGAAGAGTCAATCCTACAGCTTAAGAACCTTCTTACAAAAGCACCAGTACTAAAAGGCCCTGATTGGACTTTGCCATTTCACATACATACTGATGCATCTGATTATGCAATAGGAGCTTTCTTAGGCCAAAAGTATGAAAACTTTGAAAATGCTATTTACTACATTAGTAAAAGTCTACATGGTCCAAAGTTAAACTACACAGTTACAGAAAAAGGACTACTAGCAGTAGTCTATGCTCTAAACAAGTTTTGGCACTATGTCATAGGATACCCCATATTTTTTCATACTGATCATGCTACAATAAAATATCTCATGAAAAAACTTTCCATTTCAGGCAGATTAGCTAGATAGCTACTTTTGTTATAGGAATTTGATCTCACAATAATAGATAAGTCGAGAAGAGCCAATGTAGTAGTAGACTATTTGTCCAGATTACCATATGCAGATATAGATACTTCATTGATAGATGACACGTTTACAAATGAGCATCTGTTTCACATTGGTATTAAAACTCCATGGTATGCTGATATAGAAAATTATCTTGTAGCCAACAAGATGCTTGAACACTTCTCTCCAAAGGATAGAAAATTGCTAGTTGAAAAGGGCTTTCAGTACTCATGGATTGATAATACATTATTTTACACAGGCCCAGACCAGGTCATGAGAAGATGTGTCCGAGAAGATGAGACCTATAATATTTTGCATGCATGTCATAATGAACTCTGTGGAGGACACTTTGTAGCAAGAAGGACAACAATGAAGGTGTTAACAACTAGCCACTATTGGAAAACACTTCACAAAGATGCAGCCAATTACACCAAAAAATGTGACAAATATCAAAGGATGGGTAGGCCTATGTGTGTGAATTTTGTACCTAGTTGTAGACACAACGCTTCAGTAAAACATTAGAGGTTAGCAGAAATCAAAATCTGACAAATAATTGAAACTAAGCTAACCAAGCAATTTACTACCTTCTAGTAGGTGCGAGTATGATTTTCTCATATTAGAATCAAGATCAGTGACAATGCAACACCTAAACGAAGGATTTGAATGCAAAATATGAAAGAATATATTAATGCAGATTATTCTAGATTTTTGTATTTTCTATGTAATAATATGAGAAATTGTATGAATCTAAGCTAAAATTGATTGAAATTGAAATTGAATGCAGATTTAATCTAAGAATGCTATGGATGAATATGAAACTATGAATGCTCAAAACAATAAATGAAAATCTCACAATAGCCTTGATTCACAAAAGATTGATTCTTCAGTCATAAATTTGCCAGAGTGAGGATGCAATTTTGAGGGTTGATTAGCTAGACCTTTGTGAAGAGTTGAGCCTTGATTTTATAGAAATCTAGGGCTTTGAGGATGCAGGAGAAAAGCCATAAATCACTCTTGATAAACTCAAGTTGATTTTTGAGTTATCAGGAAATCAGAGATAATTAATTCACAAAACTCATGCAAAAGCAGTGTTTAACTCAAAATAGAGTTTAGATCAAATTTCAACTCAATCATCAGATGTTGAGTTTCAATTTTAAAATTGATTGTTAATTTCTAGTTGCCTTCTTTTCTGATTGTGCATGATTTAATTATAAATTAATTTAAAAAATAAAGTGATTTATTCTCAACTTAACTGATTTTTTAATTAAAACAATTGATTTATGGGTTAATTAATCATTAAATCAAACTTTATTCTAAAACTATATTATTAAAAATTGACAATTGACACTAATTAATTAAATAAGAATTTAATCAATTAGTCATAAGATTTTAGATTTATTGTCAAAATTAAAAATAATACAACTTAGGAATAAATATAATTAAATGTAATTAAATAATTAAGTGGCAGTATTAAATCTGATTAATTAAATATTCATAATATTCTATTAATCAAACTTTAGGATAAATAAGATTTATCACCAAATAATAATTAAATTAAAGATAATTAGGATAAAATAGGAATATTGCTAGGAATATTCCCCGATGCAAAATTTAGGATAAAATCAATTAGGATTCGATGATGTGCAGATGTGCCTTAAGTTAGGACTTTGATTTCGATTTCTTTCAAATTGAAGATGTAGGAGGTTAATGAACCTATAGCCCATTTTTGGGGTATTACATTTTTCCCCTCTTTGAATCATTGTGCAAAGCGTAGTGGTTCAAAGAATAGTCTGTGTCTGATATATGTATGAAACTGATTTAAAAGAAAAATTGATTCCAAGACAAAAACCAATTGAAAGATTTAAAGATTCAAGATTTAAGATTTAGGTCCTGAGTGACCAAGGATAATGTTAGCTATAACAACAATGAACCGATGGTTATGAAAAAGTGTCAAAATGCCTAATTATGAACCTTATGATTGCAAAGAAGTGAGTGACCACTTCTAGACCTGAATGTCCTCAAAGAAGAATCATATTGGTATCACATCCTAAACCCATCAGTTATGAAGAAACAAGGAAATGACGCTAATGAACTGATAGTTACGAAAAGTTGATACAGTTTACAAGATAGATTTAGGATACCATATTGATGAATCTAATATGCCCCAAGAATCAATAGATTTTCCCCAAGCAACGAGGACTTTTGATGAATCAACAACTAGACGTGTTTGTTGTCTTGATTACTGAAAGAAAGATTTGATTGACAAAATTAGATTTACAGACTTCAAATGATGTGTAATACCATGCCCCCTTCGGGAAAAAAATTGAAATATGACAAGAAAAGTCACTGTTGAATAGTTTAGAAGCATGTTAATTGATTTGAGAAGTGGTTATACACGTTCGAGAATGCATTCTACATTGTTTGGAGGTCCTGGAGACCAAGTTTGACTGGATTGAAATTCAAATAGTTTGATGTAAGATAATCAATTAAGTTGAATTCTGGATTTCTGTAATGATTGAAGGTTGATTATGCAAGCAGTCAGCTGTCCTGGGTCTAAAAATTTTAAATCACAATTTTGACATAGTAAATGATCTCAGATTTTGATTTTGATCCCGAAAATGAGTTCTACTTGTTGTTTCACTATAGGGACCTTCGTGTGAGATTTAGCTCTTTGTGTCATGTTTAGCATTTTTTTTTTTGAAGAATCGTTCAAGTGTTCAACCAATTTATGAGATCATGCAAAGTGTAAAGTGCAAAATGAAATACAAACCTAAGACCTAGGACCTAGTCACTGATCATGTGTCGATTTGTTATCATCATTGAACTTTTTAGGTAACCAGATAAATCAATACAACATCCACTAGTTAAGAAACTATGGACATATGAATGTTGATTTGTATGCACAAGAATCAATACAACACCCACTAGTTAGACAACCATGGACATATGAATATTGATTTTGTTTTCAGAATGTCAGAGTAGATATAAGCACCAAGGCACAAACGCCAGGATGACTTGAATATCATGTGCATTTTGATATAGCAATTTGTATAAGTATCAAAATATAAACATCGTGATGACCAGAATATGCATTGCATCAACAAACACATCAAGCAGTCAAGAGATCATCCTAAATCTGGTGTGAATTACCTGTAGTGACCCTTTATCATTCACATCCTTAGGTAAGATCATGTTTCACAATAGGAGAAAGAACTCACTCAAAAAGATAATAGTTAGATCAAACTTCCTTGAATTTTTTGAGTATCAATGGTTGAGGTACACATGGCCATCCAATTCAAGATAGAGGCTCTTACAGACGGACACTATTTCAATCCAGAATTTCCAAAGTTGTTAGATTTTCACATACAAGTAGAAGAAAAAGAAAAGATTATGCCCCCAGTAATCACTCTCTAATTCTTATAAAGAACATCATCGAAGAGATCGAAAGGACACAATATGCAAAAAATCTCAATGTGAATCAGTAAGCATACAAGGAGATAAAAGCATGTAAAAGCATAGATCATTTTCAGTTTGATGTTTGATTGTGTTGTTATAGATGCAAAATCCTTTCTAGAGACGAGACTGACTGACTGACTCAAATGAAGCTTCAAAGGACTCTGACTGGATACGACATGTCTAAGATACACTGGAGACCATAGGATATAACATTGATTGCCCCCAAGTTTGAACATTGATAGGATACAGACACTTGAGCCGATTGGTGTATAGACCGACTTATTGAAATAGGAATGCGAAAACAAACCAGGAAATATGTACAAATTAAAGCAAGACTAAAAGATGGGAAAGACCAAGATTGCACTGATAGATGGAGCATTTGAAACAAGTGGCACCCGTTTGCTGGTTTTTCACCATCTTGGCAGAGATTCTATTTTTTCTACCAAGATGCCTATTTCCAAGTTTTCACCAAGGCACTTTTTCTTTTTCACATTTTTTTTAGTATTTTTATCTTTTCCAAAAAAATTTGTACTTTTGATATTTTTCAAATTTTTTTTGGTGAATCATCAAGGTGCCTATTACTAGGTTTTCACCAAGATGTTCATTTTCAGGACTTTTTCCAATTTTTATAATTTTTTCAAGACATTTTACCATAGACTGAATGCCTTAGGCATAGAATTTCTTCAGATGGAGAACATTGATTGGTTCTTGGATCTATTCTCCTTCAGTCATTGAGAGTTGATAGGCACCAGAGCCAAAAGTAGCAGTGATAAAAAAGGGACCCAGCCAGTTGGGTTCAAACTTCCCCTTGTGTTCTCTATGTGATTGATTTTTAGGATTCTCTCTCAAGACTAGATCACCAACCTAAAATTCTCTATGTTTGACTTTCTTGTTGTAGCCTCTAGACATTATCTTCTGATATACTATGAGATGATCATATGCTGCTTGTCTATGCTCATCTAGTAGTTCAAGTTCTTGCAACCTAGACCCTTTTTAGTCATCATCAGTTACTAGACCATGCATTCTGATTCTTAGTGATGGGATTAAAACCTCAATAGGCAGTACCACTTTAGACCCATAAACTAAAGTGAATGGTATAGCCCCAGTGGGCATTCTGGTACTTGTTCTATAGGCCCAGAGAGCTAGATTGATCATGAGATGCCAGTCTCTTCCTATTTTATTAACTATTTGGTGCAAGATTTTCAATAGATTCTTATTAGAAGTGTCTTCTTGTCCATTCCCTTGAGGATAGTAGATAAATGACCAATGTTGTGTAATCTTGAATTTGGCACATAGATCATCTAAATCTTTGTTCTTGAATTGTCCACCATTATCTGTGACTATAGAATGTGGAATACCATACCAACATATGATGTAGTTCAAGATGAACATAGATATTTTCTTACCAGTTGCTTGTGTTGAAGGGATTGCTTCTACCCATTTTGTGAAATAATCTATAGCTATAATAATGTGAGTATGTCCATTAGAAGAATGAGGATGTATGGATCCTATAAGATCGAATGCCCATTGGTGAAAAGGTCATTATGTAGTGAAGGGAATTAGATCTCTCCCTGGAGCATGAATTAAGTTGCCATGCACTTGGCACTTTTGACAGTTCTTAGCAAACTTGATGGACTCTTTCTCCATTTTTGGCCAATAGTACCCAGCCCTAATAGGTTTTTGGTCTAGTATTAAAATGTTTGAGTGTGACCCACAAATACCATCTTGGACTTCCTCTAACGCATGTTGAGACTCTTCCCGTTCTAAACATCTAAGTAGCATACCATCTAGACCTTGTTTGTATAGATTGTGACCAATGATAACATATCGGGAGGCATTGCGAATAATGTATCTCTTTTCATGGTGGTTAAAGGTATCGGGAATGATTTGGTCTTTGAGGTAGGAGAGTAGGTTTTTATAGCGGGAGGAATCATGACCTACAATAGTACAAATCATGTGGGTATCAGGGGAGTCATATACAGGATAAGATAGCACTTCCACTAGGAACTTATAGCATAGCTCATATTCAGGCTACTGTAATAAAGTAGATAATGTTGCCATTACATTGGAAGCCTTATTCTCTATTCTAGGTATTTGCTCAAATGTGATAGATATGAAATATTTCTTTAGATCATCTACCATTCTTTTTTATGGAACAAGATTTTCATCTTTCATTTGATACACATCATTGACTTGATGGATTACAAGTTGTGAGTCTCCATGAATATGTAATTATGTTATTCTCCACTCAATTGCTATTTTCATACCATTTAAAAGGGCCTCATATTTAGCAATATTGTTTGTACAAGGAAATTTGATTCTAAATGCCTTAGGAATTGAGTATCCTTGAGGAGTGATAAACAAGATGCCTACTCCAGATCCATTTTGTGTATAGGAGCCATCAAAGAATAATTGCCATTCTCTAGAAGAAAGATTCATGATAGAGGAATCTGGAAATTCTATTTGCATTGGTGTTTCATCAAACATAGGTGCATCTGCTAACTGATCAGCAATAACTTGGCCTTTAATAGCTTTTCTTTCAACATATTCAATGTCAAATTCACTTAAGAGCGTGACCCATTTGGCTAATCTACCCGTAAGGGAAGCTTTGCTTAGTAGGTATTTTAGTGGATCAATCTTAGCTACTAAATGTGTGGTATGAGCCAACATATAATGTCTCAGTTTCTATGATGCAAAGATCACAGATAGACAAGCCTTTTCAATTATAGAATAGTTATTTTCATATGCTACCAATGTTCTACTGATATAGTATATAGCTCTTTCTTTCTTGTTCTCATCATGTTGTGCAAGCAATGCCCCCAGTGATGTATCTGTAGTGGAGACATATAAGATCAAAGGCTTCCCTTGAATGGGAGGCATCAAGATAGGAGGATTTGATAGATATTTCTTGATATGATTAAAATTCTTTTCACATTCCTCGTTCCATGCAAAGGTCACACCTTTATGTAATGTCTTTGTAAAAGGTTGTGATATGTCTGCTAGTTGAGATATGAAGCGTCTAATAGATTGAACTCTCCCTTGTAATGTTCTCATTTGACTAATGTTCTTGGGAGGTTGCATCTCCATGATAGCTTTAACTTTTGTTTGATCTACTTCAATTCCTTTCTTTGAAACAATATAGCCTAAAAGCTTTCCAAAAGTGACACCAAAAGCACACTTCTTAGGGTTCAGTCTAAGACTAAACTTCTCCATTCTATCTAGTATCTTGCTCAAGTCATTTAGATGTTCAGATATTGTCATAGATTTTGCCAAAGTATCATCAACATAATCCTCCATAGTTCGATGCATCATGTCATGAAAAATAGATGTCATAGCTCTCTAATATGTAGCACCAACATTTTTAAGCCCAAATGACATGACATTCCAACAAAAGGTACCCCATGCACATGTGAAAGTAGTTTTCTCTTGATCCTCTAGAGCAATTTTTATTTGATTATATTCAGAGAAACCATCCATTAAAGAATACATCTCAAAGCCCGCAGTCATGTCCACTATCATATCAATGTTAGCTAATGGAAAATCATCCTTAGGGCATGTTGTGTTCACATCTCTAAAATTTGTGCATACTCTTATTTATTTGTCTAGTTTTGAAATAGGTACAATATTAGAGATCCATTAAGCCTAATTGATAACTCGGATAAATCTAGCTTTTAGTAGTTTCTCTAATTCAGCTTTGACCAAGAGTGCAACATGTGGATGCATCTTTCTCAATTTTTGCTTAACAGATTTTACTCCAAGAGCAATAGATAAATGGTGCATTATAATATTAGGATCCAACCCTGGCATATCTGAATATTTTCATGCAAATTTGATCTTCTTCTCTATTAGGAATGTTGTAAATTTTTGTTTTTCTTCTTCTAATAGGGATTGTGCTACATGAATCAACTATGGTTCTTATGTTGTTCCCAAGTTGATAGATTGAGTGGGCTCTATTATAACTGGAGATCTATCATGTAAATGACTCAAAAGGACATCAAATATCTCATCCTTAGGCACCTCAGAGAGGTTTTCACCTTTGGATATGTCTTTTATTTTTACTTTTGTAGGTTCTGAGACTGCCACAAAGTGGTTTTCACCCTCAGAACTCCTTTTCTTTTTATTCTTATTCTTATTTTTCTAACTAAGATACTTGATGTCTGACTCCATCATGCTAACGCTCGGTTCACTGATGGAAGTCCTCATAGTTTCAACTGCATTGAGGTAGCAAGAAAGGGCATAGTCATTGGGAAAGGTACAAATACCTTGGCTCAAATTCGTAGAGGTTTTGTCAAGAGGTTTAGGACCTTGGATAGTCAAAGTGGTGAAAGATTGGGAGATAGTGTTTACAGATATGGGTCTGTCATAATTGGTCCTAACCAAATGCTCGAGTTCAAAGGTGATATTACAACTTAAGACGTTCAATTTGTGAATAGGCTCAATGTCATTGTGGGAGTCCACTTCAGCCATCGGTGGATGAAACTCATTAAGTTCAACATTTCTCTCTATACTTATGTTGGGTTTAGGTGCATATTGGTGAATAACATCAACATGTTTCTCTGTGATAAGCTCATCTTCTTCTAGAATGGCTCCCCATTCATAGTCATTTGATTCTTCATTTATGCCTCTAGGAAATCTAAGAACATGAGTAAAGTTAGGATGAATACCCCAAGAAGGGTTTCCCTCAAATTCTGATTTGAATTCATACTCATGGGAATCTATCTCAGAATAACTACCACCTTCCTCTTTGTCTGTGTTATTGTCTTCGAGATTAACTAGTTCTTGTGGTGCAATTATCTCTTGCTCTATAGTAGGTTCTTGTGTTTCTACTACATTGATTCTTTTTACTAGATCATCTTCAACTTCAAGGATGTCTTTATTTCTTTAGGCAAACATGCATAAGGAATAAGATCTGTAGTGGTGTCTGAATCCTCACTATTAGATTGTTCTGTTGTTTCTCCTTTTAGTTGATTTGTTGTGGATGGCTCAATCTGTTATAAGACATGTGGGGAGTTCTTGCTAAGATAGAAAGGCTTCTTCTTATATCCTAGACCTATTGTATTCTTATTTTCTTGGCCACGATGGTCAAGAAGTGATTTGAAGACCTTTACCCTGTAGTCATAGAGGTCCTTTTCCTTTATATCCCATTTTTGTGATCAATTTGTCCCCTGGGCCATATGACTTAGAAGGGATCTTCAGTATTTTAGCATCACATTTTTTAACAACTTGAGATTCATGTTCATCTTTTTATAGCCATGCAAGCATAGCTTCATCCTCTTCAAACTCTTGTTTAGATACTTGTTCTGCAACAAAATTTCCTTTATATGCCTCAAGAGGTTCTTTAGACTCTAGTTTGGACTATTTCAGATTTTGCCCATAGGACTTAGGCGAGATAGGGAGAGATGTCAAAGATAAGACTGGCTCTATAGTATATTCTCCCATACCATTTTCTTTGATCTTAACCTCTTTAGAAATATCTTCCATTTTGGATGTTGAAGCAACGTCTAGCTGCTTAGTGGAAGATTCTCTGTTATTAGGAACAAGTTTATCAGCACTTTCTTTCAATGCGTTGCAAGTTGTATATAGATTAGCTAGAATCATCAATTCTACTCCTTCATAAGGAAATTACAAACACTGATGATGTAGAAGGAATAAATTTCATTTCATGTATCCAGGGTCTCCCTAGGAGGATATTGTAAGGATGTTTGACACAACGATTTTGGATCAAGACTTCAACATGCAAGGGCTGGTTATGTGGATCGCTCAAGGATTTATCATCTTCCTCTGAAAAGGAAATATACTATGGAGACATAAGATGACCAACCATAGTCTAGAATCTATCTAAATCAAGGTTATCAGGAACATTGGATCCAAGCAAAGCTTTGTCTAGAATGGCTCTATGAGCTGGAGATATCCGAAGCAACTCAAACATGGAGATTTTTGCATTTGTATGTTGGAGTTGTTGGAAAATATTGTATGATGTAGGCCTCGTGTCTTTAGGATTTTAAGATTTAGATGTAGCCTTCTATTTAGAAGTAGATGAAAGATTGAAAGGCACCTTGGGGACATTTGATGAATCTGGTATTTTCCCTTCCAAATGTGCATGAGCTTTTGATCAAGTAACTGCATTAGTTGATCGATTTTCTCTATCTTTTCTTACAATTGTGATGACATTGCAATGCTCAGATAGACATGGTTCAACCATATTGATAACAACATTGTTTCCCAAGTAGGCATAATTGACTTTAGCACCCATATTAGGCTGAGAAGAAGAATCTTATTTACCATATTTAGGAAATGGTTCTGTGAATGTTGTATGATCATTATTGCTCTTATGATTGTCAATCATGATTTCTCCATTGTCAATTTTGTCTTGTATGATGTGCTTCAAGTGAATGCAGTTATTAGTCTTATGACCTTTATTGCGATGGAATTCACAAAAATCATTCTCTCTCCACCATTTCAGTTTAGGTTCAGGATCAAATAATTTTATCTCAATCAAGTAGATGATTTTTTTTGCCAATAGAGTTTTCATGGAAGATTCCAAGGATTCTCCAAGAGGAGTGAATTTGTGATTAGGATCTGTAGCCCAAGATATATAATCAGATGACTTTTTGTTAGATTCAGATGTTCTAGCTTCAGAAGCTTTGATGGCTTGGGTACCAACAGTGAGATTGAAAGCAAGTGCCTTAGTGTTGGAAATATTCAAGAATTAACCAAGTTACTGAGAGGGGAGGGGTGAATCAGTAACTTCAAAATTTTCTTTCAATATCTGATGTATTAACATATAGTTCACTTTATCCTTTTGCATATAGAAAGCATGAAACTTAAAAGCTTTCACAACAATGACACATAGATTTGGTTACCTAGAAACCTTCCAAAAGAAAGTAAAAACTGGGGTGGGGATGAAACCCACAAAGCTTTAATACTGCAGTATAAAGTTGGCCGGTTAAAGCTTACATTGATCACTTCTGATGATCTACCCTACTAGGAGTAATAAGGACTGCTAGGTCCACCTTGTTAGAGGTTTTACAAACATACAATGAAGTATGCACTCGGTTAAGAGATTTTACAAAGACTGTTAAGTCTACCTGGTTAGAGGATTTCAAGCTGATTCACCTGTTAGGATGAAACAGTAGATCTCTTACTTGCAACTATACTTGCTGATTGAGATTATTTGATGTATTGATCACCTTCTGTGATGGATAGATGTTTGCTACTTCTTATACTATTGTAGCCCTTTGTAATTTGCTTATCTCTGCCTTTCTCTCTTTTTCATACTTTTCTTTTTTTTGATATGATATAAAACATTGTTTATATACAAGTCTAAACAATTAATTACAATTACAAAGTTGGCTTAACAAATAAACATAAGTGCTACTAAGTCGGCCCAAGTATGGTTACATGGTTCCTACAAACTAACTCGGTGACTTTCTGATACTCGACGTCCACTGCATTACTCGGCATCGTCATGCACTCGGTAGAAGTGAAGGCACGGTTCATACTAACCACTCGGTAAGTTTCAAACTCGGTAAATACTTGTGACTCAGTAGACATAATGTCACTCGATTTACACTATCTTGCTCGGTTTGCACTGTCCTGCTCGGTTTGCACTGTTCTGCTCAGTTTGCATTGTTCTGCTCTGTTTACACTATTTTGCTCAGTTTGCACTCAGGATGCAAATAAGTGTTGTCACTAGTGGCAATCCTGCTTAATGCCAACAATCTCCCCCTTTGGCATTAGTAACAAAAACACTTATTGCCCAAAACTTATATACATGAACCATGCTGAGATTTATTTTGATTTTTCAAAATTTTTCTTTGTCATAGGGCTTTATAAATTATCTCCCCCTTTCAATGTGCTAACTTTTTCTTCTTTTCTTCTATACATATCTCCCCCTTTTTGACGATAATGCCAAAGGTGTATATACAAGTGTTTTACAAGGAGAATCCAAAATTTGATAGAAAAATAGAATGTACCTTCATTATTAGTGCCAGGGTTCTGTCCCAATTTTCTTGCAGAATCTTGCATGTTTGGATTGCAATTTGGACTTCTGCAGAGAGTGCAATCATGTGATCTGCTATTGAGAACTGATTTTCATGAATTAATGTTTTGGAATATTCAATGTGCTTATACATTGTATTCATGATGGGAAGGATCATGTTCTAAATGTCTAACAGTGTGGACCGGATCCTTGTGTCTTCTTTCAGTAGTTCTGACTGCATATTTGATAGGAATGAGATTTTCATGTGATGAGAAGAGTTTGAACTTGGTTCAAGTTGCAGCTTCTATATGCTAATCTTCAAATCCTCATCAATTTTATTCATTTTATTCTTGACATCCTTGGTGAACTCGGCAACATTGCATAGTTTGGCCAAAAGAGAGGTAACATTCGAATAGGAAGATTCAATGTTTATCAAAATTGAAGATAATTCTGCTTGATTAATAGCTATGTGCTGAGCAATGTGCTCAAGCACTTTATTGTTGAATTTTTTCTCAGCTTTTTCAACTAACTTGTCTGTCCCAGATGAATCCTCATTGTACTTATTTACTGCTTCTGCTAATTGTAACAAAACATGTTGAGAGGAGTCTACTTCAATACCTAATGCTTTTGACAAAATGTCCTTAGCATCTTTAATGATTTTATATTCCTTGTCTCTCTCCTCTTTAAGCTTCTTTTGCTTCACTTTCCTTTGAAGGATTTCACCTATATTTTTCATTTGATCCGCTGATAGATTTGCAAAATTCAATGTTGGAATCTCTATTTCCTCATGTAGGTCTATATCCTCTACTATATTCTTGCCCAAAAATCTTACTCGGTTGAGCCTTAGGCTTATCTATACTTAATGCCTTAGTAGTAGTGACAGTAGACATAGTAGGACTGGCTATAAAGAATGGTATACTATCTACTGGAGAACTTAAAGCTGAAGTATTTACACTTGTAGAATCAAAAACTGGAATACTTACTACTGGAAAACTTGATGAAATAGGAGACTACAACTCCATAGAAGAAATGGTAGTTACTTCTGTTGTTGCTATAGGTGATTGGACAAATGTTGAAGTTGTCACAACCATGCTTGAAGATGTCTCCGGGCTAGATGTAGCAACTTTTGCTGGAGAGGTAGGAAGTGATGCAATGACTTATGCCGCTATCCTCACGGTATCATCTACCTCAGTGGCTTCTTCTTGTTCATCACTGTCATCTTCAATGTCTTTTATTATAACTGATTCAGTACTCAGTTGGTGAAGATGGTATATGTTCTTCCATGTGGCATTTGCAGTCTTCACAACCGATTCAATATTGGTAATCAGAATTAAACAAGTATTGAACTTCAGTGTCATCTTATTTTCATTTTCCTTCAATGCCTTCTTTATTTCATCATTTTTCAAGCTGGGCATTAACTGTTTCAGGGTTTGATCAAATATGTTTTTTACAGTTTGCCTTGCATTGGCCCATCTCATTTTTATTTGATCTAATAAAGCTCCTGGAATCTGTTGGGCTATTTCATCAGGAGAGTATTTCCACTGTCCCATCTTTTCAATGACAGCATCTTCAATCTCCTTTTGTTCTATTTCCGATCTTGTGTCATATTTTAAAGATTTTATATTACTTACTCCAGATCCTGATTCTTCTCTCAAAAGTTTGATCTTCTCTTGAAGGGTTAGAGGAGGCTTTTTGAATATTATATCTTTGTCCTTTTTGTCTGCCTTACCCTTTGCACTTCTCCTTGTAAATACGGTAGTGGGAGGCTTAGGTACCTTGGTGATGAATACCTTTCCTTTCTTCTTTGCAGGTTCTGGTTCCTCTATTTTCTCATCCTTTTTCTCTTCTTCTTCAGTGTCTTCTCCTCTATCCTCGGTTAGCATTTTCATTTTGGCTATCCTCTTTTTTCCTTTATTTACTGCCTTTGGAAGCTTTATACTTAATTCAATTCTCACTTTTGCTACTTCATATGTCCCAAAATATGGAGCTTTGGGATCAACAGGTTGATTAAGGAGGGCTTCAATGATATTCTTTGTTTCATCAATGTTTACCTTATAAGGAAGAGGTTTCACATGTACAATCCTCAGTTTAGCTGCTTGAATGTATACTTTGTCACAGTCCACCATGAAACAAATATCATCCTTATAATCCTCCACCAACTTCTATGGAATCCAAAATCTGTCGTTCATTTTCTCCTTGAAAGACTCAAAATAACTATCCATGATGTTCTCAAAATTTTCACCCATTTCTGAAATATATTCATTTATCTCATAAAGAATTGGCACATCCTTTCTCCATACTACTTTTCCTTTAGAAGGGAAGAATTTCTGAATATAGAAAAATAAATAGACCAGTAGAGATCCAAATTTACATGGATTGTTTTTGGAAGTTTGAATGCTTTCCATGTTCTTGTTAAACTGTTTTAACAACAAATCTGCAAGGTCAAATGATAAATTATTCTTTACCACTTTGTATGCTAGGTCTATGGCTTCATAGGAAACACTATTCTGTCAACTTGAACTGTATATTTTATGAGCAATGATGTGTGTTCCAAACTTCAGTTCAGCATCAGTAATGTTGCTTACTTTCATGCCTCTACCGTCCCACTCAGCTAGGGTTTTCTTCTCCAGCTCCGGCCGACCTAGGGTTTTGGTAGATTTAACTTTGTTTAACATGGGAAGACCGGTGATTTGGTGAATCATCTTCTTAGTGATCTCTATGGGTTGCTCAAGCCAAATCTTGCCTTCATGTACATGGCTGAGAATGTATCTAACCCATTTCTCCTGAAAGTTTTGAGGTAAATGTGTAATGTGAACTAATCCCTTGTCTTCCAGATGTTTGTGCTCTGGTTTTAGAACACCATTCACACACAGTTCCTCATGCACAATATCTAGCTCTAGGTTTCCCATCTCTTGAATTGCACAATTGAAATGATTGCGAATATCGTTAACAAGTAGTACCTTAGGAGGAATCTGAGATTGAGCTCCATTTGGGTCTAGGGCTGCTGCAATTATGGGCATGAGTTTGAAATCTGGTGCTCTCCATTCCCCTTGGATTATCATTTCTGATCCTTTCTTTGCTGAAGCGCTGGATGATGCCATGGTAGCTCATAGAGAATTCTTTTTGCAAAAGTATTTGAATCGCTGGATTGCTCTGGAAATTTTCTGCTCTCAAAATGCTAAAGTTCACGGTGAAGAATGAGTTTGATTTCTTGCCTTTTGTTTACAACTCTGTCATTAATGCTTAGTAGAAATTAGGGTATGAATTCTGACAGACTATCACCCACTATGAATTAATTGCTCGGTAAAGACTTTGCAACTCGGTGAACTTGAGAATTCATATTGCTTCGACCTCACTCGATAAAAACTGATACCGACCTTCCTGTGATCTTATTGCATCTTGTATGCCGATTTAGATCTTTCTTTTAATTCAGTTCTGGAACTGCTTGAAATTTGTCTATGAGAATACAGTTTCAGTGCTTTCTTGGGAATTTAGTTTGAGTCGGTAGAGCCACCCATTCCATTACTTGGACTGGTTTGCTCGGTAGATTTAGGAATCCACTGTTGTCTCATCTGTTTCCTGACCTTAGTTGCTTCATTCTTCTTTCCATCTTCAACTTCACTAGCATTCATGCAATTTCTGGCTATATGACTGAGTTTAGTGCATTTGAAACATCTTATGGTAGTATCTCTTTTCCTTAGATGATGTTTTATGCAGTTCATGCCAATGTGTCCATATTCTTCACAGTAATGACATCTACACCAAGTGTTGTAATCCCATCCAAACATTGCTTTCATAATTTGTTCTGCTGGATTGAATGTTTTGGATCTGCACTCGGATGCCTTGTGACCTTGTTTGTTGCATTTGTGACAATTACCTTTGAATCTTGGTTTTTCCTTGCATTCATTTGCTTTGTGACCATGCTGATTGCAGTTGTAGCATTTTCCATTGAATTCTACTTTTTCATTGCTCCAACATTTATTTGAAGTATGTCCTATTTTTCCACAATGATTATAAGTAGGTTTCTGATTCCTTTGAGTACCTTGCTTAGAAGATTCACCTTCTCCTTTGTATCCAAGTCCTACTTTTCCTTTTTGCCTATGAAGATTTCGATCATACAGCTGATTTAAGTCTTCTTGGCTCTTCAGCATTCTTTCATTGATTTGTTTTTCGGTGTTTAGGTCATCCACCAATCTTAGATTGATTTTCTTTTCAGATCTTAGTTCTTCTCTTGTGCTTTCTATTTCTGATCTTAGAGTCAGAATTTCCTCATTTGTATGGGAGATCTGATCAATTAGGTTTTCTAGCTGAAGGGTTTTATTTTGGACTTCATTGTTCCTTCCATCTAATTCATCTTTCAACTTGTTTCTTTGTTTTAAGATCTCACAAAATCTTGTTGAGTGTAGTTCTTGTTCTCTTTTTAATTTTCTCACTTCTTCCTGCAGAGACCCATTCTTTTCTAGGAGTTCTTTGACAGCATTGTTTGCTTCATCTGAGCTATCTGAGGGGAAAAGATCTTCAATCTTTTCTTCAATGTAATTATGATCATTCATCTAATTTGCAAGTTCCTTCCTTCTTAGGGATTGGAAAAGATGTTCTTTTGCTTCTTTAAGTTTAGCTATGGCCATTTCCAGATCTAGATTTTCATTTTCAATCACCTTGTTCAGTTTGAATACCTCCATTGTCCTGGATCTTTGCTCAAGCTAGTTAAGCTTTATCTTGAGAACCAATACAGCTCTGATACCAATTGTTGGAAATATTCAAGAATTAACCAAGTTACTGAGAGGGGAGGGGTGAATCAGTAACTTCAAAATTTTCTTTCAATATCAGATGTATTAACATATAGTTCACTTTATCCTTTTGCATATAGAAAGCATGAAACTTAAGAGCATTCACAACAATGACACATAGATTTGGTTACCCAGAAACCTTCCAAAAGAAAGTAAAAACTAGGGTGGGGATGAAACCCACAAAGCTTTAATAGTGCAGTATAAAGTTGGCCGGTTAAGGCTTACATTGATCACTTCTGATGATCTACCCTGCTAGGAGCAATAAGGACTACTAGGTCCACCTTGTTAGAGGTTTTACAAACATACAATGAAGTATGCACTTGGTTAAGAGATTTTACAAAGACTGTTAAGTCTACCTGATTAGAGGATTTCAAGCTGATTCACCTATTAGGATGAAACAGTAGATCTCTTACTTGCAACTGTACTTGCTGATTGAGATTCTCTGATGTATTGATCACCTTCTGTGATGGATAGATCTTTGTTGCTTCTTATACTGTTGTAGCCCTTTGTAATTCGCTTATCTCTGCCTTTCTCTCTTTTTCATACTTTTCTTTTTTTGGATATGATATAAAACATTATTTATATACAAGTCTAAACAATTAATTACAATTACAAAGTCGGCTTAACAAATAAACATAAGTGCTACTAAATCAGCCCAAGTATGGTTACAGGGTTCCTGCAAACTAACTCAATGACTTTCTGATACTCGGCGTCCACTGCATTACTCGGCATCATCATGCACTCGGTAGAAGTGAAGGCACGGTTCATACTAACCACTCGGTAAGTTTTGAACTCGATAAATACTTGTGACTTGGTAGACATAATGTCACTCGGTTTACACTGTCCTGCTTGGTTTGCACTGTCCTGCTCAGTTTGCACTGTTCTGCTTGGTTTGCACTGTTCTGCTCAGTTTGCACTGTTCTGCTCGGTTTGCACTGTTCTACTCAGTTTGCACTATTCTGCTTGGTTTGCACTCAGGATGCAAATAAGTGTTGTCACTAGTGGCAATCCTACTTAATGCCAACACCTTAGATGGGGCATGGATATTATCAACAACGCCATCTGTGACAATGCCTTTATTCTTATTCTAGTTTTTGTTTTTTTCCTTAGAACTAGATCCAGATTCATACTTGTCCTTTTGAAGTGTGATGTCTCCTTTTTTCACAAGTACTTTCTCAATTTTGATTGCATTATCTACCATCTTATCAAAAGATGTATGATTTTGCATTTTTAAAGGGTAGTTGATTTATGGAACAAGATTTTTTATGAAGATTTCCAGCTTCTTAGTTTCTGGAATGGGTCTAGCATATAGAGAAAATGTCTTCCTCCATCTCTTGAAAAATGTTAGGAATGGTTCACCTGGATAATGTTTCAGATTACAGATGTCAATCATGGTGACCAGATGTTGAATGTTGTAGGAGTATTATTGATAGAACAATTTGATTAACTCCTCAAAAGTTCTAATAGTAGGAGGCATTCTAGAGAACCTATGAATGGTTGCTCCTCCTAGAGATCGAGGGAAAAGATGCATTAAGTAGGTTGGTTCATGCATGAACTCCATTGATTGAGTACAAAATTCTCTGACATGATCTTGAAGATCAAAGTTTCCATCATACTTATCATATTTAGGCATTTCCACTCTTTTAGGGAATGGTGGCATGTACAAGTCTTTATCAAATGGAAAAGGGAATAGGGCCTCCATGGATAACTCATTAGGTTCCTTTTCTTTCTCTAGTTTGTTAAGCTTGACTTGTATGGCATGTATCTATTTCATCATAGTTGTGATAGGAGTTTCTTCCTCATGTGTAATGATATTTTCAAAATTAAAGTTTGGAGGAAGTTTAGCTCCTTGATGAGCTAACTCTAGAAAGTATGTCTCTCTATCTTCTTTCAAGAAATGCCTCATCATTTTCTTGAAGTCATCATCATTCTGATATCGAGCAATTTTAGAAGGTGTAGGTTCTTGATCCAAACCATGTTGAGAATGGGGTCCTTGAGACCCATGTTGTGTCCCTCCGTGAGACATGTTAGGAGTTTTAGGACTCCCTGGGATAGATTTAGGAGGAGTTTGTTGATTACCTCTATGAGTTGACAGAGGGGGTATGTAACTAGTTTTCAATCAAAAATTGCCAAGACCGTCATCTTCGTAAAGACCAGAATTGTAGAGTTGTTCAAGAGTTGGACCCTTGTGAATAGTCAAAGGTATAGTATTGAGTGCTTCTCCAGATTTCTTGTGTGAGGAAGCTCTATTTTCCACCATTAACCTTGGGTGAAGCAAAAAAGAAAGATGAAGACAACTGAAGAAAGATATGATTCAAGAAGATCGAATGACGCAACCTTGTCAAGATTGAAGTCATTAAAGAAATAGATCAAACGTAAGTGAAGGATACTGCACCATAGTAGTGTGGGTAGATGCCCAATAGATGGTGGGCATGAGCTCACAACACTTAGTCATTTAGTAAAAAGATTGAATTTTGAAGATAGTTTTGACAAGGTTTTGACACAAGATGAAAAAGACTCAAATCGATAAATCAGAAGGCTAAATCAGACTCAAGAGACCACTTTAGGAAAATGAATGGATTCGTTATAGTTTTGCTCTATTTCTAACACAATGATTTATTTGATAGATTCCAAGATTCATTTCTCAACTCTAGACATGCAGTTTCAGATAGTGTGCAATAGGAAAATAGGCATACAGACCCCAAACAAAAATTAGATTTGACAAAAAGTTGACCCACTGGCAGTAATAAGCTCTTTGTTTTGAAAATTTTAGGATAGGCTCACACGAGAGAATGTTGTTCATGCAAGGAAGTGTATGGTGTAAAAGTGACCACACTTCTATGAACCATTACATGCAAGGTTGCTCAACAATGAGGCCTCACAAAGCGGCTCATAGCTCTTTATGCATGGAGTTGCAAGGGACTTTGATAAATTTGCTCTCAGCTAGAGATATAAACTAGTGACCTTGCTAGTCAACCACACAATGAGAGATTCAAATCCAAAGACAAGGGCAAGAATGTCAATATCCCCAAATTGAATCAAATTATGCAAATGTAATGCAACCTATATGAGAAAGCAAACTATTCTATGGAAATGAAAGTACAAATTAAGCTATTGAAAGGAAATAACAAAGGATTACAACCTTCCTAATTAAGCTATGTGAGGTTAATCTATTGCATAAAGGAAATCTATACTAAAAATGCCATGATTATGCAATTATGATGTAAGAAAACAAGCTAAATGAAATGCAACAATAATGTCTTCTTGAATGCAAGAATGTCTTCAAAAAGCTCCAAATGACCTAGAAAACCTGCAGCATAACATTAGCATAAAAGAGATGGATACAAATGAGAGAGAGAGCTCTCCTTTTATAAGAAGTGAGGTGAAATGGACCATTGAGATTAAGAGGCAAAAGACTTAATCAACGGTGGAGAAAAATGGAAGCTTGATCCTTGTGCACAAATATCCTCCAATGAGGAAATAGGAGTTGACTTTTGTGTCCACATGAGACAAAAAGTACTTTTTGTCTTTTTATAAAATAAGAATAATATTTTATTTGTGCAATTTAGGATAAGAGGAAAAGTGGAGATTTTTTATTTAAATAAAAGGGGAGGAAATATTCCTTTTAAGTAAATAAAAACTTAGGATAAAATGGTTAGCCCATAGGATAAAAATCCAATATATGATCGAAATTAAGATTTGATTAAGAAATTGATAATGTTGAAAAATATTGATTATTGATCAAAATGATTCAGGGTTGGTAAATCAAATAAATGGGGCCCAAAGTCTAGGCGACCATTTTTGGGTGCATATAGGAAGTACAAGGCTACACACGAGAATATGTTGTCTCGCGTGAGAAAATGATCAGAAACTGAAATCTCATGTGATAAAAGAACACAGTTTGACCGTTTTAGCATAGTTTTCGAGGCACAAATTTTGAGACACTGATTTTGAGACATAGCACTAGCTGTTCTCTGATAGAATATTTAGTTCTCACACCAGAAAAGGATTTTTGCTTAGATTTTGAAATTTTTCAGTGTTTCTTAGTGTACACACTAAAAAGGTGCACTTCTATGAACCATTACATGCAAGGTTGCTCAAGAATGAGGCCTCACAAAGCGGCTCATAGCTCTCTATGCATGGAGTTGCAAGGGACTATGATGTATTTGCTCTCAGCTAGAGCTACAAGCTTGTGACCTTGCTAGTCAACCACACAACGAGAGATTCAAATGAGGACAAGGGAAAGAGTGCCAATCTCCTCAAGAATCACTATGAAAATGCAATGCAAACTAGTCTATGGAAATGAAAATGCAATGCAACTAAGCTATGAAATGGAAAGAACAAGTATTACAAATTCCTCCTATTAAGCTATGTGAATTAAATCTATTGCATCAAAGGAAACTAAGTTATGAAATGAAGCTAAAATGCAAGAATGAAAGACTAAGAACAATAAGATTTTCAAAAGCTCCAAAAGTCTTCAAGAATTCCTGCAGCATAACAATAGTATGAAAGAGATGGATCTGCAAATGAGGAAGAGAGCTCTCCTTTTATAAGAAATGCAAAGGAATGGACCATGGAGATTAAGAGGCAAAAGTCTCAATCAATGGTGGAGCTTAAAAGAAGAGAAATCCGTGTGCACAAGTATCCTCCAATGAGAAAATAAGAGTTGACTTTTGTGTCCATATGAGACAAAAGTGCTTTTTTTCCTTTTTTGTAAAATAGGAATAATGCTTTATTTGTGCAACTTAGGACAAGAGGAAAGGTGGGGCTTTTTATTTAATCAAAAGGGGAGGAAATATTCCTTTTAATAAAATAAAGACTTAGGATAAATGATTAGCCCATAGGATAAAAATCCAATATATGATCAAAATTAAGACTTGATCAAGAAATTGATAATGTTGAAAATATTGATTATTGATAAAAATGATTCAGGGTTGATAAATCAAATAAATGGGGCCCAAAGTCTAGGCGACCATTTTTGGGTGCATACATTTGCCCCTCTTTGACTAATGTGTGATCAATTTGGGAACACATGTAGTCAAAGAATGAAGTTGAAATGTGAGATCGATCTGGGATCACAAAACAACTTAGATGTGAGGTCGATTCAGGATCACATCTGGACAAACATAGACAAAGGCCTTTGAACATGAGGTCGATTTGGGATCACATTCAAAGTAAGAGATAAGAATCTCAAATTTGAGCAAAAGCTCACAAAAGAGGTCTGAATCAAGAGCATCAAGATGTCAGGGATAAGGATCCCATAAATACAAAGCTCACAAAAGATGTCTGAATCAAGAGCATCAAGATGTTAGGGATAAGGATCCCATAAATACTGCCCCCTCAGAATTGAAATCAAAATCAGGTAGAGGAGAGACAACAAATTGATAAAGATTTGATCAAATTGAAGTGAAATCATAATCGAAGATAAAGGGCAACAGGATAACCATTAGGCAATCAAAAAATGCCCCAGTGAGGAAGTAGAAGAATAGAAATAGAAGACTAGAAATAGAGTGGATGAAAGACTAGAAAGTTTGAGAGACATGGAAGGAAGAAATTCCACCGAAAATCAAATTATGCCTCAAAAGGTCAGTCAACTGCTCAGAAGAAGGGGAGAAAATTTTGAAATGCAACTCGGATTTCGATTTCAAGTCCGAAAATGGATAGAAAATGATGTGATATGAAAGATCAAAAATGAAAGATATGATCAAGAAGAATTAGAAAAAGAGCACAGTTGACCAACAGGTCCACGTAAGATGAAAAAAGGAGAGCTCTCTCCATATGCAAGGTGCAAAAACTAAACTAACATGAACCTAGAAATGCAAGCTACTATGAAAGTGGTTGACTTGCAAGGTCACAATGCCTATAGACATCTAATTATCATCATCGAGCATTATTGGTAGCATCATAAGATCATACAATGCACACTAGCATAACTATGTGGATATGAATATGATCTTTATCAGATAGAAATGTGGAAATCTCACCTAGGCATCAAAGACATGTAGGTCCAGATGACTAATGCAGTAAGATCACCTAAGTTTTGATATGGCAAGATTATGCTTGTATCAAGACACATGAAAGTCAGGATAACTAGAAGCATGCACTCGCAAAACAGTCAAGGATAATACCTTGTTAATCCATAGTGTCAAGTAAGACCACCATAAATGCTCATGACAATTAGGACCAACAAAATATACCCACAAGTAGATAAAGAAATAAAACATGTTCTCATACCCTCAGTCTTCTAGCTATGCATCATTGAAAACTTCTCAGGGAGAGACCACTCATCAAAGAAATCCTCATAGACAGCACACAAAGAAAAGTAAAGTCAACATATCTCAAGCGAGGTGATTGTTTAAGTGCGTGTGTGTTGGTCATAGAGTCAAACTTTGAGGATCAAATTTGCTAATGAGCAATGTCGCATCATACTAGACTGTAGGGAAAGACATCTGATAAGTGTTAAGAAACACTCGACGCATCTAAAGGACCTATGCTAATAGCTATGCCCCCTAGACAAAAATAAAGACCAATTCCAAACCAAGTCAAATAAGGTCAAGGCATGATGGAAAGTGGCTAAGTGTCGAGGATGCATGCTAACAAATAGGAGTGCAAAGGCCTCAAGTAGCGCCTGTTTCCAAGTTTTCACCACTTAGATTTTATTGCAATTTTTCTTTTTTCTTTTTTTTGTATTTTTGCTACCAAGGCGCCTGTTTCCAAGTTTTCACCAAGGCACTTTTTCTATTTTTTATTTTTTCATTTTTTTGAATTTTTTTATATTTTTTTAGGACTTTTTATGCTTTTTAGGATTTTTTCAGCATCATATATCAATTTTTTTGGTATTTTTTTGGAATATATAATTTTTTTGGAGATACATCAAAGCGTCTATTGCTAGATTTTCACTAAAATGATCATTTTTTCAGGATCATAAAATATGTACAAAGAATGCCCCTAGATAGAATGGGCATCAAACTCCCAAGCAAGATCACATCGTGTATTCCCAATGTCTAGGAAGGTGAGGGACAAGATGCATAAGCAAGCTGGTGAATGAGATGGAAGACATGAGAATGAAGGAGAGTGAAGGGAAGAAATCCTCAAGGTCTCAAGCTAGGGAAAAAAATTGTCATGCAAAGCACATTTGGATAAGCAATGAAAGGATAGCATAAGGATAAGTCACAAAAGCGCACTGCAAAAGAAGGAAAGGATGTAGTCCAAAGGAGTAGACATGTCAAGAGGCTTCATAACATCGTGTTTTACTCCTTTTTTATTCGATCAAGACCAAAGGGGAAGAGGATAGTGACAAGCTAGAATGAATGGAGAAAAATAGATATGAAGGCTATAAAATGAATGGAATGAAAGCAAAATCATTGTAAGATAGCTCACAAGACAACCAAATGTTCGTGTATAGCTCAGCATTGTCAAGATCAAAGAGAGAAGACAGAATGAATGAAATATGTAGAAGAACTACGCATGATGCTTGATTGCCAGGTTTTCATCACGATACTTATCCTAGGCACCACAAGGGAGTGGTTTTCACCATAGGATGAATTTATTTCTCTTTACTTTTGCTACCAAGGTGCTTGTTTCCAAGTTTTCACCATGGCACATTTTCAATTTTTTTCAATTTTTTTCAATTTTTTGAAATTTTTCATTTTTTAATTTTTTTGGAAGAAGGCAAGCTTTTTAGATAATGCTCCTTGAAAAGATAAACCATGATATGCCAAGGATTCAAAATGATATGCTCAAAGATGCTGAAGGGGAAAGGAAGATGCATGAGGAATAGGCAAATGAGGAAAAATGATAGAAGGTAGAAGGATAATGAATGGAAGGAATGTGAAAAGGTAGATGGAAAGCAAGGTAAGATCAATGTCAATACACACCTTGAAGGGTGACGGGAAAAATGGAGGAAACGTAAACCATATTCTAGTCCAAGTGTGAACCATATTCTGGCTCATTATTGCTATCTGACTCCTCAAAGAGAGGATTGGTGTGCTTGTTATAATTCTCAAATGTGAATGGAGGAATATGAGAAGGAATATGGAAAATGTTTAGCAAAGGTTGCAACTCAAGTGCATGGAATGGAAGAATGTTTTTAGAAGAAGATGAAGTGGAAGTCTTTGGAAGCTTGAATGTCAACTTCACTTTTTGCTCAACATGAGACTTTTTCAAGAGAGACTTTGGAATCCATATAGCTTTAAGCTTTTTATTTTCTTTTGATGTGTTAGAGAGAATATCTTCAATGATGGATTTTGGAACCCATACTTGTCTTGTAGTTTTCTTCTTAGATATCTCTTTTGACTTGATGCCCCCATGTCGATTAGAGGAGACATGGTGATCTTCTTTTTTTGATGGATTCTTATATTGCTTCTTTTTCTTGTATTGAACATTCAAGTTACTTCCAAAAGACTTGGGACTTGTGGAAGAAGAAGGAAAATATGACTGGTTTAGATAGATAGATGGATGAAAAGGATTCAAGGGTATGTATCTATGTTGATCTTGAGGAAAGATAGGAGATGGAGGGACGTAAGGACCCAAGATGGATGATGAATTAGGAGAGTTAGGAAGGGAAAGTGAAGGGATATAAAGACCCAATATGGAAGGAAGATGTGAAGCCCTTAGTATTGGTGGAGGAGGTCCAAGGATGGAAGTGGAAGATGCAAAAGGATAATCAATAAGTTCATTAGCATCTATATGACAACCAAGGACATTAGCATCTTTAGAGTGAGCATTAGAGTTTTCAACATGATCATGCACATCTTGAATAGGAGCACCTTCTTTGATAGGATCATTCAAATCTTGTGAAGACTTAGGAAGAGTAGAAAGCGGAAGTGAACATGGAGTGGTAGAACAAGAAGGTGGAAGACTTTGATCTTGACAAGGATCTTTGGATAGCATAGGTGTAGGATTTTTCTCTTGATTTTCAATAGGCTTAACATTAGCAGTAACAACACCATTTTTAATAACCTTAATGGAAACATCATCTTTAGAAAATGCAAGTGTGGTAAGGTTATTTTGATCATCAATAAGCTCAATGGTGCAAGTAGTAGCTCGATCTTGCTTAGGAGATGGTGGAATGAATGCAGAAGAGCATAGAGGATCAAAAGAACCATGAAGCAGATCAGAGACATCATGAAAAGGATTGGATGACATGAAAGGTTCTTGATCTTGATCTTTTTTTATGTTCTTTTCTTTATCATTTTTAGAGTCCTCTTGACATGGAGCCACTTCTACGGACAAGGAAGCAGGTTGGGATTGTATGGAAGACTTTGGAGGAGATGGTGAAGGATTAGCTGAAGTAGGCATTATAGCGCATAAAGGCTTAGGCTCTTTAGGTTTAGCATTATTGAAAGTATTTGCAACCAAGTGAAGGTTAGCTTGAGTTTCTTTAAGAGTTAGCCCTTTTGGATAACTATAAGGGACCGCATGAAAAGCCTTAGGATTTGAATCAGATGAAGTATTTGTGAAAGATTTGGAAGACTTAGAAGCTTTAGGAAGTGTGTGGGTATTGGAGGAAGTAGAGGATGGAAGGGAACCATCACAAGACAAAGGTTCAACATTAACATGATCTTTCTTGAGAGTTTCATCTTTATTTTCAGCATGAGAACTTTTAGAGGAGAGATTCTTTTGACGTTTGAAATCAGGGCGGTAGATTTTCTCTTCCTCAGTAGGAATATTGTATTGTTCCCAAAAATCATCAAAGAATTCTTCAAATTTAGAGTCATATGGATCACCATCATAGTCTACCCAATACGACTCCCCCTTAGAAATCACAAGTGTACCACGAGGATGATGCTTAGGAATAGAAGTTTCATGGGCATCACTACATTGTCCATCATCATAGTCATCATAGGTGGGTGTGTCACTCTTTGTGGAAGAGACATCATAAGGACTATCACGTTGCTCTTTATGGTGAAGAGAAGTAAGACTCTTTGAAGAAGTAGAAGAAGAATGAGATCGTGAAGAAGAGGAAATTGAAGAACTAGTGGAAGAACAATACTTGGATAATAAAGAATTTGAATGATGTTTAGAAGAGTCATGATAAGATTTGGAAGATGAAGAATGTGAATAGTGTTTAGAAGAATCATGATAAGATTTAAAAGATGAGGAATGATGAGAAGATTTAGAAGATGAAGAATATTTGGATGAGATCATGAGTATGATTCTAGCAAAGGCATCTGATTTAATCAACTTTTCTTTTATTTTTGCTATAAGTTTATCACCCATGCCATATTTAGAAGAACCATTGGAGGAACAAAATTCTTCAAATTGAGGAATGAGTTCAAGATCATCCATTCTCAAGAGAGGTTCCATGGCAAGGTAGTTGGAATTCATGGTTCTAGAAGAGGAGGAATCAAGCATGGAAGAAATGAATAGATAAATAGAAGAAAGTAGACTAGATAATAAGAGGAAAAGAATCAAGAAGAAGAAGAAGAAGAAGAATTTCCCATGGGAATAGAAGACTTTAGAAGAACATGGGAAAAGGAGAAGAAAGAAGAAGACTAAGAGCCATCTTGTGCAATTGATACCATAACATTCATTGAGATGTTGAGCAACATGACAACAACTAGGATCTAAGATCTGCACTGACCAAGGAAGACTGAAAATAGAAGACCCTTGGTAATAGGATGACCTCACAAAATGTCAACACCAAACTAGGATAATCAAAGTTCTCTATTGTCCAAAGAGAAATGAAAAGATAGAAGAAGGGGCTTTACCAACACTGTCAAAGAGGTGCTTCAAATCAAAGGGTGACTACCCTTGCACTTTTGAACCAGGAGGTTGGGCTAGGCCAAAAGATAATTGAAATTAAGATTAAATGAAAATTATTTGGATAATAAGAGTACGAGAATTTCCCAAGAATGTAGTCACAATTCTAGAGATAAACTTTCTCACCAAGAACAACCTTCTAATGCGATATTTCTCTTTGGCTAATGTGATACTAATGTTGATCTTGACCAATTTGTGCAAAATTTTGAGTTTTAAGGTCTGATTTTGGATTTTCTGAATGTGAGGGTGAAAATGTCTGATTTCAATCACAAATTCAATAGCAATTGGATAGGTTTTCAAATAGTAGAGTATCAAACATGTCTTCAAACACTTGAAACAAGGGCAAAAGCAACATTGCCAAGACAAACACTTATGATATTAAAATAAAATTGCACCCTATGAATGCTACTGATTGTTTGTAAGTTGAGAATGTTTACACTGGTATCACACAATCAAAGACACTTCAAGCAATATTTACCTACAAGACAAGGCTCAATACTTACCAACTTAGCCCACAACTTGATGCCCCCTTGCCTCACACCAAGTGGTTGCCCACAAGAGATATTGGCTTTGTCGTGGAAGTGTCAAACAACACAACCAAAGGGACACATATGGTGAGTATCTTGGGGTGATCCGGGTTAGTCCATTTGGATCAATCCTTGCACTAAGAAGATAAGCGGCTAAATAAGGTAGCCTCTAACCTATGGTTCTTAGTAAGGGCTTCCGTTCATAACACCCCTCTTGCTCCTCATGAAGGAGTAGGACCTCGCGGCCTCAAGAGTACCTTAAGCATTCTTGCTCAATGCTTTCCCCATGGTCGCAATCCCATGAGCTACTCACATCAAGTGAAGACAAGTGTTATGTCTACCAAGGTTTTGTGTCCTCAGTAGCCTTGAGATTATAGTGAGTTGGAATCACTCACCACTAAGGGAAATGATTACAAGGTTGTCCCCACTTGGGTCATTCCTCTTGATTGCTCAAGAGTAAGCCCGCTAAAGAATCCTAAACTACACAAAGAATGGATGATTTTTGAGGTTCAAGGTTTTTGGTTCACCACGAGGGTGAAGAGCATACTTCCCTATCTCAAAAACTTCTCCCAAACACACCAAGCAAAGAGATTCAATTACTCCCTTACTTCCAAAACCTTAAGATGGGTCAAGAATTTCTGATTCACCTAAAGGTGAAGAGCATACTTCTCCTACCACCTCAAAATCCCTTTCACAAGGTTTTAAAATTCCTAATGCAACTAGTGAATGCCACACTTGAAAGGAAATAAATCACAAGCAAAAAAAAAAAAAATTGTTTTTATGCTTTTTGGGCAGCCCTGCAAAAACTGTTAGTAGCCCTCTTTGACATGCGATTTTTGGAAAATTTCTTAAGCAAAGGCACCTACAACCACAACTAGTTAGGCCCACAAGGTTAGCAAAATCTAAAATCTAACAATGGTTAGTACATAAAAAATTAGATAATCTGCAAAAAAAAATGACTGATCAAATGACACAATCTGAAAATGAAACCATCATGGTTGGATTAGGCACGAAAAGACCTTTCCAATGATATATCACACTTAGATTTTCGATACCATTTGCAAAAATTTCTCAAAAATGGGTGCCCGTTTTCCCAAGTGGCACGGATTTGAAAACGCTGAAATTTTTTAAAAAATTTAAAAAGTCAAAAATAGCAAGCAAACTGATGAATCTAGAATTCTGGTCTCTATCTATCACAAAATTTCACGCGAGACAGTACAAAGGTCGCGTGAGAAAGTAGAAAAGCCCGCGCGAGATAGAACACAGTCCCGCGCAAAGAAGCACAAAAGCTCACATGAGATAGAACACAGGCCCACGCGAGGAAGTACAGAAGCTCGCATGAGATAGAATGCAAGCCTGCATGAGGAAGTACAGAAGCTCATGTGAGATAGAATACAGACCCACGTGAGGAAGTACAGAAACTCACGCAAGGAAGTACAAAAGCTCGCGTGAGACTTTGTGATAGTGACGCACGGAAGTACAGACAGCGCATGAAAATCACAAAAAAAATTAGAACAGCCGAAACATGCAGCAGAAATGCAAGACAAAAAGGACAAAATAGAGTTGCTTTGCCCCACGGTGGGCGCCAAAAATGTACACACTAAAAAGGTGCACTTCTATGAACCATTACATGCAAGGTTGCTCAAGAATGAGGCCTCACAAAGTGGCTCATAGCTCTCTATGCATGGAGTTGCAAGGGACTATGATGTATTTGCTCTTAGCTAGAGCTACAAGCTTGTGACCTTGCTAGTCAACCACACAATGAGAGATTCAAACGAGGACAAGGGCAAGAGTGCCAATCTCCTCAAGAATCACTATGAAAATGCAATGCAAACTAGTCTATGGAAATGAAAATGCAATGCAACTAAGCTATGAAATGGAAAGAACAAGTGTTACAAATTCCTCCTATTAAGCTATGTGAGTTAAATCTATTGCATCAAAGGAAACTAAGTTATGAAATGAAGCTAAAATGCAAGAATGAAAGACTAAGAACAATAAGATTTTCAAAAGCTCCAAAAGTCTTCAAGAATTCCTGCAGCATAACAATAGTATGAAAGAGATGGATCTGCAAATGAGGAAGAGAGCTCTCCTTTTATAAGAAATGCAAAGGAATGGACCATGGAGATTAAGAGGCAAAAGTCTCAATCAACAGTGGAGCTTGAAAGAAGAGCAATCTGTGTGCACAAGTATCCTCCAATGAGAAAATAGGAGTTGACTTTTGTGTCCATATGAGACAAAAGTGCTTTTTTTCCTTTTTTGTAAAATAGGAATAATGCTTTATTTGTGCAACTTAGGACAAGAGGAAAGGTGGGGCTTTTTATTTAATCAAAAGGGGAGGAAATATTCCTTTTAATAAAATAAAGACTTAGGATAAATGATTAGCCCATAAGATAAAAATCCAATATATGATCGAAATTAAGACTTGATCAAGAAATTGATAATGTTGAAAATATTGATTATTGATAAAAATGATTCAGGGTTGATAAATCAAATAAATGGGGCCCAAAGTCTAGGCGACCATTTTTGGGTGCATACACTTAGTATCAGATTGTTATGCAAATTTTGAAGATCCGTGTAACAGTTTGTTTCAAGTAACCATGAAGATATCAAACACACAAAATAGCAAGCAAGGGAAGCAAGCAATCATCTGAAAACAATGAACAAGGGAAAAAGAAACCTTGCGCGTGAACAAGCAATAGTGACTTATTTTTCTAATCTCTAGAAATACTAGTTGTGTATGTTCCAAAAACTATTTCAATAATGCACATATTCTTAGAAAATAAAAATTTGGCCTCACTAGAGTTTGTAGTAATGGTCTGACTCTGCAAATTTTGTGATCTCAAGAGGGAAAACTCCAATCTAGGTGCACCCAAGTTTTGACACAGTCTGAGAAATTAATCAATCAGGAGCTACTAGGGAGATCTGACAGCCCAACAAGAGACCACACCTGTGAAGATTTCCTCCACAAGGACATTTATATAGTGGCTGTTGCTACCACGACAAAAATGGCTATTACCACTTGAGGTTTCATCCACGTGGTTGACCTAATTAAGGGAATGTCCACTATGGTTAACCCTCTCTAAAGGTGACTCACAAAAGATACCACATGGGGACTGGTTCCAGATTCAAGGATCTGAGTTTCTGATACTACTCAAAAAGGGAGTAGAGAATAGTCCTCTAGCCTTTTCACTTTTAACCAAAACAAAGTAGATAGATTAATCTGACATGCTAAGACCAAGATTATCTCACAAAGATCTATGATGTCAACTGCTCGTGATCTATCAACCTCTCTGGAGAGAGAATGTATCAATCAAAAGTTGAAGACGCACAAATCTAGTAGAATGTGAGATGCTCTCAATAAACTCCCTACCTACAAGGGGATCCTTCATCAAGAGGAGCTTCACATGAATAAACAAGCGAAAGAAACTCAATCTCTCAAGATCATCCACAAATAGTGTTCATAGGGCCTATTTACTATGTGTAACAGATATGCAGAAAGCAAATCTATGTTCATTTTATAGCCCAAAATGAAGTCTATGATATGAAAGAAAGAAAAGTCACACAAGCTTGACATGTGAGAGTTCATTTTAATCCAAATCAAAATATTATCAGCTTGAGAAGAATACCTTAGGTCCAACGCTTTGCAATCCAGAATTTAGCACACATCTGAAAGTACAAAATTAAGACAAATCAATAGCAAACTGTAAGCATTAGAAATCAATAATTTGAAAGTACAAATATGCAAATTTTATGTCTCTAAAGAAAAATCTCGTGCAAGTTAGGATGTGGTCCCGCGTGAGGAAGTATAGTTTCGCACGATAAAGAATGAAGTCTCATGCGAGGAAGTACTGAAACCAGCAAAACTTTGTGTGGTACGATGAAAAATCTCACACGAGAATCTATACAAAGATGTACAGAAGTACGAACAGAAAATTAAAAATCAAAGTTTTGATAGAAAAAGATAAAAAATTGATAGAAATGAAGGGAAACCCGTTTCAGGGCCCCACGGTGGGTGCCAGAGATGTGTGTGTGAATTTTGTACCTAGTTGTGGACACAACACTTCAGTAAAACATTAGAGGTTAGCAGAAATCAAAATCTAACAAATAATTGAAACTAAGCAAACCAGGTGATTTATTGTCTTCTAGTAAGTGCGAGTATGATGTTCTCATATTAGAATCGAGATCAATGACAATGCAACACCTAAACGAAGGATTTGAATGCAAAATATGAAAGAATATATGAATGTAGATTATTCTAGATTTTTGTATTTTCTATGCAATAATGTGAGAAATTGTATGAATCTAAGCTAAAATTGATTGAAATTGAAATTGAATGCAGATTTAATATAAGAATGTTATGGCTGAATATGAAACTATGATATGAAACTATGAATGCTCAAAACAATAAATGAAAATCTCATAATAGCCTTGATTCACAAAAGATTGATTCTTCAGTCATAAATTTGCCAGAGTGAGGATGCAATTTTGAGGGTTGATTAGCCAGACCTTTGTGAAGAGCTGAGCCTTGATTTTATAGAAATCTAGGGCTTTGAGGATGCAGGAGAAAATCCATAAATCACTCTTGATAAACTTAGGTTGATTTTTGAGTTATCAGAAAATCAAAGATAATTAATTCACAAAACTCATGCTAAAGCAGTGTTTAACTCAAAATAGAGTTTAGATCAAATTTCAACTCATCATCAGATGTTGAGTTTCAATTTTAAAATTGATTGTTAATTTCTAGTTGCCTACTTTTCTGATTGTGCATGATTTAATTATAAATTAATTTAAAAAATAAAGTGATTTATTCTCAACTTAACTAATTTTTTAATTAAAACAATTGATTTATGGGTTAATCAATCATTAAATCAAACTTTATTCTAAAACTATATTATTAAAAATTGACAATTGACACTAATTAATTAAATAAGAATTTAATCAATTAGTCATAAGATTTTAGATTTATTGTCAAAATTAAAAATAATACAACTTAGGAATAAATATAATTAAATGTAATTAAATAATTAAGTGGCAATATTAAATCTGATTTATTAAATATTCAAAATATTCAATTAATCAAACTTTAGGATAAATAGGATTTATCACCAAATAATAATTAAATTAAAGATAATTAGGATAAAGTAGGAATATTGCTAGGAATATTCCCAGATGCAGAATTTAGGATAAAATCAATTAGGATTCGATGATGTGCAGATGTGCCTTAGGTTAGGACTTTGATGTTGATTTCTTTCGAATTGAAGATGGAGGTTAATGAACCTATAGCCCATTTTTGGGGTATTACAAGGCCAACAAAATCAGATGAGATGCCTCTCAACCCACAAGTAGTTGTCACACTATTTGATAAATTGGGAATGGATTTCATTGGTCCTATAGACCCTCCATCCAATGTAAAATCATATATCTTGGTATGCATAGATTATGTAACAAAATGGGTAGAAGTGAAGGCAATGAAGCATGCTTGTGACAACAAAGTGGTAGCCTTCTTATATGAAGAAATATTTACTCGCTATGGAGTACCAAGAGAGCTAGTGACTAATCAAGGGGCACAATTTACATCAAATATGATAACAAAACTCATGAATGAATATAACATCAGACATGGGAAGTCCAGTCCATACCATCCAAAGGCTAATGGTCAAGTGGAAGTCACCAATAGGGAAATCAAAGCAATACTTACAAAAATAGTTCAATTCAACCAAAGAGACTGGAGCAGTCATCTAGCAGAAGCAGTGTGGGCATACAAAATCACATGGAAAACCACAACTGGATTGACTCCATTTGAACTACTCTATGGAAAAATAGAAATGCTACCAATTGAGTTTGAATACAAAACACTAAGGAGTACTTCTTTGAAGCTGAATATGGACCTTCCTACAGCTTAGCGTGAATGCTTACTGAATCTCAACTCTCTGGATGAGATGAGGAAATCTTCACTAGAGTGTACAGAAATAGTCCAAAAACAAAGGAAGAAATGGCATGACTCCCACATCAAGAACATGCAATTCCAAGTAGGTGATTGGGCACTATTGTTTGATTCTAGGTATCAAGAAACATAAGGTAAGTTGCAAACAAGATGGCTAGGGACATCTGAGGGTAACACACATTTTTTAAAATGGAGCGGTTCAATTGACAACAATTGACCCAGTACAGTTCAAATTGTTGGTCAATGGCCATAGACTTCATCTATACCATCAGCCACAAACCAAGATAGAGTTCCTATAGCTTCACCCTAGCATACAAGCATGTACATCCATAATAAAACTTCATTTTCAATGAAGTCTCATTCCACATTCACTTTTCTTAAATTCTCTTTCCAACCCACCTCATTTCTTTACCTTCCACCCATACAAATTTCATGTCACCCACTTTTTTCAATTTTCTAAGCTTTCAATAAATTCCATGTCAGCAAAATCCATTCAAGGATAATCAATTTCAAGGCACAGTCAATTCTCATCCTTCAAGCGCATACGGAAACATAATGACGGGTACGTGTATTCAATTTATTCAATTTACTTCCACTTTTAAAATATAGATTTTAAAAATTATATTTAGTATTGCATGTGTCTATATATTATGGCATTACACCAGTTTTCTCTCCCTTGTGAAGGAGGACAAGTGTGGACACTTGTCATTATTTTGTACGGGGGTGAAAAGTGTATTAATTCCCAAGTTGTTATTTCATGTACCTATCATTTCAAACCAAATTGTGTGTTAGCCAAAGCAGTACTTATGTGATGTGTCATCAAGTCCTTGTAATGTTTGCACAAATTATCATACTTAATTGCTCATATTATTCTTGATTCCTACCCTAGGTGACATAATTAAATTTGTGTAAGGATTAACTGCACTTAAAAGAAACATAATTCCCCATCATCAAGTGTCATTATCATTTGTATTGCCCAATTTTCAAAATAGAATGACACATAGATTGAAGGGAGATGAAGTGAAGTGCAATTATGAGCTAAATAAATGGTGTTTTTCAAAGGAATTTAGAATATTTGGGGTTTCAAAGAAAACAAAAATTGTGAAATTGTAGACTAAGGAAGAGTTTGAGAAAGAATTTGAGAAGGAATTTTGAAGGCATAATTTAGCACAATGGATGGACAACTGATGAGGCATGAACCTATAGTTCATACCATTTTATTAACTAATGTAGAAGTTGTTTGTAGGTTTCGTGCCTGCGGATGGCTGGATTACTTCTTGAAATTAATAGAGTTTGATGAAGAAGTGGCAGTAGAGTTCATGAATACATTCGAAGAAGGGGAAGAAATTGTGTGGGGAGTGACTGTTCTAGCAATAGAGGAAAGAATTGTGGAGGTGACAGGCTTGCTAGTAGTTGGGGAGCATTACCCCAATGAGCTTGATGAGAGGTCTACACAAGCTCAATTCACCCAACCGTCTGACCCTCCATTGGAAGTAAATAAGCAAGGATGCAAGAGAATGTCACTACATGTTCCATAAAATGAGCTAGCTACACATATCATCAGGTATTTAACATTTGAAGGGAGATTTTCCCATTTACATCTCATCATTTCAAGTTACTTAGTTGTATCGAGAATAATCTTCAAGTAAATATTTTGAACTTTAGGTACAACATGCTAAGTATCAGTTCTGAGGAAACACAAAAGGGTAAAATGAATTCTATTTCTCATCATGCCCTAATCAAACTTCTAGTTGAAAGAGCCCTTAGCGATGTCTCTCCTTTGGAATGGAAAGAATTTGTTAAGAACAAAACCTTGCAACCCCAAAATGAGCCTATTGAGCAGCCAATTCCTAGAAATGAAATACCACCTGACCCAGTTGAAATACCATAAGAAAAAGGGTCTAAGAATATTAAAGAGAAGGAACCTTCTCCTATCTTGAGTGATAATGTACCTAACCCATCTCAAATAAAAGGGAAACAAAAGGTTAATGAAGGGACTTCGATTCCTGAAGTAGAACCTATAATACCCCAAAAATGGGCTATAAGTTTATTAACCTCCTACATCATCAAATCGGACAAAATCGACATCGAAGTCCTAACCAAAGGCACATTTGAACATCATCGAATTCTAATTGATTATCTCAAATTTTGCATCGGGGAATATTCCTAGTAATATTCCTAACTATCTTAATTGTCTTTAATTTAATGATTATTTGGTGATAAATCCAATTTATCCTAAAGTTTGATTAATTAAATATTCTCAATATTTAATTTTGCCACTTAATTGTTTAATTGAAGTTAATTCTATTTATTCATAAATTGTATTATTTAATTTTGACAATAAATCCAAAATCCTATGGATAATTGATTAAATTCTTATTTAATTAATTAAAGCAAGTTGTCAATTTTTAATAATATTATTTTTGAATAAAAGTTTGATTAAATGATTGATTAACCCATAAATCAATTGTTTTATTTTTTAAAATCAGTTAAGTTGGAAATAAATCACTTTATTACTAAATTAATTCATATTAAATCATGCACAATCAAGGAAAGCAGACAACTATCAATTATCAATTAAAGCTAAACTCTATTTTGAGTTAAACTCTGCTTTTGCATGTTTTTGTGAGTTAATTATCCTTTATTTAAAAATAACTCAAAAATCAACTTGAGTTATTTGAGTGATTTATGGCTTACTTCCATGCATCCTCAAAGCCCTGGATTTCTATAAAATCAAGGCTCAGCTCATCTCAAATCATCTCATAATTGTGCAAACTTATGCTAGCGAATTGGTGTCTGAAGAATTGGAGCTTCTTTTGCAAATCAAACAACGTTGTGAGATCATTCATATTTTACCATATCATTGTTAGATTAATTGTATTGCATATCAGTTTTTCATTCTAGAATAGATTCATATCAGATTTCTCATTCTTATTGCATAGAAAATATAATAAAAAAATAGATTAATTTGCATTCATTCCATATCTAGATTTTGCATTCAAATCCTTTGTTTAGGTGTCGTCAAGGTCACTGATCTCGATATAATCTGAGAATACATACTCGCATCTACTAGAAGGCAGTAAATCACCTAGTTAGTTTAGTTTTTCATTTATTGCACGATTTCAATTTCAACTAACCTCTAATGTTTTACTGAAGTGTTGTGTCTATAGATCGGTACAAAATTCACACACACAGAACCCCAAAAACCTATAGCCTCAAAAAGTAGAAAGAGGAAATTAGTTCCTGCAATAGAAAGCCTGAGGAAAGCTGGTAAAAAGAAAATGGTGGAAGAAAAAGAAACCCCTCTAAGAAGAAGTACCAGGATGAGGGGAGAAGTCCCTCAAGTTGCCCCAATAAGTCAAGATGTCCCATCAGAGACACCTATTGCAGATTCTCATGTTGACTATGTCATAATTGATTCTCCAATTCACCCAGCCTACACAGATCCTCCACAGAACGTGAATAATTTATCTCTTGATGAGCCTCCCTCAAAATAAACAATTGATGAGCTTGAGGAAAACACACAAAAAATTTAAGAGGACCAGTAGTTTCCTAAGTCCCAAGTCTTCTCACATACCCGCAATGTCATAGTGCCTTTCAAAAGGACCTAGTATACAGATTATTTAGAACAAGCTTGCATTGCAAAAAGAAGACAAAGAACTCAATCAGAGGAGCCTAGCCTCCCTACTTTGCAATCAATTCTATTTAGTTTATATACCTAGTTTTTTTTCAAGAACACTATGTGGGGAGAAGAAAAGAAAAGGATGAAAAAGGAAATTGATGAGCAGAAGGAAGAGATTGAACATGTAAAGGAACAAATAGAAAAGAAAAAATAGAAAATGGATCATGCCCTCAAGTTGGCTAACCAGATTATAGCCTGTAGGCCACCCCCAAGGGTTTATGCTATTTGTTTAAAAGAATAGTTCCTTATGTTTCAACTCATGATGACGATTCAGAATAAGGATTTTGAGTTCAAAACAGTTGAAGACTTCTATGGTCTTTATCAAACACTTCCTACTTGGCAATAGAATCTGCTCTGTGAATTGTACATTCATAATTTCATTATTCCTAATGGAATTGATTGGAATCCTCTACTCTATATAGGAGATGTATATTTAAAATAATTAATGTCATGGATGCAAAATGAAGCCAACTATGACAAGCAACTGGATAATTACAGAGATTAGGAAAAATTTGAGCATTTACCTTTAAGAGTTGAATCCAGTAAGCTATATGTCCTTTTAAGATATTGGTTGGCACTCACTTATGGAAAGACAAAACCTAAAATTAGGGACAAGATCTTTTCTCTCAAAGATAGAGCCTATAGGGAATATTAGGGACTACCTTATTTTACATTCCAAAGGGCCTTGACTGGAGTGAGGAGTAGGTGGAATAGACTACCTAAGATTTTCAATAAATATGAACCACATAGTCCAATTAATTTTGAGGCAGCTCTAAATAGGGCAACAAAGTACATGCAATCAGGGAGATAGATCATAAGAGAGATTTGGTTTCCTCTAACTTTCTAGCCACCTATGCTCCTGTGGCCATTATATGACATTAACACTACCAGATTAGACCAACTGTAGGAGGATCATAGAGTGGACTACGGGGAGCAAACCAGAGGATTTTATTACACCTTCAAGAGTAAAAGGAGAGGCAAGATAGAGGTTTGAGAATTCAGAATAGTCACCAAGAAGTGTAATGTTTGAGGACAAGCATTATACTTGTTGGGGGGCAAATGATGAGACTAAAGTTGGTCTTTATTTTATGATATTTTATGCTTTGTTCCTAAACATTCCTCAAACATTTGTGTGACTTTTAAGTGCTTAATTTTGTATATATTCCATAAGTATAGTTATATCCTCAAAATTTTGGGTAGGAAATAGTATACACACCTTGCCAATACTATGTATATACATAATGCAGCATTTCATATAGATGTTTTAATGTGTGTTTTAATACTTGGATGAAATTGATTAAGTTGAATATATGAATATGCATGCATATACAAATAACCTACCAGGAATGAAGGAGCAGCTGGAAAACAAATTGATTACATCAATGAAGGAGTGGAGATGTTTTAGTCATAATCAGAAGACCCATCAAGATAGTTGCGAGATATGCCTGCAAAATTGAAGGAATGAATGCTTCAGGGAATATAGGGGAGCATGATCATCCTAGATCTCCTCCAAAATTAATGTTTTGTTAAGATGGTTGTTTGATCTTTATGATCTTCTATTATTGATTGATGTGTTCTCCTTCTTTCATGGATGAATTAGTCAAAGTGTATCTGAATTTTTTAATGTAATTCTCTATATATAGGGAGATGATAGATGGAAATCTAGTTAGACAAAATAATGATGTTACTGTTGTATTGAGAAGCAATTTGTTCTTCAAGTCTATGTTCTGATTGTAATCTATTTTTTTTAATATATGAAATGAAGGAATAATTTGAATTATCTTTTGTGTTTGTAGTTAGTCGAAACCAACCAAGGAGGGCCCACTTGGGAGGTGGAGTAGACTAGAGTAGAGAGGAGTAGTTTAATTTCTTTCAGCATTTAAGGTAGTATTCATTGTTCATTCCTGCAGCATTGTATATGTGTTTGTTCTTGCAACATATGTGGAGATAGCCATAGTTTATGCATTAGAATGGCAGAATGAGATGGAGTTATATTTATGGTTATTTAAATTAGTTTATTTGTTCAACTGTGTGTTTTACCTTTTTGCAGCAATAGCTTGGTTCTTTATATGCATTTTTCTTTCCTGCAACAGTTTAAGTAAGATGACTCTATGAGAAGTTTAGTGCACAAACTGTGCTATCCCATTTCAAGTATACATCCCTGGGTTGACAATATAAATGCACTTTGTGATAGGAAAATAATACCTAGTTTGAATATACTATTCCTAGGGAAGACTTTGGCATAGTTATTATTACCTATTATGAGGTTGTTCAATAGACTTAACTGGTCTTTACACTCCTAACAGTGTTAATACTCTTAACAGGGTAAGCTATTAGAAACAGCTATCATTGTAGCTCTAATTGAGTAGACTTTTTACTACAGTAGTGAAGTTTTGTGGGTATCATCCCAACCGCAGTTTTTATCCTCTAACAAGGATTTATGCTATACTAAAATGATTGTGTTATGAGTTATGTTTATTGGTAATGTTTTATATGTTTTATGAGATGCATGGAAAGTTATGAACTCAGAGAATGGTTAAGAAAGTTAAATAAAGTGTTTTAAAGTATTGATTCACCCATCCCCTCTCAATACTCACCTTTTCATACTTAATCCAACACTATGTATCGATGGGTTTTTGTGGGTGGACGTTGGCTATACTCATCTCACTCCGTCTGTCTCATCTGAGGTAGGGGAATCTTCGCTTGAGCAAGTGTTGATAGGGATCATAGGGGCATGGCTTCTATGGGAGATGGTGGTGCCTCATTCACTACACCACCCATTACTAACACATCCTCCCCACCCTCTATCTCCATGGCCTCTCCATCTGGTGGTGTATCCTCCTCCTCCTCATCCTCATCTCTACATTGAGCCTTGAAATATGGACCTGGATCTCCAATAGAATAATCATCTAGGAACATGGATCTCATGCCCTACACACTAATGTATCGCAAGTAGTGCCTTGACACCCTTGCATCCTCGACATTAGGGGAGACCTTGACATTGCCTAGACTCTCAGTATCTATTAGCTCTATATCATCGATAGTTATTTGAGGTATGGTCCCATGCCTCCTTATCTATCTCTTCTTGTGTGTGTATTGAGGTGCCTATGTTGGAGGGCCCTGCTAAAGACCAAACAGTAGCATCACTCTCTCATAATAGTAGGGAACCACTATGTAGTTATGTCTACCCTCTAGTAACCTATGTCTTTGCATCCATCTCAGCTACACTATTGAGTCTATCCATGCTACCATGTGATGGTAAGGCCTCCACACAACCTTTGTACCTAGTAGTCGGTCTAGTCTGACCCTCTAGCATAGAAAATCACTAAACTGTCAAGAATGGGCCAATGTATATGCAAATACTCTTGATGAATCAACTGGTATATTTGTACCACATCTTGTAGGCCTCATATAATGTAAAGTTATCAAAGGCCCACACCTCGAAGAGTGTACACATCATCAATTTGTGCCTCTAATATCTGACAAAAATTTTGAGCTCATAGTAATGGTGCATAAGCATGCTCTAGCCCCACACATATACTATGGACTCTCTCTCCATGTGATGAACAATATGTGTAAGAGGAGTGCAGAAGATGGTGCCCTTCATATCGGACATCATTGTTGTGTAAATGGTACAAAGTATGAACGTCCTCAGCAAAGGAGTCCATTCAAGTAGAATACCCTTCAGGCTCACCTGATTGGGTCTCTCTCTCTGCATGGAAGTCCCATATAGTACTTAAATATCTCTTGATCTCCTCTATAGAATGGTTGACCAGTGGCCTAACCATTAGTCCTTAGACTGGAAGATGTAAGATCTGGTGAACATCCTTTAGTGTAACTCTCATCTTCCGAATAGGTAGATGGAATGAGCATGTATCATCATCCCATCTCTCCATCAATGTTGGTAGCATAGCTCTGTGAAATTGAATATGAGGTAGTTGAGCTACCCAATAAAGCCTAGTGTCTCTCATAACTTATGTCTCTACTGCATCTAGCTCTCATATATGTTCTCAAATGTATATCATAAAGTTTGACATGTACTGCTCTCTCATCATTGGCAAGTCCCACTATAGCAACATGGAAAATCTCAATCAGTAATCAACATTAAAATAGAAGCTCTCAGCATATATAATTTTGTATTCTAACTTATCTAGGGAATAGGCCAACTTCTCAAGAAGAGGTTGACTTCATGGGAAGAGGTTGACCTCCCAGGAGCAAGTTGACTTCCTAGGAATAGGTTGACTTCCTAACCTAGCTATCAAAAACTTCCTACAACATTTAGAAAAGCTTCTTGAATCTATAGAAGGCATGGAAATGGAAGGAAAACATAAGGAACTGGGAACGAGAATCAAGACATACCTCCTTTAGCTTTGTGCCATCTACTACTACCTATTAGAGCACCTCCATCCACATCAGATAGTTCCTCCTTGGCATCTTTTTCTTTCTCCTTCTTCACCTTCAAGAAAATGTTCCAAATGAGCTTTCAAAAGGTAACTTCAATTTATATTTTTTATTAATTAGGTTACCTTTCTTCTTTTTTATTTTAAAAAATTACCTTACCATTGTTAGATGTTAATTCCCTCCTTCACTCTTTTGATCATATCTTGAGTTCAGTAGCTTTGATTTCGGCATCGTCACAAATGTCAAAATTGTGACTCAGTTACCTTGTTATCCAAGTACCTTTGAAAATATTTAGGATTCATATTTAATGGATTTGGAGGCTACTTGTCATCATATTCCTTATTTAGTTTTTTGTGGTAAACATGATACCATGTTTCACCTTTCCTGAATGAGAAAGATGAAACATGGGGGCATATAGTTACCCATGAACTTCATCATCTTTCTCTAGTAAGTCCTAGGTGATTTTTATTATAACTAACTTATTTTTTTGTAGGATGCAGCTACTAATGTTTTCTTGCAAGAGTTGTGCATGTGGACTTAATCATATCCTTTTTTAGTTATATATAGACTTTTCTTACTTTAGCTTGTATATGCACACAGTGTCATATACTGCTAAAGTGGGGGCTAAATGTATCATCTTAAATTGGATGCACTTTAATTTATGGCCTTTTATCTCCTTATTAGTTTGTTTGCATTGCACATTTTCACTTGGAGCACACACTTTCCTCTTTCCTTCTCTCTCTCCTAGGTGAAATTGAGGTAATACCTAACACATCCTCCTTGATTTTCCTTTCTTTCACTCATAGGCTGAGATAGGATCTAATTTCTATGCATCCTCATCTTTCTAGGTCCCATTTTCCCAAATCCAGCCTTGATTTATTAGTCCCCAATACACATTACACCTGGATCCTTAGCAATTTTAGAAGCCTGGGTTACAAACCCAAGACTTTGGCCTCCTAGGGGATAGGTCAACTTTTTTGACCTATTCCAGAACAAGTTGACCAAGTCGACCTATTATCTAGTGGTTGGAGAGTGTTTGGCTCAGTCCTATTTCAAAGTTCCATTATTTACCACTCACTGTAGTCGGCTCCTACAGGGGTAAGTTTAGAAATTAACTACAAAAATACATCCAATGCCTCATTTCCCTCATGATGGATGATGATAGAAGCAAGGTACAAGCATGCATGGACACCCCAATCTAGCATAGAGAAATTGCAAGGTGGAAGCTAAGGGATTAATCTAATTCTTTCATTACAAAGTGAGGCCTTCATTTACATTTCTCCAATTCAAGCATTCAAGAATTACATGACATCATGGAGATGCAAGGATATCATGAAGATGGTTATACTAATTTAGCCTTGGGGGCTTGGTACACTTTTTTTGCTATATTCAGATCTGATATTTGTCTCTTCATATTTTTGCACACATTTACATTTACAAGCACACTTAAATGCTAGGGTTTCACTCATAGAGTAGATTCTTATAATTTTCTAGTTCTTTTACATTCTAGATATGTAATCTAGGATTCACAAGCACTACATACACACACAACATCTTTCCTAATGCCTATTCATGGAGGTGGAAATCACCAAAATGGGGATTTGACTAAGGCAAACCCCTTTATAGCCTCACACACACCAATTTTGTAATAGACTTGCAGGTTATCAATTTAGCAACCATAGATCTGGAATCTACTCCCCGAGACCTTTCTGAAGAAGTTAGGTCAACTTTGTTATAATGTCCTGGGAATATAGTGACTTCATGGAAAAGTGTCTAAACATGTTGCACCAGGTCAACCTATTGCTGGAGGTCTGAGAAAAATAACATTTTCTAGTTTTTCTGTTGTTATCTTAAATCCATAATCGGAAGTCCTGCCACAATCTCAAATCTATAATTTTTAGAGAAAAAACCCATATTCCATTGCATATTTTGACGTAAGTACCTTATCTTTTTTTTTTAATCTTGTAGAATAGATCTTTTTTTTTTATCTTAATTGGGTTGATTGCATATGCTTGGTTCCTAGACTCATCTTGCACTTTTTGCTTAATCAATCAATTCAATCTTATTATTTTCATTATATATCTATAATCAAATTACATTGCATATGAAAGAGGCCTTGCTAGTGTGCTTCCTTGATATAACTTAGGTTTAGCGTGGGCATCCATTATCACCTTTGAGTTTTGCTAATCTAACCTAGGTTGTATTAAGAGTTATGCTCAAAAGCCCCTCTTTCCTCTGTATTGAATGGCTTAGGGAGAAAGTGTTACACTTGATATACCTAGCTTGCATTGTTAGACTCATTGATGTCATTTTCCCCCTAAACATTCACAAACACTTGTAAAGTGTTTCACATTTTAAATACAACCCAATAATATAGTGAGTCCCAAGAGTTAGCAAGGGACAAAAACATATGATATGTATTGAGTCTTGATAGTCTTATAAAGCTATTTAAATATAACCAAATGTGAATGTAACTAACACCTAGTGTTATGTAAGATATATGCTTTTTCAAATTTAAATGGTGACCAAATACCAATGCTTAGTTGGCACTTAAAACATCAAATAATATTTGTATTTCCAAACAAATAAATAAGTGTTTATTTGCATTTACTAATAGAACTTAAGTATGTCAGCAAAACATATAAGTCATATACCCTATTATACCACTGAACCAGTATTCCATGTGAACATGGAGAAAGCACCTGTATCTATCAAGGACAATGAGAACTCTATAAATACTTTGATCCATCAGAAACATAATAAACCAAACCACTGAATTATAATTAATCAAACTCTTGAATGTGCCAACAAACTAATCATGGAAAGCTATGAATCGTGTCAATGTCAAAGCCAAAGCATAATGCCAAATCATAAGACCATTGAATATCCTTTTTTTCATCAAGTACAAACACAAAGAGGGTAACAGCTAAGGTATTACACATATGTCCAAAATAATCTCATCAGTAGGAAAAAAACATCTACTCACAAAATTATAATTGGGGTTAAACTTATCCCATCATAGTCACCAACTCATGTAACTAGGGAGAAACATTTCCAATCACTTATAACATCTTGTGAATAGAGACAAAGACATCCATTTACAAATAATTAGAAATTGTGTTATGATGAACACATCCAATCACAAACATGAAAATTTTGATAACCAATTGCTCATTTTTGTGTACGTATCTACCATTATAGATCATTGGCAAGTTATGATCACAAATGATATGAGACAAATGTTTCTACTACCTATAAACCAATCTTATCTTTATTTATTTTGGTATAATTTTTTGGTTGCTAATGCAATTTCACACCCTCGTTGCTAGGACCTAACTATATGTCATTGAATGTACTCCAACCTCCTATGTTCCATCCTCCAATTAGTTTTTGACTTCAAAAATTTATATTTTGAGACTCATTTCAAATTTTGTAAGAAAATAATATATCCCCCCCTAATTGGAGCAGTTTACAAGGAGTGTCAGGCACCATTGATCATGAATTCTAATTAACAATTGAAGTTTTAAAAAAATGTTTTTTTTTTTGACACTTTTTTTTATAAACTCATTTTTATGAGACAATAAATTAACATCCAAAAACTAGACACAATATAATTTGACTTTGACTTTTACTTTTAGACAACAATTCTCTAGACAAGCAATCAAGAGCAATTGAGAAATTAGATTCAAGATTTGAAGGCAAGCATCCAAGATTTAGTTTCTCCAATTCATTAAAGTTTATTCAAAGGAAATCTTCTCCATTTAATCAAGTTTCTCTCCCATGATAGCCAAGTAGAGGAATTCACAATCAAGCAAGAAGATCCTTTCTTCCATCTACATTCATCTCTCCTTCATTGCAAGTGATTATCGAGCATATCTACATTGAATATCTAGGAGTGATGTACATATATCCATGCATTTGTATGGAAATCCTTGATTTATATTTTATAAATTAATATCAACTCCTTAAATTCAAGTACGTTCAAACATCTTCATGGGTATGAATGATTTATGCATCCATCTATGAGGTTTTATGCAAGGTGAATCAAACATTTACCTTTTTACATAGTTTCCTTTATGAAATTTTATTTCATTTTCAAGGTTGATTCCTAAATAGGGGTTTGACCAATGCATACCCATTTTACCAAACATTTTCCCCATTTTTCTATGTGCAAGAATAGTTTATGGAGCTATCAAAACTTTTCTAAGAAAATCAAGAATAATCAGAGAGTCCCCAAGAGTTCCAGCTAAAAGTGCCTAGAACATAATGTATGAAACATTCTCTTCCTAGGAATAAAATGTTTGAAACATTTTATGTTACTATTATAAGGTCCAAGATTATTGAGAGGGGGGCTGAATCAATAATCTACCAATTTCAAACTTTTCATTAACCATTCAATAACATTCATTTACTAATAACATGTGTAGCAATAAACAATGAAACAAGTGAAACCACCCAAACATGAAACACAATAATACTAGTATTTTTTCATGTAAACCTTTGGTTAGAGGGGAAAAAAATGGTAGGAATTAGTACAAAAAAATATTTTCATTCTTTTGAAGTACACCTTGTTAAAGGCTTAGCCATGTTAGGAGCTTTACAGATGCCCTGTTAGGAGTCACCCAATTAAGGGATTTACCTCTAGCCCTGTTAGGAGTAATCTAGTTAAGGGGTTTAGAACTCTAATTAAAGAGCCATGTGGTTAGAGGATTTCAATTCTATACCTATTAGGATCTACCTAATTAAGGGATATTCTTGGAGAACCTATTAGGATTCAATAATTACAATGATATGAGAATAGCTCTTCTCCTTTGGTAGTACAGATCCAATTAAGCTCAAAATTCTACTTCTTGTAGGCTATCTTCACCCTTCTCTTGACCACACCACTACATCCACTATCTAATCCTTCACAATTCATCAATCTGAATATAAATATCCTTTTCACTCACTAGGTCAGCCATCACCTCAAACAAAATGTATTACATTTGAATATTACCATTTGAAACTTGTGTGCTTTGCCCTAGTCGACCAAAACATATTACCAAATAATAAAAATGAATTTACAAATCCATGTCGGCCTCCAAAAGAATTCACACATCAATTTGATCAAGAATAATCAAACTCCTTGACTTTCCAACACATTTTCAAAAGCTTGATAAATTTGATCACCTTGAACAATGCAAGATCATATCATCATTACAAATCAAATCTACCACATCAACATGACACCGGGAACATGAAAAGATTCACCACAACTAACTGAATCACCATTGGTTGAGGATCTAACACCAAATGTTCCAAAAAAAATTTCATCCTACACATAGCAATCTTATAGTTATTAAAACTATGCCTTACAGTATTCCAATCATCTTGCAATTGTGACGAAAATATCATAGCTTGGTTAAGATAATCCTAATTGAACTGCAACACCTGAATCTACATCAACTTGATACAACAATCAAATCATTCATCATATGTCAATGTTTATTCTTTTGGCTACTCTGTCACCCTTCAATCGATCATAACTATCTCCATTCATGTTCCTAACCTTTGTGATCAGGAACACTGTCAACCAACACAACACTAAGTTGACATTAATAACAACACAATAACTAATCTTATTGTCATCAAACCTATACCACAAAATGCTCAACAGTCTATGTATTAGTTATGCCAACAATATCCCCCTTTGGTATTGATGGCAACACCACAATATAATAATGAAAACATCACAAACTTTTTGATGACAACTACTCCCCCTTAGTTGGTGCTTTTCTCTTGATAACTCTATGTTTGCTTCTTGTTCTAGTTGTCATCTCCTTAAGTCTTCTCTCAAGTATTCTCCCCCTTTGACAACAATTCCAAAGGTGCCACACAACATAGGTCACCTTTTGCTGCAACAATCTTCTTCTCCTCTGACTTCTTCACCTAAGGATTAGTCCTATGAATATCAATCCACGGTGAAAAATATTCAATGAATCCATGGGATTAATGCTACAACAACATCTTAATTATGTTCAAGTAGGGGTATAACCCCTATATTACCTCTTAGATACTCAAAATTATCCTTGGGTAGAGGCTTAGTAAATATGTTTTCTATCTATTCCTTGGTTGGTACATATTCCAACTTAACTTATTTCTCCTTCACTTTCTCTCTTAGAAAATGATGCTTTATTATAATGTATTTTGTCTTAGAATGCATCACTGGATTCTTTGAAATGTTAATTGCACTTGTATGATCACATTCAATAGTCATCAGTTCAATTACCTTCTCTTTGATTCCTTCTAGGATTTGCTTCATCCATGAAATCAGTGTACAATTGATAGGAGTTGTCACATACTCATATTATATAGTAGATTGGGAAATTCAATTTTTGTTTTTGTTTTTCCATGATACAAGTCTTCCTCCCAGAAAGAGCACTCCTCCACTTGTACTTTTTCTTTCAACGATGTTTCCTGCCCAATCTATGTCAGTAAACACACTCAAAGAGAAATCACCTTTATGTGCATACCATAAACCATAGTCTTCAGTACCTTTCAAGAACTTGAATATTTTCTTTACCACCATCATGTGGGATTCCTTAGGATTTTCTTGAAATCTAGCCACTATCCCAATTGCTTGAGCAATGTCTAGTCTTCTATGAATAACATATTGAAACTTGCCTATCATAGACCTATATAGGGTTTCATCAACTATACTTGACTAATCATCCTTAGATAGCTTGCATCTGTTTACTATGGGGGTTCCAACTAGCATGGAGTCTTCCATTCCAAAGGCTTTGAGCACTTTATTTATATACTTAGACTAACTGGCATTAATATCATCCTTTAGCTATGAATTTTTCAATCCAATGAAGAACTTAATTTCTCCAATCATTGACATTTCAAATTCTTTCCTCATCTCTTCTACAAATGCCAAACTCATTTTATCATTTCCGCCAAAGATTATGTCATCCACAAATACTTCAACTAATAGTAACTTGTCACCTTCAACACTCAAGTATACATTTATATCTTCATTTATTCTTCTAAAACCAATCTTAACAATATAAGAGTGTATCCTTTCATACCACACTATAGGTGCCCGTTTCAGTTCATACAATGTCTTTTGTAGCTTGCACACTATATCCTTGTTCTTTGTCAATGCAAACCCATCTAGTTGTTCTATGTATACCTCTTCTTCAAGAATTACATTTAGAAAATCAGATTTAACATCCATTTGGAAAACCTTAAACCTTTTTTAATTTGCATAAAAAATTAAGAATATTACCCCTTCAAGTCTTTCCATTGGAGAAAATGCCTCTCCATAGTATATTCCTTCCTCTTGTGCATAACACTTACATACGAATCTTGCCTTATTGCAGATCACTTCCCCATCTTCATTTAGTTTGTTTCTGAAGACCCATTTTGTACCAATCAAATTCTTTTCTATTGGTCTAGGAACAAGTGTCCATGTGTGATTCTTTTCAATCTAATTAAGTTCATATTCTATGGCTTTTAACCAATCATCATTCTTCAAAGCTTCATTCACGATCTTAGGCTCAAACTTTGAAATTGAAGATGTACTTTCTTTGGTTTTTCTTCTTGTTTGCACACCTACATCTTTATTACCTATGATTTTATCAATAGAATGATTCAACTTTATATAACTTAGAATAACTAGTTCAGGTCTAAGATCTTCTTCTTCTTATTGAACCACTTCTTCCTTATTGTTTTATTAAACTGTATCTTGCACTTAAGGTTGCACATAAACAATCTCTTGACCATTCTCTAATTCTTTCTATAATTAGGTAATAATAGGATCAATAGAAACCTGCAATAACATATAAAATCTCAACCACAAAAGATTGTCAGAGCAATTAGTATTCCCGATGTTTAAGAAAGGATGCAAGACAAACAGTAAGCATAATCAATCAAATATTATGAAATCAATCCAAAACATAAAAATGCAAACCATAAAATACATCATTGGTTTTCTCCTTCTCATGAAATGTGGGATCTCATAATTGAGCTCAAGATCATGTCAGCATAAGAATTCAAAGCAATTATGGTTACCAAAATCAAAGGTTTGGCTCTCTATTTACAAGATTTTAGGGGTTTCAACCAAGAACCCGTGATTAAAGGGTTGATTGACTATGATTGAGGAGTTTAACTCAGAGTGAGTGGGAGTTCAATTGAGTTGATTGCTTGGCTTAACATGATTTATTGATTTGTCAACAAATAGATTGGAGAGATGACTTGAATGGACTGGTGAGATAACAAAATAGACTAGTGAGTTAACTGATTGCTCAACTAATTACATGGATTAGAAGACTGAATTGATGGAAGACTTAACCAATTGCTGAGGAAGGAATTAACAATGTGGATTGAATAGTTAGGAGAGGGAATCATTAGTTTAATTAAATGTCATTTATTTAATCATGAGATAAAATTTGATTTAATTATTATTGAAATGCAATAATTAGGAGGGGGGACATTAATTAAATTTGGTTATTTAATTAATAATTATAAGGTAGGGTATAATTAAATAAGGTTATTTATTTAATTATATTATAGATGAATAGATGATGAATTGATTGTTTATAAGGTCAATAATTAAAGTAATTAATTAAAATCACTTAATTATGAAATTAGGGAGAAATGATGATTTTGATCTTAGAATATGGTAGAATGACATGATTAATTAAATAATAAATATTATTTAACAATTTAGTAGGAATGTTAGTAATGTCATTGTGTTAGAGAAATAGGCCATTTTTAAGTGTCTACACTTATTATCTTATCAAAAGCTTATGATGGGAATAAATGTAGATCATGATATTGGAGTAGAAATTACCACTAGTTACTAGTAGTAGTGTTCCCATATCACTAAATGTTAGCAAGAAGATGTTGTGGCATATTGCAAAATCAAAAAATGAGAATGAACTTTCAATAAGTTGTATAAACCATTACATGGAGTGGCTATGGAAACTATTTCTATGATGAAGTCACCAAAAATATATTCATATATGGACCACAAATATATTCATATATGGAATAAAAATACTATCCAAGAAGAATTGTTTAATATTGTTGTCCAATTTATATCAACAAGCAAAGTCCAATGCTACTATTAAAAAATTTCATCCTTTGACAAGACAATCTTTGATGAGTTTCCAAGAAGAGTTCAAATACTTCAAATACATATTTCACCATCCTAAAAAGTTATCACCCATTATTGCATGCTTTATTACAACTTATTAGACCCCATTTTGGTGATTTTGAGATCTAATGTATGCTATGCTTAATCTTGACAGCTTGATTCCTCTTTTTCCACACATTTTCACCCATCTTGACATCCCATTTATATTTTGGCCTATTCTTCATGGGACATGTCACCAATGGTGTCATGTCCTTGAGGATTAGGTCCCAAATTTTACCTGAAGCCCAATGTTAGGGTATTAATGGGGGATTTGATTTTGTGGTTCGTCAAGTCTCTAATTCTTCAAGATCATTCAAGTCAAAGGTAATATTCTCTAATTGAAGCTAATTTCTCTCCCACGATGGCCAAGTAGAGGAATTATAAATCAAATAAGAAGATCCATCCTTCCATCCACCTTCTCTCTCCTTCTTTACAAGTGGTTATCAAGCATGTCTACATTAAAGATCTAGGAGTGGCATTCATAGATCTATACATTTGTGAGGGAATCCTTGATTATACATCACATTACAAGGTCAAATCTTTGTATTTCAAGTATATTCAAGCATATTTATGGGTGTGAGCGACTTCTACATTCGTCCACAAGGGTTTATGCAAGGTGAATCAATCATTTTCCTTTTATATACTTTCCTTTATGAAATTTTATTTTATTTTCAAGGTTGATTCATAAATAGGGGTTTACCAAGACAAACCCCTTTAGACAACCTTTTTCCCCATTTTTCTATGTGCAGAAATAGGTTACAAAGATGTCAAAACTTTTATGGGTAGATCAGGAATGACCAAACAATCAAGTTGAAAAATTTAGATGAAAACATTAGGGACAAGTCACCATTGTTGTCATGTCTTAGGTATATGTCATCATTTTCATCATGTCCCCTACATTCTAAGCCTAGATTTCAGCCACTGGTCAAGTCTATTTTCTAGTTTCCATTTATGTGCATTTCAGCTCACTGTCTGTCTATATCAGTCTTTTTTACTAGCTTTTAAGTAACTTTCCTAATTAATCATTCACACTACATTTCATCATTTCTATTTTAATAATAAAATTTTTTTAGAGAATGATCATTATCCCACTTAGTGTTTGAGTCTCCTCTTGAACCTAGTGGGGCATCTTCCTTTTGAAATGTGCAATTCATTAAAAGAAGAAGTGATTTACCCCATTTATACATTGTTTCCATTTTCATCATGTGAATTTTTGGTGAACCTGACTCTTCTTACACACCTCTTATTTTTGGTAGTTATATCCTCTTTTCATATTTAGATCTACATTGTATGCTTTACATTTGATAGTTAGATGTGCTTTTCATTGAAAACTTATTATTTTGCTTAATTTAATTTGCATATCTCTTTCAAACTCTATATTTTCATTAGATATATCTTTCTTTTTTTCTCTTTTGTATGAGTTTTATTACCTTGAGTCCTAATTATAGCATTCTTGTTAGGAGAATTCGTAGACTTATGAGTTCATTTTGATCTTGGGTCCTTTATTTTTCCTAGGAATCTTGATGAGACCAACATGCCTACTAATGACATTAATCCTATTATTGAGAACAACTATTTACATTATTCCCATGATGAATATGAGGCCATAAGAGTCCCTCCTATGCAAGTTCAAAAAATTTCCCATGACTTTTAAAATTTTAAGCAATGGTTAGGATGAGAAAACTTAATCCCAAGGTCATATATGTTGTATAAGGTTTGAGGAAGATAATTCACAATGATGAACATGGTGTTAATATCTTGCATAGAAATTCTCATCTCATCGATAAAAATGTCAAGCCTATTAGAGATTATGCCTACGAAATTGTGTTGTCCTTGGAAAAATAAATTACTTTCATGACCCAATCTAAGTTCAGCATTCCTACTTGTGACATTGCTAGTCCTTGGTCCTTGGATATCATTTGTGTTGTTATTCTGAAATACATGGAGATTCCTCATCTTGAGACTTATAATGGTAAATGTGATCCTTTGACCCATGTCAAAATCTTTCAAGCATTGTGTTGTGATTTCACTCATGTTTATAGGTTTATGGTTGAATTATTTACTAGAACCTTTTGAGATAAAGTCTGGCAATGGTATTGGTCTTTGCCTCCTTATTCTATTTAATCCTTCCAAAAGATTTATAATTCTTTCATCCAATAATTCCAAAACAATATTAGTCCTAAGATTTCTTTGATTGATTTAATACAGTGTAAACAAGGAACTAAAGAAAAAATGATTGATTTCATTGGTAGATTTAAGAATTTTCATGCTCAAAATTCTTATCATGTGCCTGATATTGATGTGCAACGTATTTTCATTTTTAATTTACAAAAAGACATTAGAGATAAGATTTTTCTTTCTCAATTTTCTTCTTTCATTCAATAGTGTGTTGTGCTTCATAATTATAAACTTCAAATGAGTCAATTTGAGAGCACCACTCCAATGGCTCCAGTATATAAGAGTGATGTCGCATCCCTTTCCTATAAAAAGTTTTCAAAAATAAATAACTTCATTAGGATCAATAATTCATCCAACAATGTTGATGAGGAACTGCCAACAACATCCAAAGGTTTGACTCCTTTGTCATATGTTTTTAGACCTTCCTATAATTTAAATCAAATTATTGAATCTTTTCACAATGTGATTTGATGTTGATTAATGATAAAGTGTTAACTCTTCCTCCTGTTAGATTGATTGACACATCCAAACCTTTACCTATATCCTTTGACCACAAAGATCTTTGTCAATGTCATTATCAACCTAGTCATGATACTAAAAGGTGTTTCCATTTGAAATATTTTATTCAAGACTTCATTGATTCTAATGTTATATTTTTTGAGGGTGTTAATGATCACATAAACAAATCCATAGCACTTCCCAACCAAAATTTGCATATCGATAAAACCCTTTTCCATCTAATTCAACCAATACCATTAATTATACCCAGTCTTTGCCTTCTTCTTCCACTCATGTTGTTGACTATGATGATAAGTGTGTTGAAACTAATAATGTTTTCAACCTCATTGATCAACCTAAATGTGAACCTAAAGCTTATATTTTCATTACTTTTGACCCTAGTGAGATAATTAAGGCACCTAATGGTCCTATTTACATCATGGAAAATGTTAATGATCTCTATTCTCGTGGTGTTCTTATTGACCCTACTTGTAGGATGAATGTGATAAATGAAGAAAATCTTTACAATTGATAATTACAACATGATTTTTAAGATAAATATGATGTTATGATCCAAACTTGATATGGTTTCACCTTTCCTACCTATGGTTCCATTATATTTCTCATAGAAGTTGGTGGTCAAACTCTGGATGTCACTTTTTTTGTCATCCCAAATTTTGATTAGCTTCAAGTCAAACTTGGTCTTCTGTGACTTACTTCCATGAAAGTTGTAGTCTCTCCTATCCTAAGTATTTGAAATTTCCCCACAATAGAGAAATCATAATTGTTAATCATAGTCTCTATTAGCCTTTAGTACCTTAAGAGTTTATTGACCTTGATTTGTTTTGGCCTTCTATGCCTCAACCAACTCAATCCCATCAAGATAATCTCTTTCAATCATATCAAAAATAAAAAATCCAAAATATTTGTGAACTTATAAATCTTAAGGATGTTCCATCTCCTTACCTTGGACCTAGACTTCTCCCTACACCACCTACACCTCCTATATATACTTTGGTTTTGCCTCCTGTATATTATAAATGTCCTACCAATAGTATCTCTCAACCTAGTGAGGTTCCTTCTATTCTTTCTCCTAAAAAAGAAAAGGACCTAATGTTGATTGATCCTTAACCAAACCAAATCTCTACAAAAACCAAGCATAATCATTGTGCTTGTGATCGTCATTGTAAATGTCATGCTAGAGCCCATCAATGTGCTTCCCAAAACCTCTCTTCACCCAAAACACCTATTGATGATATATTCCCTTTGACCAGCCTATGCTTGACCCAAAGGAGGGGGTTAATTTGAAAAAAAAGATGAAATTGAATAAACATGATAACTCTATTTGTATCTTGGATTCTATTCCAATTAATTTGGATCAAGAAGATACTCTTGATGATGATGTTTTTGATGCTCCCAATGCAACTAATGATGAAATTCATGCTAGTGATTATGATGATATGTATGATAGTATTGATGTTAATCATGATTTACCAATTATGTTTTTTCACAACAATTATCTCTTAGTCGTAGTGACAAAAAAAGTGACCCATCTTTAAAGCATGGTCCTTGTTTAGAAATAGTTATTATTCTATCTACCATGCTTGATGTTTCTCCTCTTTAATGTTTCCCACCTTCCCTAAACACTATAGGCTGAGATGGGGGGCAGGTGATATGCTTGACTAGCTCCTCTTATGTGATGGGCTCTTTGTGTTTTCTTGTTGTAATGTGCTTCCCCCATGACGTGCTACTCGATATGTGTTTTTTTAGATTTATTTAGAAGACCCTTATTTCTTTGTTCGCGTAAGGTGATAAAGGAATCGATATGTTGTAACATTCCTCTATTTGTATCTCATTTCTTCTATATGTCATTACATGTCATGTTGTACATATGTCACATATCATAAATATGTCTTTGAGTTGTCTAATTGGGGATGATGCAAAACTATAGCTACCTCTTATTTTTGGTCTCCATGACACTGGCCCAAAAAGACTATTCTTTGTAACTCTTATGTGACATTATTCCATGGTGCTTGTACTTTTGATGCCTTTGGGGAATGATGGCATTTCATTTTGATATAATAACTCATGTATTATCATATAATAATATTGACCACTGAGTTAGTATATCCCTTTCATGCTCTCCTTTTTCATCTATTCATTTCCCTTTGATTTGTTCTTTCTTGGGGGCATCTCCTAGTGGAAAAATTTCTTGTGGGTGCATGTATGCTATGTTAAAGCCATTTCTCCTATTAAGGAATTTGCAATCACTTTAACATGGGGGTATGAACTTTGGTCCTTGTTTCACATTTTGTACACACACAATGATTCAATACAACCTCTCTTACAAATGGCTAAGGAGACAATACTTTCCTTGTGTTCATCCTTTCATTAGATCCCTTGATAGAAACAATGATTTCCTTAAGGATTGATGTTCCTTTCTTTGATCCCTTCAAAGATAATGCTTTCCTTAGGGTTGATCATTCTCTTTGGATCCCTTAATGGAGATAATGCTTTCCTTAATGAAAATAATGGGAATAATTACAAATCATGATATTGGAGCATAATAGACTTTACACATGCTGCAAAAATTGCCATTAGTTACTAGTAGTCATGTTTCCATATCACTGAATATTGGTAGGAAGATGTTGCAATGTATTACAAAATCAGAAAAATGAGAATGAACTTTCAACAAGTTATATGCACCATTACATTGAGAGACTATTTGATATGAAAACTATTTCTTTGATAAAGTCAACACAAATATATATGGAACTCAAATACTATACGAGAGGAATTACATAATATTGTTGTCTAATTTATATCAGCAAGCAAATTCTAGTGCCACTATTAAATAATTCCACACTTTGATAGGACAATCTTTGATGGGTTTCCAAGAAGTGTTCAAACATTTCAAATACATACTGCACCATCCTAAAAATTTAGCACCCATGATTGAATGCTTTATTATGACCTATTAGACCCCATTTTGGTGATTTCAAGTTTTGATGTCCGTTATCCTTGATCCTTGAAATTTGATTCCTATTTTCCCAAACCTTTTCACAATCCAAAAATTCCATTTAAATTTTGGTCCATTCTTCATGGGACATGATGACATTTCCTTGTGACATGTCACCTATGGTGTCATGTCCCTAAGGATTGGGTCCCAAATTTTACCTAGAGCCTGATGTCAAGGTATTAATGAGAGTTTTGATTTTGTGGTCAACCTAGATCATTTTTAAATCTTGAAATGTTGGATTGAGTATAAAAACCCCCTTATCTCTCCTCATTTTGACATCCATTATCAAATTGAAACATTTACTATCAATATTTTCAAGCAATCAAGAGCAATTGAGAAATTGGATTCAAGATTTGAAGGCAAGCATTTAAGATCTAGTTTCTCCAAGTCTCTAATTCTTTAAAATTATTTACGTCAAAGATAATATTTTCTAATTGAAGCAAGTTTCTCTCCCATGATGGCCAAGTACAAGAATCCTCAATCAAGAGAGAAGATACATCCTTCCATCCACCTTATCTCTTCTTGTTTGCAAGTGGTTATCAAGCATATCTATATTCAAGACCTAGGAGTGACATTCATAGATCTATGCATTTGTGAGGGCATTCTTGATTCTACATTACATTCCAAGGTCAAATTTTTGGATTTCAAGTACATTGAAGCATCTTCATGGGTATGAGTGATTTCTACATCCTTCCATGAGGGTTTATGCAAGGTGAATCAATCATTTTCCTTTTACATAGCTTTCTTTATGCATTTTCATTTCATTTTCAAGGTTGATTCCTAAACAGGGGTTTGACTAAGGCAAACAACTTTAGAGAACCTTTTCCCCCATTTTTATGTGTAGGAACAAGTTACAGAGTCATTGGAACTTTTCTGGGTAGACCAGGAATGACCAGACAATCTCTGAAAAAATTAAACGAAAACACCAGGGACAAGTTGCCATTGGTGTCATGTCATTTCACCATTTCCATCATGTCCCTTACATTCTAACCCCATATTTTAGCTACAATTTAGATCTTCTTTATGGCTTTCATTTATGTGCATTTTAGCTCATTGTATGTCTCTACTAGTCTATTTTTACCAGTTTTCAATAACTTTCCTAATTAATCATTCACACTACTTCATTTCATCATTTCTATTTTTATAATCACATATTTTAGATAAGGATCATTGTCCAACTTAGTGTTTGAGTCTCCTCTTTAACCTAGTGAGGCATCGTCATTCTGAAATGCGTAATTCTTGATAAGGAGAAGTGATTTACCCCACTTATACGTTGCTTCCCTTTTCACCATGTACACATACTAATAGATGAGATGAGCTTTTTTAGGTCCAAAAATATGAATAAGAATAGACAACTGGTTGCACTAGGTGTTTCCTGACAAACAAAATGAAACCTTTGATATTGTATCTATTATTCTTGTTGCTGACCTTTAGTAGTTACTGTCTGTGGTGGACAACCTCATATATGAATCACACACCAATGCATTAACTTTGTGGTACACTTACATAACTGTGATAACATTAGATGCTATATTTTAATATTAAGGTGCATTTGAATCACAATAGAAATTCAAAGCTATCCTTGAAAACAAAAGAAATTCTTTGCCTTACTAAAATAATTGGAAAACCCTTATGGATCACACAAACCACAATTTAACTATTCAAAAAAAAAACATTTCAATGCATCGATCAATTTATTTGTTATCAATGGCTTCATGATAGACCATAATAAAAAGATGTTTAAATAGTTAAACATTCACATTGCCATTAGTGTTGCTCCAATCTGTCGATAACTATGACAAGTACATCTTGAATATGACAATGGTGAATAACTGCCTTTGGAAGTATTGTTGTGTGTAAAACAACTTGTAATGTTAATAGCTAAACTATGGATTTAAGTTGGTGTTGTAGATGGCCCAATAGGACAAATTAAAATAATTGTTTAAGTGACATGTTGATCTATGATGTCGACCACTACTAAGTATTGGATGTACAACTCATATGTGATACTTTTCAACATTTTCCCTCCTCATCAAAATGAATATATTATGTATTTAACACTCTTTACATGTGTTCTCAACAATAGTATAGACCAATTCATGCATGGAAGCATCAAAGCATGCAATATTGGTATGCATGTTGAACAATGCATGTATTTTAAAATAGTCTATTTTGACTAGTCTATTTGTCACAATCTCCCATTGCTTTTTTTGTTTGCTACTATTTTACCAATAATAGAAGTATGATTATAATTCCAGAATTTGTAAATTTGGAAGCTCACAAATTAGTGAACTTATTATTTTGAGATGTTATTTTTCCATAACGTTGAAATGATATAAATATTTTATGTAACAACATAACTATAATATAACATATGCAATAAAATCAATCTTAATAAGAATTGATAACTTTGTCAAATGTGTGGTTTTTTGCTTTGTCTGTTGACAACAACTTCTCTTGTTAAATGTTTGGTTTTTTGTTGTTGCTCATCCAACTTGTGGTTTGGGTTCCCATCTTTATCTCTGCTCATCAATTATATTGTGATTGGTCTTTTTTATTTGGATTTGAGTATGGATCAAACATTTGGTATTGGATGTGACTATTTGGAGGAATCTTTAGAGGAGAAATGTTCCATATTATTAATGTGGATGATGGGGATCTCAAGTAGGCCATTTTGTAGCTCATCCAACATAATGTAAGTGCTACCCATATCCATGATGGGGTGGTATATAAGTGATGAGACAATTTATTGTCTCTATTTTATGATAATCTTTATGTTTTGTTAAAACATTTCCAAGACATTCATGGACCTATAACTATTTGAACTTTTGATAAGTACAATTAGAGCCACCAAGATTATGGGTAGTTAGATATGACATGTTTTTCTGAACATTATATATATTGCAGTACTTCATATAACTACTTGAATTTTTGTTTTAATATTTGAAAAGAATTGACTAGTTGACTTGTATACATATTTGCATGCTACCTGCTAGGAAAACAAGGAACAACTGGAGAGTGGATTGACTGCATTAAAGAAGAAATGTTGAAGTTCCAGCTATGACAAAGGGAGCCATCATAGCACCAAGGATCATGCCACTACTATGGAGGAGCCACCATTCTAGAGAATATAGGAAACAACTCTGCTATATTTCCTCAGTGCTCATTATTCTGTTGAATCAGTTATCCAGACTTTATTGTATTCTGTTGTGGGATGTTATGTTTCCTTCTTCTATGGTGAGATTTAGTAAGAACTTACTTTCATGCTTGTAATAAGTGTCAATCATCTATATAAAGGGATTTGATTGGTTTAGTTGTGTAATGAGAAAATATATACAATTGTTGTGTTTAGCATAGTAGAGCACTCTTTCTATTTTTCATGTGTTGCTCTATTACTATACAATCAATTTATAAGAATATAATGAAAGAGTTATTTTGAAGTATATCCTATGTTAGTAGGTAGTAGAAGCCAACCAAGGGGGACCACTTGGAAGGTGGAGTAGATTAGAATAGAGTAGAATTGCTTTATGTATTTCTCATGTTTTCAAGTAGAAGTTATTGTTTTACTCCTGCAGCATTATTACTGTGAATGTTCCTGTAGAACTTGCAAAGATAGACATGGTGAATGCTTTGAGTTGCTAAATAGGCTTAGGTTAAGTTTACAAGCTTTCAAAAGTAATTTCATTAAGTAGTTAAGTGTGCTTACTTTCCTGCAGCAATAGCATAGGTTTCTTTCATGCACTTTATCTTCCTGTAGCATAGGTAGTATGAATCTTTGAGGGGCTTAGTGCTAAACAAGCTTAGGTTCAGTTTACAAGCTTTCAACAGTAATTTCATTAAGTAGTTAAGTGTGCTTACTTTCCTGCAGCAATAGCATAGGTTTCTTTCATGCACTTTATCTTCCTGTAGCATAGGTAGTATGAATCTTTGAGGGGCTTAGTGCACAAACCGTGCTCTCCCATTTCAAGTATACATCCCTGGGTTGATAGTCTAAATGCATTTCATGATGAGAAAAGTAATCCTTAATATGAATACATTATTCCTAAGAGAGACAATGACATGATTCTCATTACCTATTGTGAGACTATTCATTTTTGGTGTCATTGTCAGGGAATGGTGTCAAACTGAGAACCTTAATGAGTCATTCATTTTTAAGATAGTTTTATGTTCCTAGTCACTAGTTAGTAGTTGTGAGCTTGCTTCACAAGTTCATTAACTCACTTGCATGCATCGAAGAAGGTGAGATGTTCATGGCATATTTCTCCCAAAAGAACCTGTTAAGCTAAAATAAGAATTTGAAGAAATTGAGTTACCATTTGTTGACGCAAGTCCTGAGTTTGCTACATCACCTTTAGTAGAAGAAGTTCCTTTTGATCCATTTGACCTTTTCCCTTTTGCAGAGATATTAGCTAGTTTCCTTGATAGCTCTAATCCAGGACCATTTGTTGGCCAAAATATTTTGGTTAATAATACTTATGAGTCACATTTTCATTACCCAGCACCTCCAGTAATGGAAGCTCCTACCTTTCCATTTCCTATTCCAAGCCTTGTCAACAATCCTAATCTCAAGAACATACCTATTTCGGCCCTTCCAAAGTTCTATGGCCTTATTACTAAGGACCTTGACACCTTTTTATTTGAATTTAACATTTTGTGTCGAAGTTTTGAGTATAACACTAATAGTCATAAGCTCAAGTTGTTCCCAACAATATTGAAGGAGTCAACTCTCAGATGGATCATGGGCTTAGGAGCAAATGCATAAACTGATTGGGATGGGATGAGAGATTTGTTTTTGCAGAAATATAAGGAATACTATAAAGGAGGTGATTTAAGAGGAGATGACATCTTTTGAATGTCATAGAAAGAAGATGAGACACTGGAGGACTGCATATCATGCTTCTTATACAATCTGCAGAAGAATCCTCAACATGCACTACAGGAGGATTCACAAAAACTAATCTTTTTGAAAGGAGTGAATGATAACTATCTGGAAGCATTGGACCTAATGGTTGGAGGAGATGTATCTCAATCTTCTTAGGATGATCTCAAGAAGATTTGTTTGAATTATTCCAAAGCAACAGTAAAGAAGGGCAGAGGATTCCATCCAACACTAGCAAAAGGAAGTAGCTTTGGCATTTCCAAGATAGAAATCTCAAACCCATTGTCAGACTTCAAGCAAGACATCATTAATGATGTCACTATGCACCTAGACATGATGACTACAAAGAAGAAGCATGTAGATGTGGAGGCATAGCTCGCTAAATACTGTCCCCATTACTACAAGCAAAAGAAGGATTGTTAATGCAAGTTGATCTTGAACCTGGAGAATCAACACCTTCCAAATGAGTATTTGAAGATAGAAGGAGAGCATGAGCAAGTATTCTTTGTTGCTCAATGTCAACCATGGACCACGAGACAAGGTATGCCTCAAGATCCTTTGCAAATTTCAAATCCTTATAATAATCAATGGCAAAACCAAAATGTCCAAAACCCTCCTCAGTATACTCAATCTACTTGGAATAATGCCTGGCCCAATAATCAATAGAACCAGTGGTTTAATCCACAACAACCCCAATGGCCACAACCTCCAAATCAATGGCAATCACCACAAGGGAATTGGAAACCCATTAACCAGTGGAGAGGACCTCAATAATGGTCTAATTAGAATCATAGGCATCCACCTTTGCCACCTCCAGTGAATCCACCTGCAATTATGCTGCCTCCTACAAATACAGGTCCTCCAAAGAAGACATAGTTACATGCTCAACCACAACCGAATCCAAATATTCAACCATACTAGTAGCAAATGTATGCTACTAATGCATAGTAGTACCATGCTTATGCACTCAACATAGATGATATACACCTAAGATCAGGTACTACTCTGCCTGCACCTGAACCCCCTCTCATCACAGAAGTGCCAGACCTTCCAGCAGCATCAGTACCACTTCTAGAGAATGCCTTGCCAAATACCATTTCCCCAGCTAATGTCTCCAATCTAGCTTATGTCCAGACCTCAGTAAAACCTCCTTTTCCTCAAAGGCTTAGCCTGGACAAACCTATACCCAAACAAGACCAACCGTTTGATATCCTTGACCAGCTAAAAAGTATGCATATCCAGATTCCTTTGTTTCAATCCATTAAAGTTGTTCCTATATATGGAAAAGAAATTAAGGAAGCTTCTCTCAGAAAGCCTAGACGAAAGAAAAAGGATCCCAAAATAGTTCATGTTATAGGACAGCTAGCTAATATTATGTTGGGAAAGCTTGTAATTCCAAAGTATTTTGATCTTGGGATCCCGGTTTTTACTATCATCATTAATGGTCAATCTGTAAAAAATGCTTTAATAGACTTAGGCATAGCCATTAATGCAATGACTAAGGATACCATGAATAAACTAAGTATTGAAGGATTGCAGACTACTCCAACAATCTTGCAACTTGCAGATAGTTCTACTGTCACCCCTGATAGAATGATAGAGGACATAATAGTAACCTTAGACTCTTGGGAATATCCTGTTGATTTCATGATTTTATCACCCAAGGTCAATCTTGGTGGTTATCATGTTATTTTAGGGCATCCATGGTTAGCAATAGTTGATGCCAACATTAGTTGTAGATCAGGGAACATGACAATTTCAGATGGACAAGCAACTAAGAAACTAGCATTATACCCTCCAGCTCAACCTCAACCATATTTAAGCGCCCCTATATGGCCAGATTTAGGAGATGGAGAAGAAGAGTTGAACTCAATGGCTTAGCTCATGATTTTATATAGGCAGTCTTTTCTGAAGTTGCAAGAGGAAGATGCAGTGATTAGGAGCATCCTTACTAATGACTGTGTTATGATAAAAGACATTTCTGAGAGCTCTATGTTGGAGTTGTGTACCTACGAAGACCATGTTGAGGACTATGTTTTTCCATTAGAACCCAATATTATGCTCAATTAATACCCTATGAAGTATTTACCAGTGTTATCTATGAAGTATCCATGCTTAACCTTACCACTACTGTTGAGCTTTCCCAGGGTCATACCCTTCATGTTAATAACAAGCTACCCTCACGGCAGTTGGAGCAATTAACCAAACTCCTACAAACACATGAAAAATCCTTTGCATGGGAATATGGGGATATGAAGGGACTGAGCCCCACACTTTTTACTTATAGGATTTATATCAATGAAGGAAGTCTACCACTCCACCAGCCTCAGAGAAGGATTAATCTATCGTTAAGAGAGATAGTCAAAATAGAGTTGTATCGTCTTAAAATGGAAGCACTTCCATGTTAAGAGTGTTTAGTCCTCCGAGTGAGTGGTCTAGTTCATGTCAAGCACCTTGAATCAGCTCTTTTCTTGGATCATACTTGTTCTCCTCATTCTTCTTCTATCTTTCCCTAATTTTCACTCCAATCTACATTTCCTAGCATTCTAGGTCAAGATTTTGAGGTTTTTTACCACAAGGTCAAAGTTGACCTTATGGGGTCAAAGTTGACCTTGACCTTGACCTAGTCAAGATTGACCTCAACCTTGACCTAGTCAGATACAAGCTCATCCTTGACCCCCTATCCAGATTTCAAATTTCCTTGATTTTCGGGTGTCAAATTTTGGGGATATTTGTTTTCTCGCCTCCGGGTTGGCCATTTCAGGTTTTAGAATGGTAAATCCTCAAATTACATTTAATCTAGGTATATTTTCTAAAGGTTATGACCTAATTGGGATTTAATTCTTTAAGGTGGCCCCTTTAGAGGATTGTGCCCTAGTTCAATATAAAAGGAGGCTTTCCTCTCTCATTTTCTCATCCATCATTCACATCTTCTTTTGCCATCAAGCAATCAAGTTTTGCAATCTCCTCTCTCAAGCTCTCAAGGTGATCAAGAAAGCATCCATCCAAGCATTCAAGTTCTCTTCTCCATCCAAGTTCTCCATTGAAGATCAAGGATTCAAGATTCAAGCCATTGAAGGGATTTGGTTCAAGCATTCAAGATTCATCATTCAAACCCTAGATCTAGCCATCATGATGGTGTGATCTTCCTTCAAGATCCTTTTTTCATCTTCAAGATCCATTTCATTCTTCCCTCAAGGTGGATTCCAAGAATACAATCATGGAGGTTTGATTTACATTTATTGATGTTATGTTCAAGCTTTCATATCAACATACTTGATTACATTTCAAATACAATTGCATATCTATTGAATGTCATAGCTTCATTGTTAGATCTACTTATACTACTTGCTAGCATTCTCCATTTCAATTTCAATATTAAGTTTTATTCCAAACTAGGGTTTAACCAAGGCAAACCCCCAAAACAAATAATAAAACCATTTTTTTTGCAGGTACAGGTGCAGAATTTTGGATCTGAGAGTAGATTTGGATAGCCTTTTCGGTGAACTTTTAGGATACGCGAAAAAAGTTAGAATTGACCTTCAAATAAAGAATGTAGCCTTTGACCTTTTATGAGGGTCAAAGACTACCTGCCATTAGAAAGACAAAAGATTTCTAGGTTTTCTTCGTCTCAGCATTTCCAGTCTGAAACAGGTTGCAAAATTGCCAAAAAATACACACAGACATCAGAAATTGGCATTTTCCAAATTTTCCCTAATTTGAGGTTAGTATTTGTATTTCAAGATTTCAAGCACAATTTTACCATAGGGAAATATAAATTTTTTCTCTCTCTTTCATATTCTCCATAGATTGATTCGATTATGCATTAACCTTTTGGTTGATTAAATCGGATCTCTCCGTTGGGAATTTGGATTTAGGAGTGGATCTAATATTTCCCCCATACATTACACTCAATAGAGGTGATTCCATTTTACCTCTATTCATTTTGGTGAACCCGACACACTTACCCCTTTCTTTTGTGGAATTAGATGCCCTATTGTGTTTGATTTCCTTTTTTTGAATGCATTGGGATATATCTAGATCTATTTTCTATGCATTTCTTTATTTGATATCATGTTGCACAAGTTGTTTCAAAAATTTTCCAAATGTTCTTCTATAACTTTTGGGATTACACAACATCCTCCTCTTACCTTACCATTGCATGATGTTACCCCTAGAAAGACTTTATCTAGTGTGTGTGATGTTGCTTTGACCTCTTTTGAATTACCTTCTAAGGATATATTAGAGCAAGAAGATGACTTTAATCTATCTCTCCATCATATTTCTCTTTATGGAGATGAGTTGAGGATTGATGTTAATTCTTCTCCTAATACATGTCTTTTCTATGAGCCTACTTTTGAATATAATTTACCTTCTTTCCTCCCTAGGGATCCTAAAATGTGCTTTATTGGTAGGGATGATAATCCTCCTATTTGGGATGAACCTTTTGATTTGGATGTTGATTACTCTCTTCCTCATGATACCATTATGGATGATCCCTTGGATAAAGACATTGATTTATCCCCTCCTCATGAATATGCTTTGATACAAGAGGGTGACATATTCATACATGATGATAACTCTTTTTCTAAAACACACTTCCCTTATGTAGACATTTTAGTGAAAGAAGATGATATCATAGATGCTTTACCTCCATTTGAGATTCCTTCTAGCGATGAGGCATTAGTGGAGAATGATATGAATTCCCTTAATGCTCTCCCTTTTAGTGATGATCCTATTGAGAATCAAGATCTTACCTCATCTCCTCCTAGGATGTCCTCTTTTCTTCCTTCTTGTGAATCTATTTGTAGTGTTGAGATAACTAAAATGGTTTATCCCAAACCCTTGTTGACTGTCAAAGGTTGTCCTCGCATTACTATCAAAGGTAAACCTATAGAGTTTTTTAATGATCAAGATTCTATAGCTCACACTTATCGTACAAGGAATAACCCTCAACCTAATCCGGTGGTTTCTACTTCTTTGCCACCTTCTCAACCTATTCTTCCTCCTCCACCTCATCTTCCTAGTAAGGAGTATGATTTGATAAACCAAGTACAAAATACCCCTGCCAAGATTTCTTTATGGGAGCTTCTTCAAACTTCACCTACCTACTATGAAGCCTTGCAAAAAGCTCTAGCAACTCTTCCTACTCTACCTCCTAATCAAGAGAACATCAATAACTTCTTACATTGCATACACACTACCCCGGGTCCTCCTGACATTGTATTTACTCAAAAGGATTTACCTTCTAAAGAAGTTCAAAATCAATATGATGCTCTTATGGTTGTTATTTCTATCAATAAAAGTATCATTCATAGGACCTTGATTGATAATGGATCTGGGCTTAATGTTTGTAGCATGGACATGCTCAAAGCGATTAATGTCGATCTTTCAACTATTCAACCTGACAATGTTCCTATATGTGGCTTTGATAACATTGCTAAGAGAACTTTAGGCATCATTACCTTACCTATCAAAGTAGGACCGATCATCCTGAATACACCTATTCATGTTATGCCTGGACCTCTCAATTATAACCTTCTTTTGGGTAGACCTTGGTTGCATGAGATGCGTGTTGTTCCTTCCACCCGTCACTGTAAAGTCAAGTTTATACATAACAACAAGATGTATTCACTTCATATGGATGATGCACCCAATCCTTATCTGAATATTCAAACCCACACTATTCCTACTCTTAATAGTAATCCTTGTTCCTCTAATGCTCTTTCTGACAATGATTGGGGAACCTTGGATTTTAATCCTACCTTTATTGGAGAGTATAAGGTTAATGATCTTGATTTTATGAAGAAACAAAGAGAATTTGAACAATGAATTTTTACTTCTACTTCTAAAGCCCTTCATAATAACTTTGTCGTTTCTTCTACCCACAATGAATCTGTCAAATCTACTAAGGATGATATTGTGACTACTGAAGTTCCATTGACTCCTTCTGATATGGCTTCTTGTTATGGTCCTAGTTATCATTTCCTAGTTAAACAAGGATTTAGTAGTCAAGGATGTGGTAAACATAAACAGGGAATTCACATGCCCTTACACACTGGGGGGCATGAGCATTCTTATGGATTGGGATTTAGTCCTCAACAACAAATCAATGTTAACAACATCTCGAATAACACTTCAAAACATGATGAAACTATGAAGGAATTTGACCAAGAGGTTCTTTTGTCTAAACTCCTTCGTGCTAAGATGATTACTAGTCCTAAATGCAAAAATAAACGTAGTCCACACTTGAAGACTCTTCCTTTTTTGTTTATATCATAGATTTCATGATCACTCTACAAATGAATTTCAAGCTTTACATTATAAGATTAGGTAGCTCATTGATAGCAAGGTTATTTATATATCATGTGGCAATGAGTTGTATTTCAATCCTATTTTCTCTAAATAACATTTATGTGTATACACCTAAAAATGGTCACCTAGACTATTAACCCCTTTTGCTAAATCATAAATTGTTTATTCTTGATCAAATCTTAGCTCTATCATTTATTCGATTATTTTCTATGGGCTAACCATCTTATCCTAAATTTTTTATTTATTTAAAAAGAATATTTCCTCCCCTTTTAAATAAATAAAAGTCCCCACTTTTCCTCTTATCCTAAGTTGCACAAATAAAGCATTATTCTTATTTTATAAAAAGAAGAAAAGCACTTTTTATCTTATATGGACACAAAAGTCAACTCTTATTTTCTCATTGGAGGATACTTGTGCACATGGATTTCTCCTCTTTGATGCTCCACCCTTGATTAAATCTTTTGCCTCTTAATCTTCATGGTCCATTCCTTTTCACTTCCTTTAAAAGGAGAGTTCTCTTCTTCATTTTCATATCTTAGATTTTCATGCTAATGTTATGCTGCAAGTTTTCTAGGTACATTTGGAGCTTTTAAAGATTTGGAGCATTCTTGGCTTTTGCATCTACATGTTATCATAGTTTCATTTCTTGCATAATAGCTTCATTTTCATGGCATTCTTAGCTTAGATTTCCTTTATGCTTTAGATTAATTCATCTAACTTAACTAGGATGCTTTGTAATACTTGTTCTTTCATTTTCATAACTTAGCTTGCATTTCCATTTCTAGCTTGCATTGCATTTTCATTCTTGATTCTTGAGTATATTGGCATTCTTGTCTTTGTCTTCATTGAATCTCCCATTTCATGGTTTACTAGCAAGGTTATAGGCTAAATAGCTCTAGCTGAGAGCATTCTTAAAACCCTTTCTTTCCATGCCTAGGGAGCTATGGATCGATTTTTGAGACCTCATTCTTGAGTGTTCTTGAATGTAATGATTCATAGAAGTGTGGTCACATTTTCACCATACATTTTTGGTGCCCACCATGGGGCTCTAAGCCTCATTCTCTGCATTTTTATCAAGTTTTTTTTTTTTTAGCGTCACTTTTTTGTCAATTTTGCACAAACAGGAGAAACGCCACTTACGAGAATTTTGTTCACGCCTATGAGCATTTTTTTCACACCTATGAGTAGTCTATTGATGCCTTTGAGAAATCTGTTCACGCTTGTGTAGGTTCTGTTGTCACCTTTGCAGGTTCTGCTATCGCCTGTGTGCATTTTGTTTGCATGTCTGAACATTTTATTGTCGCCCATAGACATTTTGTTATCGCCTGTGGACATTTTTCTTGCGCATCTGCACATTCTATTTGCGCGTTTGAACATTTTTTTGTCACCTAAAGACATTTTGTTGTCGCCTGTGGACATTTTTCTTGTGCATCTGCACATTTTGTTGTCGCCTTTGTAGGTTTTTTTATCGCCTTTGCAGGTTCTGTTATCGCCTATGCATGTTCTATTTGCACGTATGAACATTCTATTGTTGCCTACAGACATTCTATTGCCACCTTTGCACATTTTGATCACGCCTGCCAGCTTTTAAATGCCGCATATTAGTTGTTAAATGTCGCCTGGTATTTTCTGTTGAATGTTGCTAGTTTTCTTGTTGTTTTCAGTTTTTCTAAAAAATTTAGTGTTTTCAAATTCATGCCACTCTGGAAAATGGGTGCCCATTTTTGAGAAATTTTTGCAAATGGTATCGAAAATCAAAGTGTGATATATCGTTGGAAAGGTCTTTCTGTGCTTAATCCAACCATGATGGTTTCATTTTCAGATTTTGTCATTTGATCAGTTATTTTTTGCAGATTATCTGATTTTTTATGTGCTAACCATTGTTAGATTTTGGATTTTGCTAACCTTTTGTTGGTCTAACAAGTTGTTTTGAAGGTGCTCTTGCTTTCATGGAAAATGCTTAAAATTGCTTGAGGTACTTTGTTCCATCTCTATAACATTTAGATTTTGGGATTAAAATTGAACCTCTCATGTGTTTGGCTTGAGTGTTTACATGCTTTCATAGAACACATTTCAATTGATGCTCTTAATGGGAAATGAATGAACATAGATTTGCTCTCATACAAGTTTGTGTAAGTGAATGCTTGTGTTTAAACCTTAAGTAATTCTTGGTTCCAATATCAAATATCTCATTGAGTGATTAAGGGCATGGATTCATTCCTTGTTTACATAAGGAGTTAAATGCACCACTTTGTGGACTCAATCTATATTTGCTTGAAAAGTTAAATATTCCATTGATTCAACCCTTTGTCATTTGTGAGTAGTATTGATAAGCAACTTTAGATTACTTTTGATTGATCTTGTTAGCTAAATTGGGTGTTGGACTCACTTATTTCTAATCACCCCTCATTACCGCCCTTTGGATGCAAGGTCAGCATTCATACATAGGGGAGGGGTCTACTTGAAAAGAGCATTAAGTGTTCCACAAAGTTTCTCCCTTTTTATGCTTTCTTGATCTCATTAGTTTTCTAAGGTGTGGACTCACTTTGAGTTTGTGTGAGGAGTTAAATGTTCCACTTTTGGACTCACTTTGAGTTTGTGTGAGGAGTTAAATGTTCCACTTTTGGACTCACTTTGAGTTTGTGTGAGGAGTTAAATGTTCCACCTTGTGGACTCACTTTACATTCACTTGAAGAGTTAAATGTTCCACTTTTGGACTCACTTCACATTCACTTGAAGAGTTAAATGTTCCACTTTTGGACTCACTTCACATTTACTTGAAGAGTTAAGTGTTCCACCTTTAGTGTTTTAAATACTTTTGATAGTGAATTACTTACTTTTTATTTCTAGATGGCCTGCTTGGGGACACACCACCTCAAGGGACAACCTTAACTCATGTGTTCCAACAAAGTATAAATAGCGGGAGGTGAATCGAAAGACACCTCTCTTGGGAATTGAGTTTGATATCACTCTTGGCTAAGCCTCAAAAAACTTTATACCTTTGAGAAGTGAAGGAGGAGATTTGGGTTACCGTCTCCCCCTGGCTGTGTGATTTTAGATTCTTCTCATCTATAGATTTGGACTTCACGTACCTTGCATATATCAAGGACTCCCTTTAGAAAAGCTATGTATATCCCTGTAGACAGCTTGATAGGATGTTGTTGTGTTCTAAGTGCCTGCTAAAACATTTTCAAGAACATACACAAGTAGAATCTTTAAGGAGTAGAAATACTAAGTCACTATTCTTGTTCATGTGCAAGGTTTCTTTTCCCCTTGCTCATCGTTTGAAGACAATTGCTTGCTTGAACTCCTTGATTGTTGTCTTATGTGCTTGATCCATGATAAAAATATGTTGATATACTTACTTGATCTTTTAAAACGCTTCAAAACTGAGATTTTTATGTTCATTGGTCATAGAGTCATACGACCCTGCAAAAGTGTGACCTCGCTATAAACTGTCGCCTTGTCTTCCTGGAAAGTGTCACCCAGAACCTTTTTGCTATCTTGTTGCTGTTGCAATCCGGAGCTGCTAAACTTGCATTTTAACCTGTCGTAGAGTGTCTTTTTCTATTCTTACTTGAAGCTGGACTGTTATCTGCATGCTTAGACTTGTTCTAGACTGAAACAAATGAGCTAAAACTATTGGATTTGAGCTTAACAAATGCTACTCTTGATCACTTGTCACATCACGGTTACCTCTCTAGCTACTTGCTTATTGAGCTTCTTGCTCGCTGCTTAGCTTTAGTCAATTGATTGTTGTAAGTGCTTGAGCACTTTTGATGAGCCATCTCTCTATTGTTCTACTTTGACAAGTGATCTTTATTAGCTTTTCTTATCTCAAATCTGAGAAACTTTGTCTCATTCTATTAGTCAACCAACATCTCTTTTCATGCTGGTTACAACTCGGTCTCAATTTGAGCAGGAGAGTCATCCTCCATTCAATTATACACAGTTACCTTCTCCAACTAAACACTCACAAGTGCCCATTAGCAACAATAGTTCTAGTTCTAACCAATTTGAGGATTCTAAGGCTACCCCATGGTACAAAGGAGGTTTCCTCTTTTTTGCATTCAAGACCCCCAAAAACACGGACAGTGTCTCACTTACTTTGACTGAACAAGAAAAATTTCAATGCTTGCAAGAACATTTTGAGCATAAAGATAACCAAGCATGCTTAGACAAAGAACACAATCAACAAAGGATGGATGCTGCTACGCGCATGGCTTATAGAGGGACATTTCATGAGCAACCTGAGACTAGTAATCATGAGCATAGATCTCTTTTATCAATGGAAACAATGGCAACAACATGCCACCAAGATCTCCTCCAAGACCCACTTTTGGTATGCCTTCTTCACCTCCTAGACCTCCTCCCTCTCAACATGAGGCAGAGGCTGATGATGAGATTTCTAGTGAGGATCTTATGAGATTTGAACAAGATGTGGTCTCCCAACGAATGATGCATAAGCTTTTAGAGCGTAATGGCTATCAATATTTTCAATATATGACTTCTAGAGGATACAAGCTTCCTCCCAGCTATGATGTCAGACAAATTGTCCAACAAAGAGTACCAACTGAATTGGAAGTCCTTTAAGAAGAACTGCATCAAACAAATCAATGCCTTACCCAAATGGCAATAGACAAAGAGCCTCCAAAGGTCTCTTTTGTAGAATCAATTTGTGCTCTTCCCTTTGATAGGAGTCTATACATGGTCTTGTTTCCTAGGGATATTGAGGTTCCCAAATATGACAAGTATGATGGAAATGGTGATCCCCATGACCATGTGCATCACTTTTATGCTCTTAGCATGGACTTTCTTCATGAAGACACATTTCTTCTATGATTATTCCCTCGAAGTTTAAGAGGCCAAGCTTTGGAATGGTTTGCGAAATTGACATCACCTCTTAAGACTTTTGATGAGTTGGCTCAGCGATTTACCCAGCATTATTCTTACAACATCCAACAACCTGTCACTATGATAGATCTTGGTAATCTAAGACAACATCAAGGTGAGCCATTTGCAACTTACTTACAATGTTGGAGGTCATTGTATTCTAGGTATCCTCATCAGTTACCTGAGAGAGAAAAGATTGACATTTTTGTCAACACTCTTGTGCCTGCGCTATATTATGATTTAAGGAAACAACTGTTCTCTTCTTTCAATGACATGGTTGAAAGTGCATATCGAATTGAGGATGTAGCTATAAGAAAAGGGGATATTGTTATTAATAAAGATGCTAAAGGCAATGGCAAAGACAAGAACAAACCTTGGAATAAAAACAAGTATGTTGTTAATGATGGGGTTGTTGACGCTCCTAAAGCTAAAGAGCCTTCTTTCAATCTCTCCAATGCTATCTATGTAGCAAAATAACAAGAAGCTGCCAATGCTCACAGTGCTCCTAAACCTCAATATGCAGATAAGCCTAAGAAGTCATTTTGAAGTGAGTCTATACCAAGTTGGCAGAACCTTATGATGTGATCCTTAAGACTTTGGTTGATAATGGATATCTTACGCTTCCTGATAAACCTAGTAACTAGGATCCGATAAATAGGCCTGATTGGTGGTGAGAGGATTCTTGTTGTCATTATCACAAAAACAAGGGACATTTGACCGACAACTATTTTAAGCTTAAGGATGATATTCAGGATCTTATTGAGAATGGCACAATCTCCACTGATGGCTTAACTAAAAATTCTAATCACACAACTTTCAAATATCCTCTACCTAAGCATGATAAGGGGGAAACCTCTCAAGCACATAAGAAGAATCATGATGCTAAGATCAATTACACATATCCTTCTAATACACCTATGATCAACATGGTAGAGCCTATTGAGAGTGTTCTTATGCTGAGGTCTCCAGATGATAATAAAGCCAATCATGGTAAGCCAAAGTTGGTCTTGCAAACACATGGTAGTTCATCCTCTCGAAGTGAGACACTGAATGCTGTTACTAGGGGGCAAGCCAAGATTGTCCTTAAAATTGCGCAAGATCCCAAGAAAGCTTTTCCTTCCAAACAAGCGGCTCCTTCAGCCTCCCTTATCTATGATCTTGTCCAATATTTGCAAAAGACACCAGCACAGATATCTATCCTTGAGTTGCTTTGATTATCCCCTTTGCATAGAGAGATTCTTGATAAGGCTATACTTACAACACATGTTCCCAACGACATTGATCCAGATCAATTTCAGGCTATGGTCAACCACATTTCATCTCTGCTATCTCTCTCCTTTTCTACAGAAGATGACATATCTATTGCTCACCCGCATAATCTAGCTTTACACATTGAAGTTCTAGTCTACAATACCTGAGTCCACCGAGTCCTGATCGACAATGGTGCAGGGTTAAATATTGTTTCTTTCAATGTCATACAACAATTGGGTTTGTCAGAATTTGTTGTGGATTCTAAGAAGAAGATTACTATAAAATCTTACGATGAAGTGGAAAGATCTTCCAAAGGTCTTGTCACACTGCCTGTCCGAGTGGGCCCTGTCACGAAAGATATTAGCTTCCAAGTATTGGACATCCCACTCACATATAACATTCTTTTGGGTCATCCTTGGATCCATGACATGCAGGCTGTTCCTTCCACTTATCATCAGTGCGTCAAATTTTCATACAATGGCACTGAAGTTGTGATTCCTAGAGACCATACTATTGCTATTAATGCTCTTGCTACTGCTGAAAAATTTGTTCCCCACAATGAACCTTCTATTGATCCTAGTACATCTCTAGTTGCTACTAAGAAAACACTTAAGATGATGAGCCTTGGTATGGGTGAATATACACTGGATTCCTTTGCTTCTATACCTATTTCTCCTAGGTCATATGGGAGACCTTCTAATCAGATGAAGTCTTCCACTTCTGCTATGACGATCTTTGATACTTTTGTTCCTTCATCCATTCCTTTAGAAGCAGAAAGAGAAGAACAAGCTATTCAAGAGTGGATCTATAGAGAAGATGAGGGTAGATTTTCCCTCCTTGATAATTCTAGAAATACTCCCATGCTCAGTAATTTAGACATAGATACAGATGAGTCACCATTGCACACTATGGTTCAAATGGGAGATGATCTTCCTTCTACTTCACTTCTTTGGGGTGAAGAATGTATATCTACTGATGATATAGCTAAGGCCTCTATATCTAGAACCTATGTGCCTAAAGAATCATTGAACTCTGATAGACAACGTTGCAACATTGCATGGCAGCTACAAAGAGGTGATCTCTCACATAATGACATGAGTATCTCTACTTCTCAGCATCTTAAGCCTCTTCTAGAAGATCCTCCCATGACAGATATGGATGTTGATGTGGTTCATACCTCTCGTAACCCACCTGATGTAGTTGATGAGTCTCATGTTGGGTCTAATGAGTTTGTTCCCCGTATTACCTTAGTCAACTACATTGGTCCTTCTATGACAACTCTAGATCTAGCTAATTTTGGAGCTTACCCTATAGGCTTGACCTCTCTTGTCACCAAAGATGATATCCCTCATATAAATGTTATTGAACCAGTCACTTCATTTCATCTCGCATCAATACCTGTTACTTCTTCCACCAGCAAACTAGCAACAAAAAAGATTGAATCAACAATCAAGCATCACAATCATCAAGTCAAAAGAAAAGAGCAATGGTTGGATGGAAAAAACCACATTGTGGTGGTATATGAACCTAAGAAAAGTAAAAATAAAAATCTGCTCAAAAATAATGATTCTCAAATAAAAGATGACAAGTTGATTCTCTACAAAAAAATGGTGCACTACTTCAAGCATGATCTCATATCTATTACACTTCAGCCCATTCCTAGAGCTGAGAACAAAGTTGCTAATGCCTTGGTTACTTTGACATCCATCTTACAAATGAAAAAGCATAAATTTTGCTTCAAGTTCCTAGTGGATGAATTACGCTATCTTGCTCACAAATCTTACAATCCTACCATCTTTTCATATCTTCCACCTCATATTCCTCCTGCAAATCCACCACGCCATTCTTCCCGCCATCCCTTACACTTTGCCTTTGTCTCTGGTGACTTGTATAGGAAGGGTCTAGATGGAACTCTCCTTAAGTGTCTAGAAATAAAGGAGTCAGAAAAAGTGCTAGCTGAAATCCATGATGGCATATGTGGATCACATTCTAACGATCATCCACTAGCTCAGACATTGCTTAGGGCTGGTTATTATTGGTCGAACTAGTTGAGACCTCCTATCATCACAGTTGTAGCATTTGGGCCTGGGGCCTATCAGTTCTCTACATCAGAGGAAACAGATTCTTGATGCCCATTTCTATCTGGGGCATTCTTTGTACATACTTTATGATCCTGAAAAAATTCCAAAAAAATTCATATATGATGCTGAAAAAATCCTAAAAAGCATAAAAAGTACTGAAAAAAATGAGCATCCTAGTGAAAACCTAGTAATAGGCACTTTGATGTCTCACCAAAAAAATCAAAAACTTCAAAAAAAATAGAAAAGTGCCTTGGTGAAAACCTGGAAACAGACGCCTTGGTAGCAAAAATACAAAAAAATTATAAAAAGTCCTGAAAAAAATTGCAATAAATCTATCAAGTGATGAAAACCTAGAAATAGGCACTGCTTGAGACCCTCTACACCTATGTCTATCAGTCTTGCGTGGTGCTCATTTGCTCCACTTCTTGCTTTATCTCTCCTAGCCTAGAATTGACTCTTGTCTTAGTCTAGGGGGCATACGTTGTTTTAAGCTTATCTTGGATCTCTTTGTGCATCTGGGTTTCTTAGGCACCTCGCAAATGGTGTTTTTCAAAACCACCCCAACAATGTTTTTCAACACTACCCTTGCATCGAGTGTTTTTCAACACTTATCAGATGTCCTACTCGTAGTCTAGATGATGCAATATTTGTCACTGGCAGATGCGATACTCAAAGTTTGACTCTATGACCTACACACACACACTTAAACATTTGACTTGCTGAGATGTGTTTGACTTTATTTCTGTGTGCTATCTTTGATGATTTCTTTGCTGAGTGTTCTCCCTCTATGATCATTTTCGATGATGCATAGCTAGAAGACTGAGGGAATGAGAACATGTTTTATTGCTTTTTCTACTTGTGGATATATCTTGTTGGTCCTACTTGTCATTAAGCATTTATGCTTGTTCCACTTGACATTGGGATCTACAAGGTATTATCCTTGACTGTTTTGCAAGTGCATGCTTATAGTCATCTTGACTTTCTTGTGTCTCAATGTGAGCATAATCTTGCCATATCAAACTTAGGTAATCTCACTACACTAGTCATCTTGACCTACATGTCTCTGATGCCTAGGTGAGATTTCCACATTTCTATCTGATATAGATCATATTCAAATTCACATAGTTATGCTAGTGTGTATTGTATGATCTTGCGATGCTACCAATAACGCTCAATGATGAATATTATATGTCTATTGGCTTTGTAACCTTGCAAGTAAACCACTTTTCATGTAGCTTGCATTCTTAAGTTCATGTTAGTTTAGTTTTGCATCTTGCATATGAAGAGAGCTCTCTTTTCATCTTACGTGGACTTATTAATCAATTGCGTTCACCTTTCACTTCTTCTTGATCATGTCTTTCACTTCTAGTCTTTCATATCACATCATTTTCCTTTCATTTCGGGATCCAAACCGAAATCCTTGATCACCCAAATCACCTTTCTCCTTCTTCCGCACAGTTGGCTGACCTTTTGAGGCCTGATCCTTTGATCTTCACTAGGGCATTCTTCACCTCTTCATCTCCATCTCTTTCAAACTTCTAGTCTTTCATTCACTTTCAAATCCCAAGTTCAAATTCCCCCTCCGTGGTGTTTTCGGGTTGAGGGACCGATAGGTTCATGCCCCATGTCCCATGTGTGGGGCATACCTTCATTGCTTAATGGTTATTCTATTCTCTTTCTTCGATTATGATTTCTAGTGATTTGATCATGCTGCTCTTGCTTCTACTTTCCCTCTACCTAGATTTCACTTTTGATCCTGAGGGGGCAGACACATCATATCTTATTGGCTATCTCTTTCCTAAGTGTTCAGTACTATTGCTACCAGGCTAATCATGCAAGATTTTCTATCTCTCTACACTTCATTCTTTGGAGTCAGATTGCTATCTCTTGCCTTCTTGGCTGATCTATTCTTTGACTACATGTGTTCCCAAATCGATCACACATTAGTCAAAGAGGGGAAAATGTATACACCTAAAAATGGTCACCTAGACTATTAGCCCCTTTTGCTAAATCATAAATTGCTTATTCTTGATCAAATCCTAGCTCTATCATTTATTTGATTATTTTCTATGGGCTAACCATCTTATCCTAAGTTTTTATTTATTTAAAGGGAATATTTCCTCCCCTTTTAAATAAATAAAATCCCCCACTTTTCCTCTTATCCTAAGTTGCACAAATAAAGCATTATTCTTATTTTATAAAAAGAAGAAAAGCACTTTTTGTCTTATATGGACACAAAAGTCAACTCTTATTTTCTCATTGGAGGATACTTGTGCACATGGATTGCTCCTCTTTGATGCTCCACCCTTGATTAAATCTTTTGCCTCTTAATCTCCATGGTCCATTCCTTTTCACTTCCTTTAAAAGGAGAGCTCTATTCTTCATTTTCATATCTTAGGTTTTCATGCTAATGTTATGCTGCAGGTTTTCTAGGTACATTTGGAGCTTTTGAAGATTTGAAGCATTCTTAGCTTTTGCATCTACATGTTATCATAGTTTCATTTCTTGCATAATAGCTTCATTTTCATGGCATTCTTAGCTTAGATTTCCTTTATGCTTTAGATTAATTCATCTAGCTTAACTAGGAGGCTTTGTAATACTTGTTCTTTCATTTTCATAGCTTAGCTTGCATTTCCATTTCTAGCTTGCATTGCATTTTCATTCTTGATTCTTGAGGATATTGGCATTCTTGCCCTTGTCTTCATTGAATCTCCCATTGCATGGTTTACTAGCAAGGTTATAGGCTAAATAGCTCTAGCTGAGAGCATTCTTAAAACCCTTGTACTCCATGCCTAGAGAGCTATGGATCAATTTTTGAGACCTCATTCTTGAGTGTTCTTGAATGTAATGATTCATAGAAGTGTGGTCACATTTTCACCATAAATTATGTTCCTATTATAAAGCTCCACATTATGTAAACAATGTTAGCCTAATACTTGGGGGCTCATTGTCTTGCATAGTGTTGTGACCAATATAATAGGTCCCCTTTCATCTTTGTTCCTACACTTGGGGGGCAAGGATGTCATCTCCTTCTTTTCTATCTTTATGGGATTCACCTCTTTCCTTGGTTAAGCAGAATCTATCTATTATGTGATATCCAATTATACATGAACATTTTGGTTTGCATTGAGGATCTTTTCCTTGATCACACCCTATTTTGTGTTTGATATTGGGTTTCCATGGTTGATATATCTCTCACCTTGGAAACTAAACAGTGTGCTATCCCTCACAAGGGTTACCTTTTTCACTTCTTGCATGATATCTCTTTGCATTCGTCCCTTCCATGACCTCATAGGAGTTGTGACATACTTGGCTTGGACTGGGTGTTGTCTGTGGATATTGTCTTGCTGTTGAAGAAGGCTTTATCCTTGTTCTTTTCTTTCCTTAAGATGTCAAAATAGTATGTTTTTGCCATATTGAGGAGGGGAGCATATATACGGCCTCCCTCATTCTATATTATGTACCTTTTGTTTTGTAGCATGCTAAATCTTGGAAGGTAACACACATAAGTTGCTAAATCTTGAAGAGACACACATTTCCAATTTCAAATATGCTAAATCTTGGAAGGTAATGCACATAAGTTGCTAAATCCTAAAAAGACATGCATTCATATGCTAAATCTTCCGAAGGTAACGCACATAAGTTGCTAAATCCTGAGGAGACATGCATTTTCATATTCATAGTGATACAAGATTGTGGATCTATGAGTATTCTAGAAGCCATCAGAAGATGCATTACAATTGCAAGCACAGTTTATGGGTGAACCTATTGGTCTCTCCCTCCAGGGTGATTCATGGTAAGGTGGGCATCTTACTAGGTGAGGTAATCACTCTTTTCCCTTTCTCTCTTTTCGCTTTCATGCTAGTAGGACTGGATCATGAAGCTATGTAATTTATAGTGTTGTTCTTGTCTTAATTATGTAAACATTTATGCTTTTATGATAGCTTTCCAAATATGATGTTACTATAAGAAATGTTTCTTAGCAAGGTTTCTTATGCTAGTTGATTTGGGTGTGTTTTAGTACTAACCCCTCTTTTATGTCCTTTTGTTTTTCACACCCTCGTGCATGTATGTTGAGTTATAATCCTTAGCCTGGGGGCTTGTGTCCCTAACTAAGTGTCATTCTATCTCATTTTGAATCCACTAGAATCTCTTCTTCCTTCTCCTTTACCAAGAGTTTGCATCGAATCCATACTCTTGCTAAAGTGGGGGCTTAATGTATCATCTTAAAATGGAAGCATTTCCATGTTAAGAGCATTTAGCCCTCTGAGTGAGTGGTCTAGGTCATGTCAAGCACCTTGAATCATCTCTTTGCTTAGATCATACTTGTTCTCCTCATTCTACTTCTATTTGTCCCTTATTTTCACTCCAATCTGCATTTCCTAGCATTATGGGTCAGGATTCTGAGGTTTTTGACCACAAGGTCAAAGTCGACCTTATGGGATCAAAGTTGACCTTGACCCTGACCTAGTTAGGATCAACCTCGACCCTGACCTAGTTAGATACAAGATCATCCTTGACCCCTGTCCATATTTCAAATTTCTTTAATTTTTGGGTGTCGAGTTTCAAGGATATTTGTTTTCCCACCTCCAAGTCGGCCATTTTGGGTTTTGAAATGGTTAATCCTCAAATTACATTTAATATAGGTATATTTTCTAAAGATTATGACCTAATTGGGATTTAATTCTCCAAGGTGGCCCCTCTAGAGTATTGTGCCCTAGTTCACTATAAAAGGAGGCCTTCCTCTCTCATTTTCTCATCCATCATTCACATCTTCTTTTGCCATCAAGAAATCAAGTTTTGCAATCTCCTCTCTCAATATCTCAAGGTGATCAAGCAAGAATCCATTCAAGCAAGCATCCATTCAATCATTCAAGTCCTCTTCTCCATCCAAGTTCTCCATTGAAGATCAAGGATTCAAGCATTCAAGATTCATCATTCAAGCCCTAGATCTAGCCATCATGATGGTGTGATCTTCCTTCAAGATCCTTTGTTCATCTTCAAGATCCATTTAATTCTTCCCTCAAGGTGGATTCCAAGCATACAATCATGGAGGTTTGATTTACATTTATTGATGTTATGTTCAAGCTTTCATATCAACATACTTGATTACATTTCAAATACAATTGCATATCTATTGAATGTCATAGCTTCATTGTTAGATCTACTTCTACTACTTGCTAGTATTCTCCATTTCAATTTCAATATTAAGGTTGATTCCAAACTGGGGTTTGACTAAGGCAAACCCCTCAAACAAATAACAAAACTATTTTTCTTGCAAGTACAAGTGCAAAATTTCAGATATGAGAGTAGATTTGGATACCCTTTTTGGCAAAATTCCAGGATCCGTGAACAAAGTCAGAATCGACCTTCAAATAAAGAATGTAGCCTTTGGCCTTTTATGAGGGTCAAAGACTACCTACCATCAGAAAGACAAAAGATTTCTAGGTTTTCTTTGTCTCGGCATTTCCATTCCAAAACAGGTTGCCAAATTGCCCGAAAATACACACAAACAACAGAAATTGGCATTTTCCAGATTTGCCCTAATTTGAGGTCAGTATTTGTATTTCAATTATTTCAAGATTTCAAGCATAATTTTATGATATGGAAATATAAAGTTTTTCTCTCTCTTTCATATTCTCCATAGATTGATTCGATTGTGCATTAACCTTTTGGTTGATCAAATCGGATCTCTGCATTGGGAATTTGGATTTAGGAGTCGATCTAATATTTCCCCCATACATTACACTCAATAGAGGTGATTTCATTTTACCTCTATTCAAGAGTTACAAAAGCTGTTAGATGTTGGCTTTATATATCCAATCTCTGATAGAAAATGGGTATCACCTTTGGTCATAGTGCCTAAAAAGGGGGGTAAATGGATAATCTATGTAGATTATAGGGAATTAAATAGAGCCACAAAGAAAGATCATTTTCCCTTACCTTTCATTGATCAAGTACTTGATACTTTAGCTGGTAAAAAGTATTTTTCTTTTCTTGATGGATATAGTGGATACAATCATATTAGTATTGCTCCAAAGGATAAAAAAAATATGACATTCACATGTCCCTAGGGAACTTATGCATATTTTGTCCTACCATTTGGGTTGTGTAATGCTCCAGTAACATTCCAGAGGGCTGTAATTAGTATTTTTATTGACATTTCACGTGATTTCATGGAGATATACATGGATGATTTTACCGCATTTGGGGTCACTTTTGAAGAAGCTCTACAGAATCTGGAAAAGGTGTCGATCAAATGCAGGGAACACAATCTCTCTCTCAATAGTGAGAAATGTTTCATGTTGATGCAAGAAGGCGTTGTACTTGGACATTTCATTTCAGCAGCAGGCATCCAAGTAGAACCAGCAAAAATTGAGGTAATTCTCACATTGTCTACACCTACTAAGCAAAAAGAGGTAAGATCCTTCTTAGGACACGCTAGCTATTATAGGTGTTTTATTTAGAATTTTAGTCAAATAGCTAGTCCTCTATACACCTTTCTTACTAAAGAAGCTATGTTTATATGGACATCAACTTGTGATGAATCCTACATGCAGGTCAAGTCATTTCTAACAAGTGCACCATTCATTAAAGGACCTTGTTGGTCTCTCCCATTTTACATACATATAGATGCTTTAGACTATGCAATAGGTGTTGTCTCAGGATAAAAGCCTAGTAACCTTGAAAATGCCATTTACTATATTAGCAAGAGCCTACATGGACTAGAGTTAAATTAAATAGTAACTGAAAAAGAATTATTGGTTGTAGTTTATGCCTTAGACAAATTCTGCCATTATGTAACAGGTTACTCCATCTTTGTTCATACCGACCATGCAACAATCAAGTATCTCATGAAAAAACTTGCCATCATAGGCAGGTTAGCAAGATGGCTTCTTCTTTTGTGGGAATTTGATATAGCCATTATTGACAAGCTAGGGAAGACAAATGTAGTTGTTGACTATTTATCCAGAATTTAGAATGCTGACTCAGATGCTACTATGGTTGATGATACATTCCCTGATGAACACCTATTTCATATTGCTATCAAAAATCCATGGTATGATGATATAGCTAATTACCTTGTAGCTAACAAAATGCCCCCACATTTCTCTCCAAAGGATAGATGAATGCTTGTTGAGAAGAGTTTCCAATTCTCCTAGATTAACAACACCTTATTTTATACTGGTCCAAACCAAATCATGAGAAGGTGTGTGTGAGAGGATGAGACATATGATATCCTCCACACTTGTCATGATGAGCCATGTGGAGGCCACTTTGTAGCCAAGAGGACAACTTTGAAGATCCTGACAACAAGTTACTACTAGCAACAACTTCACAAGGATGCAACCAACTATACAAGAAAATGTGACAAATGACAGAGAATGGGACATCCCACCAAATCAAATGAAATGCCCCTAAACCCACAAGTGGTGGTAACACCATTTGTCAAATGGGGCATGGATTTCATTGGTCCAATAGATCCTCCTTCAAACAGAAAATCATACATTTTGGTGTGCACAGACTATATGACCAAATGGGTGGAAGTAAAAGCCATGAAGCATGCATGAGATCAAAAGGTAGCCAAGTTTTTATATGAGGATATTTTCACCCACTATGGAGTGCCAAGAGAACTTGTAACCGACCAGGGAACACATTTTACATCTAATCTGATTACTGAACTAATGAAAGAATACAATATCAAGCACTAGAAATCTAGCCCTTACCATCCTCAAGAAAATGGTCAGGTAGAGGTCACAAATAGAGAAATTGAAGTTATCTTAAAAAAAATAGTTCACCTGCACTAACAAGATTGGAGCAGCCGACTCATAAAAGCAGTCTGGGCCTACCGAACAACCTAGAAAATAACCACAGGATTCACTCTATTTAAATTATTATATGGGAAGGCAGCAATGTTACCAATTAAATTTGAGCACAAGACATTGCATACAGCACTGGAATTAAACATTAATCTCCCTGCAACACAGAAAGAATTCCTTCTACACCTTAATTCCTTGGATGAAATGCGTAAATCTACATTAGAGCACATGGAGCTGGTATAGAAACAATAGAAGAGGTGGCATGATTTCCATATTAAAAGCAAATAGTTTCACATGGGTGATTGGGCCTTATTATATGATTCCAGATTCAAAGAAATTCTAGGCAAGCTATGGACCAGATGGATGGGACCTTATACAATTAAATACGTCTTCAACAATGAAGTAGTCTAGTTGATGAAAATTGATACAGTGCAATTTAAATTACTCATTAATGGACATTGGCTATGCGTATATCATCAACTCCAAACAAAAGAGGACTTCTTGCAGCAATTCTGTAATAACACTTCATAAGCGCAACATGTAACACTTCCTACAGCAGAAGGTGAAATCCTTCTTCCTACAGCTTCAATATAGCATACCTTCAAAGTATGACCATAATTAAACTTCATGTTGCATGAAGTCCACTTTTCCATTCACTTTTTCCTATTCTTCTTTCCAGCCCATTTCATTTCTCTCTCTTCCATCCACCCAGCATCCACGTCATTATCTTTTTCTATTTCTATATTTTCAATAAGAGCCATGTCAGCTAACACATGCAGACACCAGCAAGGTTTCACTCTCACCACCTTTTATTTCATGTATACAATAATCAACTTTCAGGTACAACTTTTCAAATCTCTCTCCACTTTAGCACATAGATTACAGTAATTATATTTAGTACTGCAATAAATGTATGATTATGATGTTACGCTAGTTCATCATCCCGTGCCGAATGTGCCAAGTGTGGACACTTGTTATTGTTTCGTAGAGGGCAAGGGAAGTGTATTAAGTTCTAATGTCATTTCTAAGCTATCCTTGTCACTTCCTTGTCATTTCAAAGTTGTACTTAGGCCTTGTTTCATTAAGTCCCTTTATTCTCATACATTTGTTGTACTATAAATCTTGAATATTTCCCAATTTTTTGAAGTTGATGTGACTTGAAAAGATTATAATTAAACCATGTGGCAACTTGTAGTTAAAGTTATGATTTCCTCTGTTAAAATGCCATTATTATTGATTCATGCTAAAAACAATAGAGGAATTGAGTGAGAAAGGTCTGTATTTTCAAGAAGAGCATAAGGTATTTGTAGAGAAAGAGGGATTTGAAAGATTAACAAGCTACAATGAGCATAAGTTTGGAGGCAAAATATTTGGAAATAAATGGATGGGAAGTTGTAGAGATGTGAGCCAGTGCATCATGGCCTTTTGCTTGCATACATTGAAGTAGTTAGGAGGTTTAATGCATGTGGTTGGTTAAATTATTTCCTACAATTATTAGATTTTAATGAAGAGGTGGCAACTAAGTTTATGAATACTTTTGAGGAAGGACAAGCAACCGTATGGGGTTTAACGATTGTCGTGACAGAAGAGAGAATAGTAGAGGTAACTAAGTTACCAATAATTGGGGAACCATTACCCCAATGAACATGACACCAGGTCATCACGAGCCCAGTTTTCCCTTCCAAGTGATCCTCCTCTGGATATTAGCAAGCAAGGGTGCAAACAAATGTCTCTTCCTCCACCATACAATGAGCTAGCAACACATATTATCAGGTACCTAACATGTGAGGGAAGATTTTAAAATTTGCATGCACATCACTTTAAGCTACTTAGTTCTATAAGGCATAGTCTCCCAGTAAATGTTCCTAATTTCTTGTATAATATGCTAAGTATTAGCATTGAGGAGACTCAAAAAGGGAATACAAATTATGTCACCCACCATGCCCTAGTTAAGCTTCTAGTTGAAAAATCCTTTAGGGATGTCTCTCCCTTAGTGTGGTCAGAATTTGTCCAACATAAAACATTGCAACCTCAGGTTGACCCTGCTGAGAAACCCCTTGAAAATGAAGCAGAACCTTCTGAGCCCACTATGGAAACAACTACACAACAAAAAGAACTGGAAATACTTCAAGAAAATTCTCCTTCACCCATTCCAAAAATTAATGTCCCTACCTCTTCCACAAGGGAAGGAAAATAGAAAATTGGAGAAGAAACCCCTGACCTTGAGAATTAAGTTCAAAACCCTGCAGTTCCAAAAAGTAAAAGAAAAAGGTTGAATCCTGTAGCATCTGCTCCTACAACAAAAAGGCCAAAAAGAACCCTTAAAAAGAAGACTACAGAGGTTGTGAAAACAACTATGTGGGGAAGTCCTTGGATGCGAGGGCAAGTGTCTCCAATTTCCCCAAAAAACCCAAGTGTTCCATTAGCAAAACCTACCACAGAGCCTTTTGTTGAGTATATCTATAACAATTCCCCTAAGCAAACAGAAGTGCCTTCATCTCCCTAAAATCTGCAAGAACCTTGTGGTAATATATCACATGATGATCTGGGTGCACCTGAGGAAAGCCCTAATGTAGCACAAGAAAACATTGCTAAAGATGTCTAGTTGACTCCTCCACGAGACCCTGTTTATTCCCATATGTCTATTGTGTCTTACAAAGAAACATGGTTTACCGAATATTTTGAACAGGCTTGTAAGGAAAGGAGAAAATAGAGCACCCAATTACAAGAATTTGGCCCTCCAACAATAAAATCTATCCTCTTCAGTATATATAACCAGTTTGTCTTCCAAAAAACTTGGTGGAAACAAGAAATAAAAAGAATGCATAAAGAGAGAGATGAGCAACAAGAGGAGATAGAAGTTCTTAAAGAACAGGTGAAGAAGTAGAAGTAACAAATGGATCATGCTCTCAAACTAGCTGATCAGGTTATAGCTTGTAGACCACCTCCCAGAGTTTATTGCATATGTTTGAAAGAACAATTCCTCCTATTTCAGCTAATGATGACTATGAAGGATATAGACTGTGAGTTTAAATTAGCTCAAGAATTTTATGGATTGTACTAGACCCTTCCTTCATGGCAACAGAACTTACTCTGTGAGCTTTATCTACATAATTTTTTCATTCCTCATGAAACTAAATGGAACCTTTTGCTTTATATAGGAGATATCCATTTGAGAGCCCTAATGTCCTAGATGCGTAATGAGGAAAATTATGACGGGCAGCTAGATAACTACAAAGACCTGGAAAAGTCTGAACCATTACCCTTAAGGGTTGAATCGAGAAAACTTGATGTCCTCCTAAGAGATTGGATTAACCTAATCTGTGGAAAGTTAAAATCTGAAATTAGAGAAAAGGTCTTTGCACTCAGAGATAGGGTTTACAGGGATTATCAAGGGTTGCCCTATTTTTCATTCCAAAGAGCTCTCACTAGGGTAATAAGTAGATGGAATAGGCTACCTGAGGTCTTTAAGAAATCTGAGCCACATAGCCCAATAAATTTCAAGGCCGCTACGAACAAAGCAACCAAGTACATGCAACTAGGATGATAGATTAGAAGAGAACTGTGGATTCCTCTATCTTTCCAACCACCAACGCTCTTATAGCTGTATGCACCCTAAAATGGTCACCTAGACTTTGGGCCCCATTTATTCAATTTATCAATCCTGAATCATTTTTATCAATAATCAATATTTTTCAACATTATCAATCTCTTGATTAAATCTTAAATTCGATCATATATTGGATTTTTATCCTTGGGCTAACCATTTATTCTAAGTCTTTATTTGATTAAAAGGAATATTTCCTCCCCTTTTAATAAATAAAAAGCCCCCACTTTTCCTCTTATCCTAAGTTGCACAAATAAAACATTATTCATATTTTATAAAAAGGAGAAAAGCACTTTTTGTCTCATATGGACATAAAGTCAACTCTTATTTTCCTATTGGAGGATACTTGTGCACATGGATTGCTCCTCTTTCAAGCTCCACCCCTGATTAAGACTTTTTGCCTCTTAATCTCCATGGTCCATTTCACCTCATTTCTTATAAAAGGAAAGCTCTCTCCCTCATTTGCATATACCATGTTTTTATGATAATGTTATGCTGCAAGTTTTAGGTGCATTTGGAGCTTTTGAGGATATTAAATACTTGTTGCTTTCATCATTTAGTTGCATATTTGCTTTCTTAGTTGCATGATAATGGCATTCTTAGTATAGATTTCCTTTTATGCAATAGAATAAGCTCGCATAGTCTAAATAGGAGGCATTGTAATCCATTGCTATTTCCTTTCATAGATTAGTTGCATTGTACTTTCCTTTCATAGCCTAGATTGCATTTTCATTTAGATTTGCATTACATTTGCATATTTGATTCTTGGAGATATTGGCATTGTTGCCCTTGTCTTCATTTGAATCTCTCATTGTGTGGTTGACTAGCAAGGTCACAAGCTTGTAGCTCTAGCTGAGAGCAATTTTCAATCTTGCAATTCCATACATAGAGAGCTATGAGCCATTTTTTGAGGCCTCATTCTTGAGCAACCTTGCATGTAATGGTTCATAGAAGTGCACCATTTTAGTGTGTACATTTCTAGCGCCCACCGTGGGGTAGAGTAGATAGGCTTTGTCTTTTGTTTCTTTGCATTTTCATCATTTTTGGATTATTTTTCAAAAATTTTATAGTTTTGATTTTCTGTCTCAGAGTATCACGCGATACTTCTCAGAAATATCATGCGATATACCTTTGTATAGCGGTGCGACACTTCGCATGAGAGAAGAATCACCCGCCAGTACTGAGGTATATCGCCTGGCATCGAGTGAAGTATCACCCACCCATAGTGTGAAGTATCGCCCAGACTGAGGTATATCGCATGACTATAGGAAACTGTGTCGCGCGATACTGGTGAAGTCTGAGGTATATTGCCTGATCTGACAGAGACTTGCATTTCTAGTTTATAATCTAAATTTGATCATTTTTAGCTTGCTATTTTATTTTACTGTATTTAGATAGGTCTAACCTGCATCTTTTAGCTTGAAGCTATCAGTTTATTGCATATTTACATTTGAATTTTGATTTTGCTAACCTTGTGGGTCTAACAAGTTATGTTTGTAGGTGCTCTCATTGCTTGAAAATTGCTAAAAATGCATGTCAAAGAGGGCTACTAACAATTTTTGCAGGGCTGCCTAAGCATAAAAACAAAAAAAATTTCTTGCTTGTTTATTTTCTTTCCTTTCAAGTGTGGCATTCACTAATTGTATTAGGAATCTTTAAAACCTTGTGAAAGAGATTTTGAGGTGGTAGGAGAAGTATGCTCTTCACCTTTAGGTGAACCAAAAAATCTTGACCCATCTTAAGGTTTTGGAAGCAAGGGAGTAATTGAACCTCTTTTCTTGGTGTGTTTGGGAGAGATTCTTGAGATAGGGGAGTATGCTCTTCACCCTTGTGGTGAATCAAAAACCTTGAACCTCAAGAGTTGATCTATTCTTTGTTTAGTTTAGGATCCTTTAGCAGGCCTTCTCTTGAGCAATCAAGAGGAATGACTCAAGTGGGGACAACCTTGTCATCATTTTCCTTGGTGGCAAGTGATTCCAACTCACTATAATCTCAAGGCTATCAAGGACACCAAAAACCTTGGTAGACATAACACTTATCTTCATTTGATGTGAGTAGCTCATGGGATTGCGACCATGGGGAAAACATTGAACAAGAATACTTAAGGTACTCTTGAGGCCGTGAGGTCCTAGTCCTTTATGAAGAGCAAGAGAGGTGTTGTGAACGGAAATCCTTATTAAGAACCATTAGATAGAAGCCACCTTGTTTAGTCGCTTATCTTCTTAGTGCAAGGATTGATCCAAGTGGTTTACCCGGATCACCTTAAGATACTCACCATATGTGTCCCTTTGGTTGTGTCATTTGACATTTCCACGACAAAGCCAACATCTCTTGTGGGTAACCACTTGGTGTGAGGCGAGGGGGCATCAAGTTGTGGGCTAAGTTGGTAAGTATTGAGCCTTGACTTTTTAGGATAGATTTGCTTGAATTGTCTTCGGTTGTGTGATACCAGTGCAAACATTCTTACATACAAATAATCGGTAGCATTCATAAGGTACTTTTTCAATTCTGATATCACAAGTGTTTGTCTTGGCAAGGTTTCTTCTGCCCTTGTTTCAAGTGTTTGAGACATGTTTGATCCCTCACTGTTTGCAAACCTGCCAGAATATTGCTGATATTGTGACTGAAATCAAAAACATCAACCCTCATACTGAAAATTTTGACCAAGCAGACTCAAAAATGCAAATTTTACACAATTCTGGTCAAGAGTTGAACAATTCTGCAATAGTATCGCACACTATAAAGTGAAATATCGTACGATACTTTGCGCCTGCTAAAAATATCACCTGCTTTGAAGAGAAATATCGCGCGATAGTTCACCCTTGATGGACTATCGCCCGACCTGCCTGGAGTATATCACCCGCCAGTGCTGAGGTGTATCACCTGGTGTCGTGTGAAGTATCACGCGGATATAGGTATATCACCCCAATAGCCTGGAGTATATCGCCTGGTTAATTTCTGTCGTGCTTACACTTTGGTCAGTTTCAGTTGCTGTTAATCAGGTTAGGTCTTAGAGTAGGCTTCTTGCCCCGATGTTTGAGACTTGTCTTGACTCTAAATTTTTGGTTTTAGTCCTCTAGGATAGCATCATTTGATTTATGAAATCACTTTGAAATAATTGCCAAGTTAGAAGGTCATTTTTGGTGCCACGGTTCATCTCTAAGATTGTTAGCTACATTCTTGGAAAATTTAAGTACTCTTATTGTCCAAAACGCTTTCATTTAAATCTCAATTTCAATTATCTTTTGGCCTAGTCCAACCTCTTGATTCAAAAGTGCAAGGGTAGTCACCCTTTGATTTGAAGCACCTCTTTGACAGTGTTGGTAAAGCCCCTTTTTTTTTATCTTCTCATTTCTTTTTTGGACAATAGAGGACTTTGATTATCCTAGTTTGGCATTGACACTTTGAGAGGTCACCTTTTCATTGAGAGTATCTTTCTTTCATGTCAGTTACGACAAGGTACCAAGTCAATCTAGGGAAGTGACCCCCTGTTGCCTTTAGCCAGTTACCACCCGTCAAGACTCGTCGACAACCTAAGGGAAAAGGACCCCTTTTTGATCAATCTCCTAAGAGTGAATCTGAGATTTTTTTTAATCCGGGAGCTAATCCTAGTGAAGTGAGCACCTCTTTTGTACCACTTTCATCAAGCATGGACATGAGTTACACTTTCACCCGACAACAAAGAGAAGCCATGAATCAAACTCTTGAGGATATCTTCCAACGACACAGAAGAGAGTATGGTGGTTCTTCTCATGCTAGTCCACCCGGGTCACCTCCCAACAATGTGAGGTATTTTGATGCTCACCAACGAGCTGAGAGACATCATAAGTAAGCTCACTCAGATTCAGGGTCACAACATGAAGACCAGAACAACGAATCTAGTGATCACCAAATAAACGCAGCCAATACAATAAGACATTCGAGACAAACCTCCCCACTTAAAGACACCTCTTGATATGCAAATACAAGATTGAGAAGCATTGAGAGAGAGAAGCAAGCCTACTTAAATGAACAGGCTGCTAAAAAAGAAAAATTCAAACAACTAGAGGAAGAGGAACGTGCATTGTTGGATATACAGAAAAGAGTCGCCCAAGAAGAAGAAGATAGACTCTATGCACAACAACTCCAAAGCCAATTTAATGGGAGGGGAGCCAATAGTGGGACCAGCTCACCCCCATCTACCCCTTCACCAAGTCCTAGAAGAAGATCAAGGACACCCTCATGATCCCCAATCCCTAGAGGAAGAAGGGTTTCAAGATATGACCATCATAGGAGACAGTCATCTCATAGACATTCAAAGTAACCCTCCCAATGAGCACATCATGGCTCACAACATGGAGGAAGTTATGCTAAATTTGATCATATGGATTTCATGACTATGCAACAAGAACCATCCTTTCAAGCATATGTGGAGCAATATGTGGAACAAAGCAAAGACCAATTCTTGGAAAGTCTTATTAACAAAGGCACTAAAGTTCCATATAATTTTGATGTTCACCAAAAGATCAAGAAACAGAGCCCTTCAACTGATGAGGTGATCTTACAAATGCAAAAGGATATAGATAGGATGAAGGCTCCCAAGAGCACGTTTCATTTGGACTCCATATGTCCTAACCCCATTGACAAAAGTGTGGTGATGGTAGAATTCCCTAAGAAAGTTGAGTTCCCAACATATGACAAATATGATGGCACTGGTGACCCTCATGACCATGTTCGAATAGTTCTACATAATGAGCTTTTCCTTTCACCATGAAGACTTCTACTTGATGAGATTATTCCCAAGGAGTTTAAAAGGTCAAGCCATGGAGTGGTTCACCAACCTTTCCCCTCTAGTAAAGACATTTAAAGAACTTGTCCAAAGGTTTGTTCAGCATTTTGCTTACAACTTATCGAGGTTGGTCACAATGCTTGATTTGTGCAAACTCAAGCAAAATCAAGGGGAATCTTTTGTCACATTTTTACAACGATGGAGGCGATTGTGTTCAAAATACCCAAGGACAATTCCTGAAGAGGAGAGAATTGATATCATTGTGAGCAATCTAATACCAGAACTAAGATATGAAGTCAAGAAAATCCTGTTTAATTCCTTTGATACTATGGTAGAGGTGGCATGTCGCATTGAGGATGTCCTAAAAGAACAAGAAATTTTGGCTAAACCAACAAATAACAACAATAGCCAAAATAACAATACTAATGGTAACAAGGACAAAAAGAACTCCTATTGGAACAAAAACAAGCAAGTGGTCAACGACGGAGTTGTTGACTCATCTCAACCCAAAAATGAAGGAGTTCTTAACCTCTCTCATGCAGTTCAAGCTATGAAGCTCCAAACATCTTCAACACAGCAAGATAAACCTAAGTATCAAAGGAGATCTAAAGCGGAGAAAAGATAATTTACCAAATTGGGAGAATCTTATGCAGATGTTTTTAAGACATTAGTTGCTCATAATTTGGCACACCCACAGGATCCTGCAAAACATCATATACCGGATCCTTTACCTCATTGGTGGGATGCGAAGGCTTTTTGCGTTTTCCATAATGGGATTGGACATGACATAGAAAATTGTTTTAAACTCAAGCATCTTATCCAAGACCTTATTGAGAAAAGACAATTACAAGTTGATGGGTTAACCACTAATGCAGATCATAAAGCCTTTAAAGAGCCCTTGCCTAAGTATGAGAAAGGAGAGAATTCTAAAAATGGCAAGGCGGCTATCAACTACACCTACACAAATGCGGAGAACGTTATTAACATGCTTGAAGTTGTGGATGATAGTGTCAACATGGTGAGAGGGAAAAATCCTTATGGACATAATGTGGACTCAACTCCTATGACTGATGAAAGAGCCGCTGTGGTGATAAGAGGTCCTCACTCACAAAGAATGCCCCAGTCCCTCAATGCTGTCACTAGGGGCCAGGCCCAAGCACCCATAATCATCAGAGGTCCTAGAACTAGCAAGTCTAAGCAGCCCATGTCCAAAGGCGCTCCTCCTAAATCTATCGTTGGTCCTGATTCCAATTATAATCTTATTGACCAATTACAACCTACACCCGCACAGATATCCATTTTTGAGCTTTTAGAATTGTCTCCTAAGCACAAGCGCGTCCTTGAGGATGCTTTGCGAACAGCCAGTGTCCCTAACAACTTAGATATTGATCAATTCCAAAATATGGTCAACCATTTGGCTAGCCCTCATTACCTCACCTTCTCAGAAGAAGATGACAAATCCATCAGTCACCCACATAATTTGGCCTTACACATTGAAGTCATGATTCATAAAACCAGTGTCAGGCATGTACTGATAGATGGGGGTGCGGGGCTCAATATTTGTACCATGAGTTTGTTGTTGGCTCTAGGATATTCCGAGAACATCATTGACACAAGGAAAAAGATCACGATCAAAGCATATGATGAAGTAGAAAGAAGTTCTAAGGGATTGGCCATTTTGCCTATTCACATTGGTCCAGTAGAAAAAGATATCTTATTTCAAATTGTTGATGTTGGACCTCTAGCCTACAACATTTTGCTAGGTAGGCCATGGATTCATGAAATGCAAGTAGTCCCATCAACATATCACCAGTGTGTTAAGTTTCCCCATAACGGTGTAGAAATTTGCATCCCTGGAGATAGTGCTTTATCAGTTAATAACATTTCTGCGGGATCACATGTACCTTTGAATAGGGAAGCTGATAGTCCTAGTAGTTCACTTGAACAATGCAAGCAGAAGTTCAAGACCATAGATCTTGGGATGGGAGATTATAAAATTGATTCTTTTACAAAAATGTCAATCTCTCTTAGGTCCTATGGGAGACCATCACCAAGTATGAAACCTTCGTCATCGGCAATGACATTATTTGGAAAATTTGTTGAGTCTTCAGTCCCCATTCAGGAAGAGAAAGAGGAAGTTGTCGTAAGGGACTGGATCTATCACAAGGAAAAATACAAACACAATGAGAATTTTGCTCCTCCACCTTAAGCTTATGGGAAAGGGTATACAATGGTTAAGAATATGGGTTATCCTGGATATGGTCCCCTTAGTCATAGGCTGGATGCTAAAGCTGAGCCTCTTGATCCTGCTCTTTTCGGATGAAAGAATAAGTCCACGGTTGGCTTAGATTTTGAGAATAAGAAGAAGAAAGGTGTCCCTATCCCAGCTGCGATGGACAGTGATAGTAATTCAGACTATACGCCCGATCTTTCTAATCAACAAGATGTGTCTGATGATTGGGTGCCCTCAAAAAATCTCCTTTGGGGAGATTCCACAGATTTGATACTTGACAGTCCTACTATCCCAGCTACGATGGATAGTGACTGTATGACTACTAGATTGATAAAGGAAAGTGTTACTGTCCTAGCTGTGACGGATAGTACCAATACTAGCACTAGAGAGGGGGAAACCCTTCCTAACCTTGAGGCTTCTACATCATGAGGCCCAAATGATGACTCAGACACAGATTCCCATGAATATGAATGGGACTCACTTTAAGATGCAACAATTGATCTGGACGTAGATATTGTCCATGCTTATAGTGCCCAACCTGATGCGGCTAACGAGCTTAGTGTAGGACTAGAGGATTGCACTCCTCAAATTGCCTTAGTGGATGACACTTCATTTGGTAGGATGAGTCCTAATTTGGGTATCTTAGGAGAAGACTTGATGAACTCTGATTATATGGTCACCAGAGATGACACCTTTCGCATAAACAACATTGAACCAGCCATTGACCTACCCCTTGTTCACTTTGACCTAATTGACTGGTCTCAGCGCCATCAAGAGCCTACATGCCTCACCTTTCAGAATGATTACGAAATTGCCTGCTATCTGAATGCTCTTGAACCCATGGCTTCTTCCACCAGTGAACCAACAACCAGCATGACAAAGCCTGATATTAAGTACCTCAGTCTAAAAATAAAAGAGAAAGAAAAAAAGAAAAATAGGTCTGATGGCGAAAACCACTTTGTGGCAGTATCAGAACCAAAAATAGTAAAAAGAAATGACGTATCCAAGGGTGAAAACCTCTTTGAGGCACCTAAGGATGGGTTACTTGATAACTTGCTGAGTTATTTCCAGGATAGATCATCAGTATTGATTGAGCCAACAAAGCTAGTCAATTTGAACATAGAAGAAAATCCTCAAATAGTCCATCTTGCTCAGTCTTTATCAGAGGGAGAGACCAAGGCATATGTACAGTTCTTACAAAAAAAGAAAATTAATTTTGCATGGACCTATTCAGACATGTCAGGGCTTGACATGAATCTCATAATGCATCACTTATCCATAGCTCCAGGCATCAAGCCAGTGAAACAGAGACTCAGAAAAATGCATCCCCATGTAGCTCTCCTTGTCAAAGCGGAATTAGAAAAACTTTTGAGAGCTGGATTCATTAGAGCCATCGATTATGCAGAATGGATCTCAAACATAGTACCAATTTCCAAACATGATGGGTCCATTCGTGTATGCACAGATTTTAGAGATTTAAACAAAGCATGCCCAAAGGATGATTTTCCACTTCCAAACATTGACATGATAGTGGACATGACAGCAGGCTATGACATATACTCTCTAATGGATGGTTTCTCAGGGTATAATCAAATCAAAATAGCTCCTGAAGACCAAGAGAAAATAGTGTTCACATGTGCATGGGGAACTTATTGCTAGAACGTCATGCCATTTGGATTAAAGAATGCAGGAGCAACCTACCAAAGAGCTATGACCACTATCTTTCATGATATGATGCACAAAAACATGGAAGATTATGTGGATGATACCCTGGCAAAATCAAGAAAACGGGACACACCTCGATGATCTGGAAGTAATTCTAGATCACATGGAATAGTTTCAGCTCAGATTGAATCCAAAGAAGTGCGCATTTGGTGTCACCTCAAGCAAACTTTTAGGATTCATAATATCAGCAAAAGGTATCGAGGTTGATCCCGAAAAGGTCCAAGTAATTCTAGATATGCCACCTCCTCAAAATATCAGCCAAATGAGAAGTCTTCAGGGACGTCTTCAATCGATTAGGAGGTTTATTTCTCAGCTTGCAGATAGGGCGCAACCCTTTAACAAGACATTGCATAAAGGTGCTTCTTGTGTTTGGAACGAGGATTGTCAAAAGAGCCTAGATCAGATCAAACAATACTTGGCTAATCCTCTGATCCTAATGCCTCCTATTCCAGGAAAACCATTGATCCTATATATTTCAGCTACAGACACTTCCCTGGGGGCATTGTTGGCTCAATCAGATGATACTGGGAAAGAATGGGCCATATACTATATCAGTCGTACTCTAGTCTCCTATGAGATCAATTACAATAATATTGAGAAGTCTTGTCTTGCAGTGGTGTTTGCTTCTCAAAATTTGCACCACTACATGCTTGCTCATACCATACATTTGGTTGCCAAAATTGATCCTCTTAAATACTTGCTTAGTAAGGCTGCCCTCACGGGTAGACTTGCTAAATGGATGATGGTCCTAACTGAATTTGACATAGAGTACGTTGAAAGGAAGGCCATAAAAGGGCAAGCTATTGCTGACCAATTAGCTGATTTTCCAATTCAAGATAGTATGCCAGTCCAAGTGGAATTCCCAGATGAACACATCTTTTATATGACTACTCGCACTTGGATAATGTTCTTTGATGGTTCCCGCATGCAAAATGGATCAGGTGCTAGAGTATTATTTGTTTCTCCACATGGGTACAATATTCCAAAGTCTTACAAACTATTATTCCCATGTACCAATAATATTACAGAATATGAAGCTTTAACTAATGGCTTGAGGATGGCTATAGAATGGAACATCACAGAGTTACATGTCTTTGGGGATTCCCAGTTAATCATCAACCAAGTCAATGAAGAGTATCAAACCAAGGATGATAAATTGATACCTTACAAAAAGATGGTTGATTCTTTGAGATGCTATTTCACCTTTGTGATGTTTCAATAGATCCCTAGGATAGAGAACAAGGATGCAGATGCCATGGCCACCTTAGCTTCACTTCTTCAGTTGGAGACACATGAATCCAAATTTGAATTCCTGGTGGAAGAGCTACACCATCCCATCTTTGACTCGTCTGAAAGCCATGTCATTTGTGCCATTATCACACATGAGTCTTCCCGATATGGTGCTATCTATTCATATCTTCATGATGGCATCATCCCCAACACATTCAACTGCTCTAAACATCAAAACCTCATCCGTAACACCTCTCGCCACACCCTCATCTCTGGTGATTTATATAGGAGGGGTTTAGATGGGATGCTCCTTAGGTGCTTGGAAAAGGAGGAATCCAACCAAGCATTAGTTGACATCCACGAGGGCATTTGTGGTGGACATTCTAATGGTCTTGCCATGGCCCAAAGGTTGCTTAGGGTGGGATATTATTGGCCCACAATGCAGATAGACGTGGTCACCTTTGCTAAGTCATTTGAAAAATGTCAGAAACACAGAAACCTGATTCATGCTTCAGGTAGGGAGCTGATCCCTTCTGTTTCTCATTGACCATTTCAATGCTGGGCCTTTGATCTGGTTGGGCAGATTCATCCCAACTCATCAGGTGGACACAAGTTCATTATTACTACAACTGACTACTTCACAAAATGGGTGGAAGTTGTGCCACTTTTTGTTGCTTCAGGGAGGACCATTTCTTTGTTCATCTTGAATCATATTATTTGCCGATTTGGAGTGCCTTCTAAGATCATTACTGACAATGGAGGTCAATTTAAGAATAAGGACCTAAAGCATCTATGCAAAAAGTTTAAAATCAAGCAACATCGGTCCTCCATCTATTTTCCACAGGGAAACGGACAGGCAGAAGCCTCTAACAAAACCATTCTTAAGATTCGTCATAGGACAGTACACAGGAATGGTAGGGATTGGCACTTACAAATCAATCCAGCACTATGGGCTTATAGAACAAGCATTCGCACACCTACAGGAGCCACTCCTTTTTCTCTCACCTATGGTGCTGAAGCAGTATTGCCTTTAGAAGTCGAGATACCATCACTTAGAGTCTCACTCAAAGGTTTGATTACAGATGAGGATTACCGTGTCATGAGGTTACAAGAACTAGAACTCTTAGATGAGAAGTGTAAAGCTTCCTTTGATCATATGAGAGTGTATCAGAAGTGTATGTCCAAGGCATTCAACAAGAAGGTTCGCCCTAGAGAATTTCAAATAGGTGATCTTGTTTTGCGAGAGAACCCTAAGAACCAACAGAACATAGAATAAAAGGGCAAGTTTGAACCTAACTGGCTTGGACCATATGTCATCACAGCTGCTTTTGGTACCGGTGCGTATTTACTGTCAGATCCTGATGGAGAACAGCTCCCTGATCCCATCAACATTGTGCACCTCAAGAAGTTCTATCCTTGATGCCCATTCTATCTGGGGGCATCTTTTGTATATATTTTATTGGTCCTGAAAAAAATACCAAAAAAAAAATTGATATATGATGCTGAAAAAATCCTAAAAAGCATAAAATGTCCTGAAAAAAAATACAAAAAAAATTCAAAAATTCAAAAATCCAAAAAAATGAAAAAATGAAAAAAAGAATCCAAGTGGTGAAAACCTGGAAACAGGCGCTACTTGAGGCCTTTGCACTCCTATTTGTTAGCATGTGTCTTTGACACTTAGCCACTTCCCATCATGCCTTGACCTTATTTGGCTTAGTCTAGAATTGGTCTTTGTCTTTGTCTAGGGGGCATAACTGTTAGCATTAGTCTTTTAGGTGCGTTTGTCTCTTGGGGCATTTCACAACAGGTGTTTTTCAACACCACCCCAAAATAATGTTTTTCAACACTAACCTTGCGTCGAGTGTTTCTTAACACTTATCAGGTGCCTTACCTAACAGTCTCATATGATGTGATATTTCTCACTAAGCAGATATGATACTCAGAGTTTGACTCTATGACCAACACACACGCACTTAAACAATCAACTCGCTAACGATATGATGACTTTATTTTTTCTTTGTGTGCTGTCTATGAGGATTTCTTTGATGAGTGGTCTCTCCCTGAGAAGTTTTCGATGATGCATAGCTAGAAGACTGAGGGAATGAAAACATGTTTTCTTTCTTTATCTGCTTGTGGGTATATTTTGTTGATCCTAACTGTCATAAGCATTTATGCTAGTCTTACTTGACCCTATGGATTGACAAGGTATTGTCCTTGACTATTTTGTGAGTGCATGCTTTTAGCTATCCTGACTTTCATGTGTCTTGATACAAGCATAATCTCGCCATATCAAACTTAGGTGATCTCACTGCATTAGTCATCTTGACCTATATGTCTTTGATGCCTAGGTGAGATTTCCACATTTCTATCTGATAAAGATCATATTCATATCCACATAGTTATGCTAGTGTGCATTGTATGATCTTACGATGCTACCAATAATGCTCGATGATGATAATTAGATGTCCATAAGCGTTGTGACCTTGCAAGTCAACCACTTTCATAGTAGCTTGCATTTTTAGGTTCATGATAGTCTAGTTTTGCATTTCTTGCATATGGAGAGAGCTCTCCTTTTCATCTTACGTGGACCTGTCAGTCGATTGCACTCACCTTTTCTTCTTTTCGATCATGTCTTCCACTTCTTGTCCTTTTCATCTTGAACCTGTTCATCACAAAGGGTTAATCATATCATCATATCTATATCAAAACTATCATTTTCAAGAAACATAAGTCTATATCATACACATGAGAATTAAACATACATCTATGAGAGAGAACATACATAAGCATATACATAAGCATTTTGAGCAAAATGACAAAATAATATACATAAACTGATACATCCATCACAAAAGAGACATAAACACATGATACATCGAATATCCAGTAATCTCATAAATCTATAACAATGTCATGATATACAATATAATATGAGATCCCAAAATCTGGATCAAAAGTCTCAGGATATGTCCAAAACATCTAACACCTAACCCTAAGACTCACTACCACCCTCGTGAGGAGCTCATGGTGGTGGAGGAGGCATGGCTCTCCTATCGAGTACCACATCTGATACCCCTGCCCTCTGAAAGTATGATGGCACTCTTTCACCCTTTGGGATGACCTGCAAGTAAAGTTCATGATAGTAGGCTACTCTCGCTGACTCCCATCGGAGCTCCAGTGCATTTGCCTATGCCATCACCTCACGGCGTGCTATCTCTGCTCTGAGATCAGCTATTTGTTGATCTCACTCCACTCTCAGATCTAGTAGCTACTGATCTCACACTGCTATAGTAATCTAGAGCTACTGTATCTCTACCTCCTGAGCTTGTATCTAGGCTCTCAGATCATCCCCACCCGCAGGCTAATCCTACTGTGCCTCTGCCTGTCAATGAGCTAGTCTCGCCTCATCCTTGGGCATCGCCGATCTCTATCCCCGTGACTATTTTTGGCCACCTAATCTTGATCCCTCTCCTCTCTCCATTCTCCTCCCTCTCCCCCTCCCTCCATCTCCTCCATCCCCTCCCTTCCCTCTGTCCCCTTCGTCTCCTCCGTCTCCCCCGTCATCCCCTCCGTCTCCTCCCTGCGCTGGTACCTATGCATCTGGTAATAAAAATTGAGGGAATGGCACCCTCTGCCGCTCTACTCTATAGGCTGCATCAGCCCCCGAATCTGCCACATCTAGGAAATACTCCCAGGGCTCACTCCTGATACCCACTATCTCTGCGACAGCCTACTGATAGTCCAACATGGGTAGCCACCCATGGCCCTCCTCATCCCTGGCCCTAGCATATGTCATAGTCTCTGTCGAGACTCGCTGCTACCTCCCAAACTATCACCATACTTGAGTGATATAGAACCTCTCGACTATCTCTGCATACCGACCTACCAGTGGCTGAGTGCACAGCATGTAGCTCAGCTCATCAGCTGCATCTCCCCAGACCTCCACCTCCTTATATGGCCTTCATGTGAACGAGGCTATATCATCCAAAATCTACCTATAGTACGTCACATCCCCAGTATGGGCATGTGATATGAACCTGAGGTACCTATAGATGAAGGGGTACCTCCTCTCCCTCGGCTGAACCCTGGGATGCACCACAGCGATGTGCTCCCACGCCCACACCTATGCCAGGATGGCACCACATGCCCATGTCTGACCATCTCTGTAGATGATCTTGTGCAACTCATGGTACATCTCTGCCAATATGGTAGGACCCCATGCCATCCGCCGAGGCCTGCCAACCAAATCAACCAATAATCGAGCCCATCCGAGTGGGAATCTCTTCTGATTACGATTAGTCATCAGGATCTGTGAGATAATGGAAGCCACTATACATGGCACTAGGTAGTCTCTGCCAAAATCATCTATCAGCCTCTCCCAGCTGATATGCCTATCTAGAATAGTGACATCCTCGAACATCTCCTAAACCAGTCAGTGCCCCTCAGTGGCATCCTGATCATAGTACACCTGTGCCAACAAACAAATCATGTCAGTTTTCATCATATGGAAATATTACATTTATGATTATATCTCAAAATATGATTATACTCACCGGCTCGCCATGACATGGCACTCGTAAGATCCTGTAGATGTCCTCTAAAGTGATCGACACCTCTCTAGTAGGCAGGTGGAAGGTGTTGTGCTCGCTATGCCATCTCTCGGCAAGAACAGTCAACAACCCATGGTCTGCTCTGATGTACGAATATCTCAACAGATATCTGAATCCCATAGCTCTAATGTCGGCATTGCCCGGATTGTCTAGATCTCGGATACATCTCAATCCCATCACCTTCGGTGCTCTGATGATTAGCGCTGAAAAGACCTCCTGCAAGCCAAAAATCAAGCCAGTTGTTAGCACATATCATGATAGATGTCTAAAAACTGAGTATAAAACATCTCTAAAGCGTAACATTGTCTAGACCCATGTCATTTTTGCTCAAAAATGCATTAAATATCAAATTTTCAAACTGGGCGATATTTTTTTTTGGAGAAGTATCGCGGTATACTTCTCCCTATAACGAGGTGATATACCTTATGCCTCACGATACTTCGCCTGATATCGTGCGATCTTTTACCTAGTATCGTGCGATACTAGTGCCTTAGGTCACGCGATACTTTGGGGACTCGTGAAGTATCGCGTGACATTTCTCCCCAAAGGGCGCGATACTTCTAAAGTATCGCGTGATATTTCACCCAACAAAATTTTTTTAAAATTTGAAAATTTGAAAAACGTGCTCAAAAAGCTATTAAATGCGACAAATGCCTCAAAAAGCTCAAGTTTTTTGAAAACATACCGGGGCAGGATAGTGTGGTGGCCGGTTGTGTAACTGGGCGCGCTCGAATCGATGCTTGTGGATGGGAACTCCTACTTGCTGGGCCATTTTCTCTCTCTAAAGCTCTCAAGATTCTCAAATCACTAAAAGACAAATGATTTTTGAAAATGACATTTTGACCATTTTTATAGCCTTTTGACTTTTTGACCTCATTTTCAAAACACTTCAGAATTGCGCAAAAATTGCACCCCTAGCTAATTTCGACATCCTGGATCCATTTTCAGACTTGAAATTAAAATTCGAGGTCATCTTCATAGTCAAAATCACATTTCAAAATCTTCCCTTCTTCTGCGCAGTTGACTGATCTTTTGAGGCCTAATCCTTCAATCTTTGTCGGGGCATCGTCATTTCTTCATTTCCATGTCTTCCAAACTTCTAGTCTTTCATTCATATTCATTTCATTCCCTCATTTCTCACGTTTGACTACATCTTTTCAGTCAGGCTGGGGCATGTTTCATTGCCTAATGGTTAACCTATTTGACCCTTACCTTCGATTATGATTTCATTCTGATTTGATCAACCTTATCAATTCGCTGTTCTCCTCTCTACCTGATTTTGATTTTGATTCCGAGGGGGTAGTACTTATGAGATTCTCATCCCCAACTACTTGATTTTCCTGATTCAGACATCTTTTGTGATCTTTTGCTCAAATTTGAGATTCTTATCTCTTACTTTGAATGTGATCCCGAATCGACCTCATGTTCAAAGACCTTTGTTCATGCTTTGTCCGGATATGATCCCGAATCGACCTCATATCTGAGTTGTTTTGTGATCCCAGATCGATCTCACATTTCAACTTCATTCTTTGACTGCATGTGTTCCCAAATCGATCACACATTAGTCAAAGAGGGGCAAATGTATGCACCCTAAAATGGTCGCCTAGACTTTAGGCCTCATTTATTCAATTTATCAATCCTGAATCATTTTTATCAATAATCAATATTTTTCAACATTATCATTCTCTTGATTAAATCTTAAATTCGATCATATATTGGATTTTTATCCTTGGGCTAACCATTTATTCTAAGTCTTTATTTGATTAAAAGGAATATTTCCTCCCTTTTTAATAAATAAAAAGCCCCCACTTTTCCTCTTATCCTAAGTTGCACAAATAAAACATTATTTATATTTTATAAAAAGGAGAAAAGCACTTTTTGTCTCATATGGACATAAAGTCAACTCTTATTTTCCTATTGGAGGATACTTGTGCACATGGATTGCTCCTCTTTCAAGCTCCACCGCTGATTAAGACTTTTTGCCTTTTAATCTCCATGGTCCATTTCACCTCATTTCTTATAAAAGGAAAGCTCTCTCCCTCATTTGCATATACCATATTTTTATGATAATGTTATGCTGCAGGTTTTAGGTGCATTTGGAGCTTTTGAGGATATTAAATACTTGTTGCTTTCATCATTTAGTTGCATATTTGCTTTTTTAGTTGCATGATAATGGCATTCTTAGTATAGATTTCTTTTTATGCAATAGAATAAGCTCGCATAGTCTAAATAGGAGGCATTGTAATCCATTGCTATTTTCTTTCATAGATTAGTTGCATTGTACTTTCCTTTTATAGCCTAGATTGCATTCTCATTTAGATTTGCATTACATTTGCATATTTGATTCTTGGAGATATTGGCATTGTTGCCCTTGTCTTCATTTGAATCTCTCATTGTGTGGTTGGCTAGCAAGGTCACAAGCTTGTAGCTCTAGCTGAGAGCAATTTTCAATCTTGCAACTCCATACATAGAGAGCTATGAGCCATTTTGTGAGGCCTCATTCTTGAGCAACCTTGCATGTAATGGTTCATAGAAGTGCATCATTTTAGTGTATACAATAGCCACTGTATGATATCAAAGCTACCATACTAGACCATCTGTAGGAGGAACATCGTATAGATTAATGGGAGAGGACAAGAGGATTCTATTATACTTTTAAGAGTGGGAAGAAGGGAAAGACAAGTGTTGGTGATTTTAGATCTATAGCTAGAAAGTGTAATGCTTGAGGAAAAGCATTATGCTTGTTGGGGGGCAGATGATGAGACAATTTATTGTCTCTATTTTATGACAATCTTTATGTTTTGTTAAAATATTTCCAAGACATTCATGGACCTATAACTATTTGAGCTCATCCAACTTGTGGTTTGGGTTCCCATCTCTATCTCTGTTCATCAATTATATTGCAATATACTTTGCAATTGGTCTTTTTTATTTGGATTTGAGTATGAATCAAACATTTGATATTGGATGTAACTATTTGGAGGAGTCTTTAGAGGAGCAATGTTCCATATTATTTAATGTGGATGATGAGGATCTCAAGCAGGCCATTTTGTAGCTCATCCAACATAATGTAAGCGGTACCCATATCCATGATGGCGTGGTATATAAGCGATGAGACAATTTATTGTCTCTATTTTATGATAATCTTTATGTTTTGTTAAAACATTTTCAAGACATTCATGGACCTATAACTATTTGAACTTGTGATAAGTGTAAGGAAACTTAGGTGCGGAAACAACTTCCTATGCTAATCTCTATAGGAAAGTATTGTGCAAATTCTTATAAATCCTTACAATTTCAGATTCGTTAACTACTTTAACAAAGATATTGCAACCACATACAATGCATACAGAAAAATAGAGAATGACACAATGATATACCCTGGGGAAAACCTTTCGATAAAAAACTCCAACACTCCAAAACCTGCACAATGTATTATCTTCAACACAAAGATTACAATACACTTGCAATGCAAGTTCTTTCAGGAAATGAGAGACAAAGCCAACAAGACTTAAATTTTATTATATCTGTCCCATAGGAGCAGCATCATATATATAGACTGCTTTGTACCCAAAAATGGGCACAACCACCAAGACCCATGCACAAAGCCACATGTACATAGTTGTTACATGCAATCCCAATAATAGGCATCCATCCCTAGAATAGACTATGACAGCTTGTCATAGAATCCACCAAAAATAACGGTCACAAGAGAAGTGTAAGAGAATCTGTCATACCAACTTATTTTTAGCATATTCTCTTACACACACCAACCACTTCTTCTTGGGTGCCCAAATAGGCCCAAGTCATAAGATGCTCTTACACCTGTCATAGCACATTCCTTAAATAATTCTTACGCATCATAGGAATCTGTCATGACCATTTTAGTCATGATCTCCTTACACATAAGATGCCGACACATCAAGTGGAGTGACACATCAACATGCCAACTAGACATGTACACTCACACTTAATTACATTATTTGCAAAAAATACATTTACAAAAAAAATAATAAGAATAGGAATTATCCAAGGTTGAGACACCTTATTCCTAACATTCTCCCACTTGTTGAACACCTTGTAAGAGCAACAGGAACATAACAGGAACTTTAACCGCTATAGGCCAAAAGGCCCATAGACTCCGAACACCATCTAAACTTCTCAGTGCCCACTGGTTTCGTTAATGCATCTGCAACATTCTTCACACTATCTACCTTCTCCAAATTTACCTTTCCATCTTCCACCATATCTCTCACAAAGTGAAACTACACATCAATGTGCTTCATTCTGGCATGGAAAGTTGGATTTTTTGCAAGGCAAATAGCGCTCTGACTGTCACACCAAATAGTAATCTGTTCTGCATCAACACCAACATCAGAACACAATCTTCTAAGCCAAATGGCTTCTTTACAAGCATGATTAGCAGCCATGTACTCAGCTTCTATAGTGGACAAAGCAACCACAGGTTGTCGCTTACTCATCCAACTGATGGCACCACCAAACATAGTGAACACATAAGTACTGGTGGATCTCCTGCTGTCAATATCACCTACCTAATCTGAATCCACAAACCCATGAATACAAATTGAATGCGGAGATCTAGAAGAGTTACCATGATAACATATGGAGTAATCTGATGTACCCCTCAAATATCTGAATGCTCACTTAACTACATCCCAATGTACCTGTCCAAGATTAGCCATAAACTGACTCAAGACTCCCACTACTTGGGCAATGTCTGGTCTAGTACAGACCATAGCATACATAAGACTGCCAACTGCACTAGCATAAGGTACTCTACTCATGTCCTCCACCTCACTAGGAGATTTTGGACAATCATCTACAGATAACTTTGTTCCCACAGAAATAGGAACACATAGTGGTCTACAATCTGCCATGCTGAACCTGTCCAACACAAACTTCACATACTTACTCTGACTCAACCAAAGTTTTCTGTTAGACTTGTCTCTACTGATTTTCATACCTAAGATGTACCTAGCTACCCCAAGATCTTTCATCTCAAACTGTGCTGACAACTGAGATTTAAAATCAGAAATCATACCCTTACCCTTCCCAAACAGCAACATATCATCAACATATAATGCAACAATAAGAAGGCGATCATTTTCAACTCTAAAATAAACACAATGATCTAATTTTGATCTTACAAATCTAATTAACAACACAAAGGTATCAAACTTAAGGTACCACATCCTAGGAGATTGCTTCAAACCATATAGAGATTTCTTTAATCTGCAAACTAAGGATTCTTTACCTTTAACAATGTAGTGCTCAGGCTGTGACATATAAATCTCTTCCTCCAAATCACCATGAAGGAAAGTTGTCTTCACATCCATCTGTTCTATTTCTAAATCATATGATGCAGCAAGAGATAACAAAAATCTAATGGATGTCAACTTTGCAACAGGAGAGAATATTTCACCATAATCTATTCCCTCTACCTGTGAATACCCCTTTGCAACCAATCTAGCTTTATACCTTTCAACACTGCCATCTGCATAGAATTTCTTCTTGAACACCCATTTACAGCCAACAGATTTTCTCCCTTTAGGAAAAGGTACAAGGTCCCAAGTTTTGTTTTTCTCCAATGAAGCCATCTCATCATCCATAGCCTCAATCGAGGAACCTGCATCTTCCATGCCCAAAGCCTCTTTCACAGATCTAGGCTCATCAGTGTTAGTAATCAAAGCAAAGGCACAACTGGAATCTAACATAGAATAACCAAACCTTTCTGGTTGCTTTCTTTCTCTCGTGGATCTCCTCAAGTGCTACGGTTGAGGTTGTTCTTCCTCTTCTTCTGAACTATCAGAGCTGCTAGAGCTCTCCTCATCATTAGGCCCAACATGGTCTCTTTGTTTAGTCTTCTCAGGGGTAGGAGGCAACTGAACAACATCTTTTTCTTTTTCTTTTTCATCTGGTTGTAGCACAATAGGAGAAGATGTTAGCTCTCTGAAAATAACATTTCTACTATACAACACCTTACTAGTCACGGGATCCCAAAGCTTGTATCCTTTCACACCAGCACTATATCCGATGAAAATACATTTAACAGCTTTGTTTTCCAACTTAGATCTTTTCTCCTTTGGAACATGTGCATAAGCTTCACAACCAAAAACATGAAGATGTCTAATTGAAGGCTTCTTACCAGACCACACCTCCATGGGTGTCTTACCAACAAGGGCTGATGTAGGAGATCTGTTAACCAGATAGCAAGCAGTGGCCATAGCTTCAGCCCAAAACCTTTATTCTAAACTAGCTCCACTAAGCATACTCCTAGCCTTCTCCATCAGGGTCCTGTTCATTCTCTCTGCAACTTCATTTTGTTGTGGGGTATAAGGAGTTGTCTTATGCCTCTCGATACCTTGTTCTTTACAGAACTATTCAAACTCTGCTGAGCAAAACTCACCACCATTATCAGTTCTCACACACTTAATCTTCTTACTAGTTTGATTCTCTACAAGAGCTTTAAATTCCTTGAATCGACTAAAGACTTGTATCTTACTTTTAAGGAAATAAATCCATGTCCTTCTACTGTAATCATCTATGAAAGATACAAAAAATATAGACTTGGAGATTGAAGGAACTTTTACAGGACCAAATACATCAGAATGAATAAGATCCAAAACATCAGAAGATTTGTGAGAACTAGAGTAAAACTAAACATGATTTTGTTTACCATAGACACAGTGTTCGCAGAAGTCAAACTCAAGATTGCAATCATTTAACCCCTCAACGAGATTTTTATTTTTCAGGGTTCTGAGACCCTTTTCACCAATGTGGCCAAATCTCATATGCCACAACATTGTCTTTTCTGCAAGAAGCTTACCTTCCAAAGTGTTTGCACTACCATCGGAACCAATAGCCACAGACTTCTTCACTGCTTGTTCAGATGGTGAGGATGAAGAACTATAACACAGAGGAATACATGCATCTAGTTGAAATAAGGTACCTCTCCTAGTACCCCTTGCAAGCACTATCGATCCTCTTATCATCTTGCATCCTTCTTTCAAAAAAACAACTTGCACACCTACATCATTCAACATACTTCCAGATAATAGGTTTCATGCCAAACCCAAAATGTGCATAACACCATTGATTCCCTTTACTCGTCCATCAGGAAATTTGATAGTGACCCTTCCACGTCCAACTATCTTTAGGTGAGAATCATCACCCAAGTACACCTTTCCACCATTGAACTCTTCATATTTTGAGAACCAATTTCGATGAGAGGTCATGTGAAAAGATGCACCCGAGTTAACCAACCACACATCATCAGATGCATGGGCTACCAAAGCTGCGATGAATGCATCGCCATCTTCCTAAGATCTTTCTGAAGCTGAATCTGAACCTTTCTTCTTCTTCTTCGGCTCTTTGCAATCTTTACAAAAGTGCCCAGATTTATCACAGTTCCAACATTTTGCCTTGGACTTATTGGAAGTCTTTGACTTCCCACAGGATTTGGATCTACCCTTATTGTCAGACATATTGTCATTTTTCTTCCCTCTTTCAGTGGATCTCCAACGAACAACAAGGGCTTCTTTTTCTGAAACAAAAGCCTTTCTCTGCATCTCCTTTGATAGCAGTGAAGACACCACATCATCCATTTTGAAGGTGACTAAAGTGCTTCCGAGAGCCATCACAAGATGGTCCCATGAATCTGGTAAAGAACACAAAAGTGTGTAGCAATGATCCTCCTCCTCTAACTTGACACCAGCTGATGTCAATTATGCAGCCAGCAGATTAAATGCATTTAAATGATCCATTAAGGATCCACCTTCCTCCATTTGTAGAGAGTACAACTTCTTCCTCAGGAACAACTTGTTCACCAGAGATTTGGCCTGATACACAGCTGCAAGTCTTTCCCACAAACTATTTGCAGTTTTCTCATCTAGAACATTCAGAAGGACTGCATCAGTTAAACAGAGTCTTATGAGACCCTTAGCTTTACGGTCTTTAATATCCCAATCTGCTTGAGCTATAGTTGCTAGTCTTGTAGCACTTGAAGTCGCTTCCCATAGGTCACAATCTTCCAACATGTCTTCCATCTTGAGTTTCCACAACTCGAAATTAGTGCCATTAAATTTCTCCACCTCCATTCTTCCATATGATAAACTTGCCATCTCAATTTGCAAATAAGATTCAGAATGCTCTGTAAAAAACTCTCACTCAACTTGAGATTAGCTCAAAAAACCCTACCCAACAATTAGGATCAAAATTTGATCAAGCTCTGATACCACTTGTAAGGAAACTCAGGTGCGAAAATAGCTTCCTACGCTAATCTCTATAGGAGAGTATTGTGCAAATTCTTATAAATCTTAACAATTTCAGATTCGTTAACTACTTTAACAAAGATATTGCAACCACATACAATGCATACAGAAAAATAGTGAATGACACAATGATATACCCTGGGGAAAACCTTTCGGTAAAAAACCCCTGCACTCCAAAACCTGCACAATGTATTATCTTCAACACAAAGATTACAATACACTTGCAATGCAAGTTCTTTCAAGAAATGAGAGACAAAGCCAACAAGACTTAAATTTTGTTATATCTCTCCCATAGGAGCAACATCATATATATAGACTCCTCTGGACCCAAAAATGGGCACAACCACCAAGACCCATGCACAAAGCCACATGTACACAGTTGTTACATGCAATCCCAAGAATAGGCATCCATCCCTAGAATAGACTATGACAGCTTGTTATAGAATCTGCCAAAAATAACGGTCACAAGAGAAGTGTAAGAGAATCTATCATACCAACCTATTTTTGGCATATTCTCTTACACACACCAACCACTTCTTCTTGGGCACCCAAATAGGCCCAAGTCATAAGATGCTCTTACACCTATCATAGCACATTCCTTAAATAGTTCTTACGCGTCATAGGAATCCGTCATGACCGTTTCAGTCATGATCTCCTTACGCACAAGATGCCGACACATCAAGTGGAGTGACACATCAACATGCCAACTATACATGTACACTGACACTTAATTACATTATTTGCAAAAAATACATTTACAAAACAAATAATAAGAATAGGAATTATCCAAGGTTGAGACACCTTATTCCTAACAATAAGTACAATTAGAACCACCAAGATTATGGATAGTTAGATATGACATGTTTTGCTAAACATTATATATATTTCAGTACTTCATATAGCTACTTGAATCTATGTTCTAATATTTGGAAAAGAATTGACTAGTTGACGTGTATACATATATGCATGCTACTAACCTGTTAGGAAAATAAGGAACAATTAGAGAGTGGATCGACTGCATTAAAGAAGAAACGTTGAAGTTCCAGCTATGATGAAGGGATCTATCATAGCACTGAGGATCATGCCACTACTATGGAGGAGCCACCATTCCAAAGAATATAGGAAACAACTCTACTATATTTCCTTAGTGCTCATTATTCTGTTGAATCAGTTATCCAGACTTTATTGTATTCTGTCGTGGGATGTTATGTTTCCTTCTTCTATGGTGAGATTTAGTCAAAACTTACTTTCATGCTTTCAATAAGCATCAATCCTCTTTATAAAGGGACTTGATTGGTTTAGTTGTGTATTGAGAAAATATATACGATTGTTGTGTTTAGCATAGCAGAGCACTCTTTCTTTTTTTCATGTGTTGTTCCATTACTATGTAATCAATTTATGAGAATATAATGAAAGAGTGATTTTGAAGTATATCTTATGTTATTAGGTAGAAAAATCAAATCAAGGGGGCCCACTTGGAAGGTGGAGTAGATTAGAATAGAGTAGAGTTGCTTTCTATATTTCTCGTGTTTTCATGTAGAAGTTATTGTTTTACTCCTGCAGCATTATTACTGTGAATGTTCCTACAGTACTTGTAGAGATAGACATGGTGAATGCTTTGAGTTGCTAAATAGGCTTAGGTTAAGTTTACAAGCTTTCAATATTAATTTCATTAAGTAGTTAAGTGTGCTTACTTTCCTGCAACAATAGCATAGGTTTCTTTCATGCACTTTATCTTCCTGCAGCATAGGTATATAGTATGACTCTTTGAGGGGCTTAGTGCACAAACTGTGTTGTCCCATTTCATATATACATCCTTAGATTGACAATCTAAATGCATTTCATGATGGGAAAATTAATCCTTAGTATGAATACATTATTCCTAAGAGAGACAATGGTATGATTATCATTACCTATTGTGAGACTATTCAATAAGCTTGTCTTTTCTACTCTTATTCAAGCTACAAGTCATCTTGATTAGGTTTTGGTTGTGGGTAACCATGTTGTGGTTTCCCATCACTAGGGAAAAGTCACTAAGGGGATTGGAATGATCAATCCAAACATAATTTCAAGCGGGCTTGGGAAATTTTTTACTTCACTAGTTGCATAGTTAAGATGGGTGAGGCATGAGAGATTTTCAAGTTGTTAGTGGCTAATTATAACTACGCTTGAACATGAGTATCTTCCATTCTAATAATGAAGATTTCTTTGCTGGTGAGGATAAATATATTCTATGAGATTACTTCTTTAGTCTTGCCCTCTTTGTCACTAAACTGAGCGATCTCTAGACTTATTTGTATATTTGTTTGGTTAAGGGTATTGTTATCTAATTGTTGCTAGAAAATTTTGAATAAGTGTTATTTTTATCTCTCTATCCAAAAAACTAAACATTTCATTTCTATGATGTTATCCAAAAGCCACAATATCCATTTCAATATTTTTGGTCTATTTGTATTTGATTTTTATTTTCAACTCGTAATTTAATTTTAATAGTGTTGAATGCAATAGACTTTATCATATCACACATTAGTTGCTAACAGGTTAATATATCATGCATTAGGGGCCATGCTTAAGCTTAGTTTACCCAGCTCTTTGAAAAGACATTTAATAAGATCGTTGCTTGTAATCAATGTAATCATGATTTACCTGCACTTAAGCTTTCTTTGTCTTGGGTTGGGATGTCAAGTCTTTTTTGGGTGTTCACTATTTAGTATTTGCAAACTAATTTTGTTGAGGGCAACCTAGTTGATTATTATCCATTAGATGGAAACAATGAACAATGTTGGCTGCTCACTAGTAAATTCCATTCAATACATGGTAATCAATTGGTTTGTCCTCCACAAAATCAATTTGCAACATTACTAGATTACAACTATGCATATACATATACGTCATAGCTCAAAATAATTACAGAGCGTACATGTTGTACATGAACTAAAAACACCATGCTTTGTACCCAAATAAAATTGAACAATATATTTTATCAAAATAAATAGAGCATGCCTCATTAGAAGGACTACCTTGTTAGTAATTTAGTTTTCCATAACTAAACCATGGTTAATTATTATCTAAGAAAAAAAGCTATGTGGTTACCACAAACAAATGTTTGTTAACAAATAACAACACATTAAATTAAGAAGCTCATAACAACTTATAAGAAAAACATATACAATAGAAACTAGAGGAGAGGGAAACAAAATGTTCATACACATAGAAAAACTAACAACCTATTTTACAACCATAATTATATGAAAAACACATCAAGTGTGTGTAGTAGATGTTATAGGCTTCGTTTGGCTTGCCCAAGTGGGTGTAGAATGATGAAGAACTGCTCGTAAATGATTCATGCTCCAAAAGGGTCACGTTCTTGCAATAATTACATCAAAAGCATAGCAAAACCAAAACTTCATATCAAAAATTGAGTGTAGATCCAAGATGCCTTGATCACATGGATACAAGGTATGTAGGCATTTTGGAAGGCGAAGGAAGCCTCCAGTATGCAAGTATCTTGGATATAGCTTGTGTATTAACCCTTACATCACCATCATTATGATTTTGTTTTTGACATTTGTTTTTAGCCTACACTTTAACATTCATGGTCTTGAATGGACTACACTTTATTAATCTTGGTTTGCCCACCCCTTTGAAAAGACATAATAAGATCATTGTTTATAGTCAATCTAATAATGGTTTGTCTACACTTAAGTTTCTCTCACCATTTGACCATGCCCATGATCACTTGGAAGTTGATGTTACCCCAAATACACATCCCCTACCTATGCATTAATCATAATTGTTGTGTACACATTTGCCTTTTGATCTTGGTTTCGATTTTGCAACTAGGAACTGAATATGGCGAGATAATGTCAGAAACTACAATTTAAACAATTGTTATATTTTCATTGATGTCAAACCTTAACTGGTAAGATAGTTTCTATCTAGTAGAGTACCATATCTTTTGATTGATGAAGAGGTTTTGAAAAGAGGAGATAACAAGAGTGTACACACTAAAATATTCACTTCTATGAACCATTGCATGCAAGGTTTCTCAAGAACGAGGCCTCACAAAGCGGCTCATAGCTCTTTATGCATGGAGTTGCAAGATTTGTAAAATTGCTCTCAGCTAGAGCTATAAACTCATGACCTTGCTAGTCAACCATACAATGAGAGATTCAAGTGAAGACAAGGGCAACAATGCCAATATCTCCAAGAATCACTATGAAGATGTGATGCAATGCAAGCTAAGAATGAGAATGCAAATGTGCAAGCTATGCCATGAAAATGGAAGTACAAACTAAGCTATGAAATGGAAACAACAATGTGTTACAACCCTTCCTATTAAGCTAGATGAGTTAAATCTATTGCATAAAAGAAAATCTATACTAAGAATGCCATTATCATGCAACTAAGAAAGCAAATATGCAACTAAATGATGAGAGCAACAAGTCTTCAATGCTTTCAAAAAGCTCCAAATGCACCTAAAACCTGCAGCATAACAATAGCATAAAAACATGATATCCAAATGAAGGAGAGAGCTCTCCTTTTATAAGAAATGAGGAGAAATGGACCATGGAGATTAAGAGGCAAAAAGTCTTAATCAGCGGTGGAGGTTGAAAGAGGAGCAATCCATGTGCACAAGTATCCTCCAATGAGAGTGAAGTGTTGACTTTTGAGCCTCATGTGAGACAAAAGTGTTTTTTCTCTTTTTTATAAAATATGAATAATGCTTTATTTGTGCAACTTAGGATAAGAGGAAAGTGAGGGCTTTTTTATTTAATTAAAAGGGGAGGAAATATTCCTTTTAAATAAATAAAGACATAGGATAAATGGTTAGCCCATAGGATAAAAATCTAATATATGATTGAAATTAGGATTTGATCAAGAAATTGATAATGTTGAAAATATTGATTAATGATCAAAATGATTCAGGATTGATAAATCGAATAAATAGGGCCCAAAGTCTAGGCGACCATTTTTGGGTGCATACATTTGCCCCTCTTTGACTAATGTGTGATCGATTTGAGAACACATGTAGTCAAAGAATGAAGTTGAAATGTGAGATCGATCTGGGATCACAAAACCACTCAGATATGAGGTCGATTCGGGATCACATCCGGACAAAATATAAACAAAAGCTTAGACCAACACCATCGCTGCTAGGTGCAAATCAAGCTTTTAGACAAAACTATCACCGTCGCTGCTAGGCAATAATCAATGTCTAAAAATAGGAGATAAGAATCTCAAAAGCTCACAAAAGATGTCTGAATCAAGAGAATCAAGGAAATCAGGGATGAGAATCCCACAAATACTGCCCCCTCGGAATCGAAATCGAAATCAAGTAGAGGAGAGACAAAAAATTGATAAGGTTGATCAAATCATAATCGAATGTAAGGGTCAAATAGGTTAACCATTAGGCAATAGAACATGCCCCAGCCTGACTGGAAAGATGTAGTCAACGTGAGAAATGAGGGAATGGAATGAATATGAATGAAAGGCTAGAAGTTTGGAAGACATGGAAAGATGACGATGCCCCAACAAAGATTAAAAGATTAGGCCTCAAAAAATCAGCCAACTGCGCAGAAGGGGGGAAGATTTTGAAACATGATTTTGACTATGAAGATGACCTCGAATTTCGATTTCGAGTCCGAAAATGGATCCAGGACGTCGAAATTAGATAAGGGTGCAATTTTCGCGCAATTCTGAGGTGTTTTGAAAATTAGGTCAAAAAGTCAAAAGACTATAAAAAGGGTCAAAATGTCATTTTCAAAAATCATTTGTCTTTTAGCGATTTGAGAATTTCAGAGCTTTAGAGAGAGAAAATGGCTCAGCAAGCAGGAGTTCCTGTCCACAGGCATCGATTCGAGCGCGCCCGGTTGCACAACCGGCCACCACACTATCCTGCCCCAGTATGTTTTCAAAAAACTCGAGCTTGTTGGTCATTTTTAGCATTTAATAGCTTATTTTAGCACGTTTTTTTAAATTTTAAATTTCAAAATTTTTTCTTAGGCGAAATATCACGCGATACTTTATAAGTATCGCGCGCTTTGGGGAGAAGTATCGCGCGATACTTCGCGTGCTTTAAAAGTATCGCGCCACCTTAGACACCAGTATCGCACGATACTGGACGAAGTATCGCACGATACTGGGTGAAGTATCGCACGGTACAAGGTTTATCGCCCCACTATAGGGAGAAGTATCGCACGATACTTTTTCAAAAAAGAATATCGCCCAATTGAAAAATTTGATATTTAACGCATTTTTTAGCAAAAATGACATGGGTCTAGACAATGTTACATTTTTGAGATGTTTTATACTGAGTTTTTGGAGATCCATCATAATATGTGCTAACAACGGGCTTGGTTTTGGCTTGCAGGAGGTTTTTCCGGCACTCATTATCAGAGCGCCGAAGGTGACAGGATTACGGTGTGTTCGAGATCTGGATGATCCAGGCAATGCTGACCTCAGAGCGATGGGATTCCGGTATCTGTTGCGGTATCCGTATATCTGAGCAGATCATGGGTTGTTGACTGCGCTGGCCAAGAGATGGCACAGCGAGCACAACACCTTCCACCTTCCTACAGGCGAGGCATCCATCACACTGGAGGATGTCTATAGGATCCTCCAAGTTCCATGCCATGGAGAGCCTGTAAGTATAATCATGTTTTTAAGATAGTTATGTAAAATTTAATATTTCCAAAAGATGAAAACTAACATGATTTATGTGTTGTCACAGGTATACTATGATCAGGATGTCACTGAGGGGCGTCGGTTGATTTAGGAGATGTTTCAGGATGTGACTATCCTAGACAGGCATGTCAGTTGGGAGCGACTGCTTGATGACTTTGGCCAAGATTATCCGGTGCCATGCATTGTGGCATCGATCATTTCACAGATCCTGATGACTGATCGCAGTCAGAAGGGATTCCCGCTCGGATGGGGCAGGTTACTGGTAGACTTGGTAGGCAGGCCCCGACGGATGGCATGGGGGCCTACGATCCTAGCAGAGATGTATCATGAGCTGCACGAGATCGTCTACAGGGACGGTCAGACATGGGCATGCGGTGCCATCCTGGCACAGGTATGGGCATGGGAGCACATTGCTGTGGTGCACCCCAGGGTTCAGCCGAGGGAGAGGAGGTACCCCTTCATTTACAAGTACATCGGGTTTATATCACATGCCCATTCAGGGGATGTGACGTACTACAGACGGATTCTGGATGAGATAGCCTCATTCACATGGAGGCCGTACAAGGAGGTTGAGGTTTGGGGGGATGCCGCAGATGAGTTGAGCTATATGCTGTGCAGTCGGCCACTGGTAGGTCGATATGCGAAGATCATAGAGAGATTTTGCATCAGTCGGGTGTGGCGGTAGTTTGGGAGGCAGCAGCGAGTCTCGACAGAGACTACCACTTATGCCAGAGCCAGGGATGAGGAGGGACATGGGTGGCTACCCATGTTAGATTATCAGCAGGCTGTCGCAGAGACAGCAGCTATCAGAGGCGAGCCTTGGGATTATTTCCCAGATGTGGCAGACGCAGGGGCTGATGGAGCCTACAGAGCAGAGCGGCGGAGGGTACCATTCCCTCGATTTACAGTACTAGATGCACAGATGCCAGCGGCGGGGGGAGACGGAGGAGACGGAGGAGAGGGAGGAGAGGAGGGAGGGGATGGAGGAGGTGGCAGGAGGGGGAGAGAGAGGAGGATGGAGAGGGGAGAGGGGTCAGGATCAGGTGGCCGAAAATGGTCACGGGGACAGAGATCAGCTACACCTGAGGAGGAGGCGAGACCAGCTCATCGGCAGGCAGAGGTACAGCAGGAGCAGCCTGCAGGGGGAGAGGACCTGAGAGCCCAGATACAGGCTCAGGAGGCTGAGATACAGCAGCTGCGGACCACTATAGCTGTGAGAGATCAGCAGCTCTTGGATCTGAGGGCAGAGCGGGATCAGCAGATAGCTGATCTCAGAGCAGAGATAGCACAGCGTGAGGTGATGGCACAGGCCGAGGCACTGGAGCTCCGACGAGAGTCAGCGAGAGCTGCTTATTATCACGGGTTATATCTGCAGGCCGTCCCAGAGGGTGAGAGAGCACCATCATACTCTCAGCGGGCAGGGGTATCAGACGTGGTACTCGATAGGAGAGCTATGCCTCCTCCACCACCACGAGTTCCTCACGAGGGTGGTAGCGAGTCTTAGGGTTAGGTTTTAGATGTTTGGACATATTTTGAGACTGTTGATCCAGATTTTGGGATCTCATATTGGATATCATGACATTGTATATTGATTTATGAGATGACTAGATGTTCGATATATCATGTGTATTTCACTTGTGATGGATGTATCAGTTTATGTATATTATCTTGTCATTTTGCTCAAAAATGCTTATGTATGTGCTTATGTATGTTCTCTCTCATAGTTGTATGTTTAATTCTCATATGTATGATGTGGACTTATGTTTCTTGAAAATGACGGTTTGTGATATAGATATGATGATGTGATTAACCCCTTGTGATGGACAGGAACAGGTTCGAGATGAAAAAGACAAGGAGCGAAAGACATGATCAAGAAGAAGAGAAGGTGAGCGCAGTTGACTAACAGGTCCACGTAGGATGAAAAGGAGAGCTCTCTCCATGTGCAAGATGCAAGACTAGACTAACATGAACCTAAAAATGCAAGCTATTATGAAAGTGGTTGACTTGCAAGGTCACAACGCTTATAAACATCTAATTATCATCATCGAGCGTTATTGGTAGCGTCGTAAGATCATACAATGCACACTAGCATAACTATGTGGATATGAATATGATCTTTATCAGATAGAAATGTGGAAATCTCACCTAGGTATCAAAGACATGTAGGTCCAAATGACTAATGCAGTGAGATCACCTAAGTTTTGATATGGCGAGATTATGCTTGTATCAAGACACATGAAAGTCAGGATAGCTAAAAGCATGCACTCGCAAAACAGTCAAGGATAATACCTTGTTAATCCATAGTGTCAAGTAAGACCAGCATAAATGCTCATGACAATTAGGACCAACAAAATATACCCACAAGCAAATAAAGAAAGAAAACATGTTCTCATACCCTCAGTCTTCTAGCTAGGCATCATTGAAAACTTCCCAGGGAGAGACCACTCATCAAAGAAATCCTCATAGACAGCACACAAAGAAAAATAAAGTCATCATATCACCAACGAGTTGATTGTTTAAGTGCGTGTGTGTTGGTCATAGAGTCAAATTCTGAGTATCATATCTGCAAATGAGAAATATCGCGTCATACGAGACTGTTTGGGTAAGACACCTGATAAGTGTTAAGAAACACTTGACGCAAGGGTAGTGTTGAAAAACACTGTTGGGGTGGTGTTTGAAAAACACCTATTGTGAAATGTCCCAAGAGACAAACACACCAAAAGGACCTATGCGAACAGTTATGCCCCCTAGACAAAGAAAAAGACCAATTCCAGACTAGGCCAAATAAGGTCAAGGCATGATGGAAAGTGGTTAAGTGTCGAGGACGCATACTAACAAATAGGGGTACAAAGGCCTCAAGTAGCGCCTGTTTCCAGGTTTTCACCACTTGGAATCATTTTTCATTTTTTTGTGATTTTTGAATTTTTTTGATTTTTTTGTATTTTTTCAGGACTTTATATGCTTTTTACGATTTTTTCAGCATCATATATGAATTTTTTTGGTATTTTTTCAAGATCAATAAGATATATACAAAGGATGCCCCCAGACAGAACGGGCATCAAGGATAGAACTTCTTAAGGTGCACAATGTTGATGGGATCAGGGAGCTATTCTCCATCAGGATCTGACAGTAAATACGCACCAGTACCAAAAGCAGCTGTGATGACATATGGTCCAAGCCAGTTAGGTTCAAACTTGCCCTTTTGCTCTTTGTTTTGTTGGTTCTTAAGGTTTTCTCGTAAAACAAGATCACCTATTTGAAAGTCTCTAGGGCGAACTTTCTTGTTGAATGCCTTGGACATACGCTTTTGATACACTCTCATATGATCAAAGGAAGCCTTACGCTTCTCATCTAGAAGTTCTAGTTCCTGCAACCTCATGGCGCGGTAATCCTCATCTGTAATCAAACCTTTGAGTGAGACTCTAAGGGATGGTATCTCGACTTCTAAAGGAAATATTGCTTCAGCGCCATAGGTGAGAGAGAAAGGAGTGGCTCCTGTAGGTGTGCGAATGCTTGTTCGGTAAGCCCATAGTGCTGGATTGATTTGTAAGTGCCAATCCCTACCATTCTTGTGTACTGTTCTATGAAGAATCTTAAGAATGGTTTTGTTAGAAGCTTCTGCCTGTCCGTTTCCCTGTGGAAAGTAGATAGAGGACCAATGTTGCTTGATTTTAAACTTTTTGCATAGGTGCTTTAGGTCCTTATTCTTAAATTGACCTCCATTGTCAGTAATGATCTCAGAAGGCACTCCAAATCGGCAAATGATATGATTCAAGATGAACAAAGAAATGGTCCTTCCTGAAGCAACAGAGAGTGGTACAGCTTCCACCCATTTTGTGAAGTAGTCAGTGGCAGTAATAATGAACTTGTGTCCACCTGATGAGTTGGGATGAATCTGCCCAACCAGATCAAAGGCCCAGCGCTGAAATGGCCAATGAGAAACAGAAGGAATCAGCTCCCTACCCGGAGCATGAATCAGGTTGCCATGTTTCTGACACTTTTCACATGACTTAGCAAAGGTGACTGCATCCATCTGCATTGTGGGCCAATAATATCCCACCCTAAGCAACCTTCGGGCCATGGCAAGACCATTAGAATGCCCACCACAAATACCCTCGTGGATGTCAGCTAACGCTTGGTTGGATTCCTCCTTTTCCAAGCACCTAAGGAGTGTCCCATCTAAACCCCTCCTATATAAGTCACCAGAGATGAGGGTGTGGTGAGAGGCGTTACAGATGAGGTTTCGGCGTTCAGAGTGGGTGAATGTGTCAGGGATGATGCCATCACGAAGATATGAATAGATAGCACCATATCGGGAAGACTCATGTGTGATAATGGCACAAATGACACGGCTTTCAGATGAGTCAAAGATGGGATGGTGTAGCTCTTCCACCAGGAATTCAAATCTGGATTCATGTGTCTCCAGCTGAAGAAGTGAAGCTAATGTGGCCATGGCGTCTGCAGCTTTGTTCTCTGTCCTAGGAATTTGTTGAAACGTCACAAAGGTGAAATAGCGTCTCAAAGAATCAACCATCTTTTTATAGGGTATCAATTTGTCATCCTTGGTTTGATACTCTTCATTGACTTGGTTGATGATTAACTGAGAATCCCCAAAGACATGTAATTCTGTGATATTCCATTCTATAGCCATTTTCAAGCCATTAGTTAAAGCTTCATATTCTGCAATATTATTGGTACATGGGAATAATAGTTTATAAGATTTCGGAATGTTGTACCCATGTGGAGAAACAAATAACACTCCAGCACCTGATCCATTTTGCATGCGGGAGCCATCAAAGAACATTGTCCAAGTGCGAGTAGTGGTATATAAGATGTGTTCATCTGGGAATTCCACTTGGACTGGCATACTATCCTGGATTGGAAAATCAGCTAATTGGTCGGCAATAGCTTGCCCTTTTATTGCCTTCCTTTCAACATACTCTATGTCAAATTCAGTGAGGACCATCGTCCATTTAGCAAGTCTACCCGTCAGGGCAGCCTTACCAAGCAAGTATTTAAGGGGATCAATTTTGGCAACCAAATGTATGGTATGAGCAAGCATGTAGTGGCACAACTTTTGAGAAGCAAACACCACCGCAAGACAAGACTTCTCAATATTATTGTAATTGATCTCATAAGAGACTAGAGTACGGCTGATATAGTAGATGGCCAGTTCTTTCCCAGTATCATCTGTTTGAGCCAATAATGCCCCCAGGGAAGTGTCTGTAGCTGAGATATATAGGATCAATGGTTTCCCTGGAATAGGAGGCATTAAGATCGGAGGATTAGCCAAGTATTGTTTGATCTGATCTAGGCTCTTTTGACAATCCTCGTTCCAAACACAAGAAGCACCCTTATGCAATGTCTTGTTGAAGGGTTGCGCTCTATCTGCAAGCTGAGAAATAAACCTCCTAATTGATTGAAGACGTCCCTGAAGACTTCTCATTTGGCTGATATTTCGAGGAGGTGGCATATCTAGGATTGCTTGGACCTTTTCGGGATCAACCTCGATACCTTTTGCTGATATTATGAATCCTAAAAGTTTGCTTGAGGTGACGCCAAATGCGCACTTCTTTGGATTCAATCTAAGTTGAAATTATTCCATACGATCTAGAATTACTTCCAGATCATTGAGGTGTGTGTCCCTTTTTCTTGACTTTGCCAGGGTATCATCCACATAATCTTCCATGTTTTTATGCATCATATCATGAAAGATAGTTGTCATAGCTCTTTGGTAGGTTGCTCCTGCATTCTTTAACCCGAATGGCATGACGTTCCAACAGTAGGTTCCCCATGCACATGTGAATGCTATTTTCTCTTGGTCTTCAGGAGCTATTTTGATTTGATTATACCCCGAGAAGCCGTCCATTAGGGAATATATGTCATAGCCCGCTGTCATGTCCACTATCATGTCAATGTTTGGAAGTGGAAAATCGTCCTTTGGGCAGGCCTTGTTTAGATCTCTAAAATCTGTGCAGACACGAATGGACCCATCATGTTTGGAGACCGGTACTATGTTTGAGATCCATTCTACATAATCGATGGCTCTAATAAATCCAGCTCTCAAAAGCTTTTCTAATTCTCCTTTGACAAGTAGAGCTATATGTGGATGCATTTTTCTTAGTCTCTGTTTTACTGGCTTGACTCCTGGAGCTATAGATAAGTGATGCATTATGAGATTTGTGTCAAGCCCTGGCATGTCTGAGTAGGTCCATGCAAAATTAATTTTCTTTTTCTGTAGAAACTGTACATATGCCTTGGTCTCTTCCTCTGATAAAGACTGAGCAAGATGTTCTATCTGAGGATTTTCTTCTGTGTTTAAATTGACCGGCTTTGTTGGTTCAATCAATATTGATGATCTATCCTGGAAATAACCCGGCAAGTTATTAAGTACCCCATCCTTAGGTGCCTCAAAGAGGTTTTCACCTTTGGATGCATCATTTCTTTTTACTATTTGTGGTTCTGACACCGCCACAAAGTGGTTTTCGCCATCAGACCTATTTTTCTTTTTTTCTTTTGTTTTGAGACTGAGGTACTTAATATCAGGCTCTATCATGCTGGTTGTTGGTTCACTGGTGGAAGAAGCCACGGGTTCGAGAGCATTCAGATAGCAAGCGATTTCGTAATCATTATGAAATGTGAGGAATGTGGGCTCTTGGTGGCGCTGAGACCAGTCAATCAGGTCAAAGTGAACAAGGGGTAAGTCAATGGTAGGTTCGATGTTGTTAATGCGAAAGGTGTCATCTCTGGTGACCATATAATCGGAGCTCATCAAGTCTTCTCCTAAGATACTTGAATTGGGGCTCATCCTATCAAACGAAGCATCATCTACTAAGGTGATTTGAGGAGGGTAATCCTCTAGTCTGACACTAGGATCGTTAGTTGCATCGGGTTGGGTACTATAGGCATGGATAATATCCACGTCTAGATCAATTGTTGCATCTGAAAGCGAATCCCATTCATATTCATGGGAGTCTATCTCTGAGTCATCATTTAGGCCTCGTGATGTAGAAGCTTCAAAGTTAGGAAGGGTTTCCCCCTCTCTAGTGCTAGTATTGGTACTATCCGTCGCAGCTAGGACAGTAACACTTTCCTTTGTCGATCTAGAAGTCACACAATCACTATCCGTCGTAGCTGGGATAGTAGGACTATTAAGCATCAAATCTGTGGAATCTCCCCAAAGGAGATTCGTTGAGGGCACCCAATCATCAGACACATCTTGTTGGTTGGAGAGATCGGGCGTATAATCTGCATCACTATCACTGTCCATTGTAGCTGGGACAGGGATACCTTTCTTCTTCTTATTCTCAAAACCTAAGCCGACCGTGGACTTATTTTTTCGTCCAAAAATAGCATGATCAAGAGGCTCAGCTTTAGCGTCCAGCCTATGACTAAGGGGACCAAATCCCGGATATCCCATATTTTTAACCAGTGTATACCCTTTCCCATAAGTTTCAGGTGAAGGAGCAAAATTCTCATTATGTTTGTATTTCTCCTCGCGATATATCCAGTTCCTTACAGCAACTTCCTCTTTCTCTTCTTGAATGGGGACTGAAGATTCAACAAATTTCCCAAATAATGTCATTGCTGATGACGAAGGCTTCACATTTGGGGAGGGTCTCCCATAAGACCTAGGAGAGATTGGCATTTTTGTAAAAGAATCAATCTTATAATCTCCCATCCCAAGGTCCATGGTCTTGAATTTTTGCTTGCATTGTTCAAGTGAACTACTAGGACTATCAGCTTCTCTATTCAAAGGTACATGTGATCCCGCAGAAATGTTATTAACTGATAGAGCACTATCTCCAGGGATGCAAATTTCTACACCATTATGGGGAAACTTAACACACTGGTGATATGTCGATGGGACTGCCTGCATTTCATGAATCCATGGCCTACCTAGCAAAATGTTGTAGGCTAGAGGTCCAACATCAACAATTTGGAATAGTATGTCTTTTTCTACGGGACCAATACGAATAGGCAAAACAGCCAATCCCTTAGAACTTCTTTCTGCTTCGTCATATGCTTTGATTGTGATTCTTTTCTTTGTGTCAATGACGTTCTCAGAATACCCTAGTGCTAGCAGCAAACTCAGGGTACAAATATTGAGCCCTGCACCCCCATCTATCAGTACACGCCTAACACGGGTTTTATGAATCATGACCTCGATGTGTAAGGCCAAATTATGTGGGTGGCTAATGGATTTGTCATCTTCTTCTGAGAAGGTGAGGAAATGAGGGCTAGCCAAATGGTTGACCATGTTTTGGAATTGGTCGATATCTAAGTTATTAGGGACATTGGCCGCTCGCAAAGCATCCTCGAGGACGCGCTTGTGCTTAGGAGATAATTCTAAAAGCTCAAAAATGGATATCTGATCGGGTGTACATTGTAGTTGGTCAATAAGATTATAATTGGAAGCAGGACCAACGACAGATTTTGGAGGAGCACCTTTGGACATGGGCTGTTTAGACTTGCTAGTGCTAGGACCTTTGATGATAATGGGTGCTTGGGCCTGACCCCTAGTGACAGCATTGAGGGACTGGGGCATTCCTTGTGAGTGAGGACCTCTTATCACCACAGCGGGTCTTTCATTAGTCATAGGAATTGAGTCCACATTATGTCCATAAGGATCTTTCTTTCTCACCATGTTGATATTATCGTTAGCCACTTCAAGCATGTTAATCACATTATCAGCATGTGTGTATGTATAGTTAATAGCTGCCTTGCCATTCTTACTGCTAGAATTCTCTCCTTTTTCATATTTAGGCAAGGGCTCTTTAAAGGCTTTATGGTCTGCATTATTAGTTAACTCATCCACTTGTAATTGTCCTTTCTCAATAAGGTCTTGGACAAGATGCTTGAGTTTAAAAAAATTTTCTATGTCGTGTCCAATCCCATTATGGAAAACGCAAAAAGCCTTAGCATCCCACCAATGAGGTAAAGGATCTGGTATTCGATGTTTTGTAGGATCCTGTGGGTGTGCCAAATTATAAGCAACTAATGTCTTAAAAACATCTGCATAGGATTCTCCCAATTTAGTAAATTGTCTTTTCTCCGTTTTAGATCTCTTTTGATACTTAGGTTTGTCTTGCTGCGTTGACGATGTTTGCAACTTCATAGCTTGAACTGCATGAGAGAGGTTAAGAACTCCTTCATTTTTGACTTGAGATGAATCAACAACTCCGTCGTTGACGACTTGCTTGTTTTTGTTCCAATAAGAGTTCTTTTTGTCCTTGTTACCATTAGTATTGTTAGTTTGGCTATTGTTGTTATTCGTTGGTTTAGCCAAAATTCCTTGTTCTTTTAGGACATCCTCAATGCGACATGCCACCTCTACCATAGTATCAAAGGAATTAAATGGGATTTTCTTGACTTCATATTTGAGTTCTGGTATTAGATTATTCACAATGATATCAATTCTCTCTTCTTCAGGGATTGTCCTTGGGTATTTTGAACACAATCGCCTCCATCGTTGTAAAAAGGTGACAAAAGATTCCCCTTGATTTTGCTTAAGTTTACACAAATCAAGCATGGTGACCGACCTAGATAAATTGTAAGCGAAATGTTGCACAAATCTTTGGACAAGTTCTCTAAATGTCTTTACTGGAGGGGAAAGGTTGGTGAACCACTCCATGGCTTGACCTTTTAAACTCCTTGGGAACAATCTCAGCAAGTAGGAGTCTTCATGGTGAAAGGAAAAGCTCATTATGTAGAATTGTCAAACATGGTCGTGAGGGTCACCAGTGCCATCATATTTGTCGTATGTTGGGAATTCCACTTTCTTAGAAAATTCTACCATCACCACACTTTTGTCAATGGGGTTAGGACATATGGAGTCCAAATGAAATGTGCTCTTGGGAGCCTTCATTCTGTCTATATCCTTTTGTATTTGTAAGCTCACCTCATCAGTTGAAGGATTCTGTTTCTTGATTTTTTGGTGAACATCAAAGTTATATGGAACTTTAGCGCCTTTGTTGATAAGACTTTCCAAGAATTGGTCTTTGTTTTGTTCCACGTATTGCTCCACATAGGCTTGAAAGGATGGTTCTTGTTGCATAGTCATGAAGTCCATATGATCAAATTTAGCATAACTGCCTCCATGTTGTGAGCCATGATGTGCTCGTTGGGAGGGTTGCTTTGAATGTTTATGAGATGACTGTCTCCTATGATGGTCATATCTTGAAGTCCTTCTTCCTCTAGGACTTGGGGATCGTGAGGGTGTCTTTGATCTTCTTCGAGGGCTAGGGGAAGGGGTAGATGGGGGCGAGTTGATCCCACTATTGGCTCCCCTCCTGTTAAATCGACTTTGGAGTTGTTGTGCATAGAGTCTATCTTCTTCTTCTTGGGTGACTCTTTTCTGTATATCCAACAATGCACGTTCCTCTTCCTCTAATTGTCAGAATTTTTCCTTTTTAGCAGCCTATTCATCTAAGTAGGCTTGCTTCTCTCTCTCAATGCTTCTCAATCTTGTATTTGCATATCGAGAAGTGTCTTTAAGTGGGGAGGTTTGTCTTGAATGCCTTATTGCATTAGCTGTGTTGATATGGTGATCACTAGATTCATTATTCTGGTCTTCGTGTTGTGACCCTGAATCTGAGTGAGCTGACTTATGCTGTCTTTCAGCTCGTTGATGAGCATCAAAATACCTCGCGTTGTTAGGAGGTGACCCGGGTGGACTGGCATGAGAAGAACCACCATACTCTCTTCTGTGTCGTTGAAAGATATCCTCGAGAGTTTGATTCATGGCTTCTCTTTGTTGTCGGGTGAAAGTGTAACTCATGTCCATACTTGATGAAAGTGGTATGAAAGAGGTGCTCACTTCACTAGGGTTAGCTCCCGGATTGAAACAAACCTCGGATTCACTCTTAGGAGATTGGTCAAAAAGGGGTCCTTTTCCCTTAGGTTGTCGACGAGTCTTGATAGGTGGTAACTGGCTAAAGGCAACAGGGGGTCGCTTCCCTTGATTAACTTGGTACCTTGTCGTAACTGACATGAAAGAGAGATATTCTCAATGATAAGGTGACCTTTCAAAGTGTCAACACCAAACTAGGATAATCAAAGTTCTCTATTGTCCAAAGAGAAATGAAAAAAGAAAAAAAAGGGCTTTACCAACACTGTCAAAGGGGTGCTTCAAATCAAAGGGTGACTACCCTTGCACTTTTGAATCAGGAGGTTGGACTAGGCCAAAAGATAATTGAAAATGAAAGCGATTTGGACAATAAGATAACTAATATTTTCCCAGAATATAGCTAACAATTTTAAAGATGAACCTTGGCACCAAGAATGGCTTTCTAACTTGACAATTATTCCAAAGTGACTTTGTAAATCAAATGATGCTATCCCGGAGAACTAAGAACCAGAAATTTGGAGTCAAGACAGATCTCAAACGTCAGGGTGAGAAGCCTACTCTAAGACCTAGCCTAATTGACAGCAACTGAAACTGATCAAAATTTAAGCACGGCAAAAATAAACCAGGTGATATACTCCAGGCTACTGGGGCGATAAACCTATACCCGTGCGATACTTCGCCCTAAGACAGGCGATACTTCTTAACACTGGCGGGCGATATACTCCAGGCAGGTCGGGCGATAGTCCGTCAGGGGCGAACTATCACGCGATATTTCTCTTCAAAGGGGGCGATATTTCTATTATGTGCGAAGTATCGCACGATACTTCGCCTTACAAGGCGCAATACTGTTGCAGAATTATTTAACTCTTGACCAAAATTGTGTGGAATTTGCATTTTTGGGTCTGTTTGGTCAAAATTTCAGTCTGAGGGTTGATGTTTTCGATTTCAGTCACGGTATCAACAGAATTTCGATAGGTTTGCAAACAGCAAGGGATCAAAACATGGTCTCAAACACTTGAAACAAGGGCAAAAGCAACCTTGCCAAGACAAGCACTTGTGATATCAAAATTGAAACAACACCCTATAAATGCTACCAATTGTTTGTATGTAAGAACGTTTACACTGGTATCACACAATCGAAAACACTTCAAGCAAATCTATCCTAGAAAGTCAAGGCTCAATACTTACCAACTTAGCCCACAACTTGATGCCCCCTCGCCTCACACCAAGTGGTTACCCACAAGAGATGTTGGCTTTGTCATGGAAATGTCAAAATGACACAACCAAAGGGACACATATGGTGAGTATCTTAAGGTGATCCGGGTAAACCACTTGGATCAATCCTTGCACTAAGAAGATAAGTGGCTAAAAGAGGGTGGTTTCTATCTAATGGTTCTTAATAAAGATTTCCGTTCACAACACCCCTCTTGCTCCTCATAAAGGACTAGGACCTCGCGGCCTCAAGAGTACCTTAAGCATTCTTGTTCAATGTTTTCCTCATGGTCGCAATCCCATGAGCTACTCACATCAAACGAAGACAAGTGTTATGTCTATCAAGGTTTTTGGTGTCCTTGATAGCCTTGAGATTATAGTGAGTTGGAATCACTTGCCACCAAGGAGAATGATGACAAGGTTGTCCCCACTTGAGTCGTTCCTCTTGATTGCTCAAGAGCAGGCCCGCTAAAGGATTCCTAAACTAAACAAAAATGGATCAAATCTTGAGGTTCAAGGTTTTTGATTCACCACAAGGGTGAAGAGCATACTCCCCTATCTCAAGAATCTCTCCCAAACACACCAAGCAAAGAGTTCAATTACCCCCTTGCTTCCAAAACCTTAAGATGGGTCAAGATTTTCTGATTCACCTAAAGGTGAAGAGCATACTTCTCCTACCACCTCAAAATCCCTTTCACAAGGTATTAAGATTCCTAATACAATTAGTGAATGCCACACTTGAAAGGAAAGCAAATAAATAAGCAAGAATTTTTTTTGTTTTTATGCTTGGGCAGCCCTGCAAAAATTGTTAGTAGCCCTCTTTGACATGTGTTTTTAGCAATTTTCAAGCAAAGGAAAGCACCTACAAACACAACTTGTTAGACCCATAATGTTAGCAAAATCAAAATCCAAATGTAAATGTGCAATAATCTGATGGATTCAAGCTAAAAGATGCAGGTTAGACCTATTTAAACAAAGCAAAACAAAACAACAAGCTAAAATAATCGAATTCGGACAAAAAAATTGAAAGCGCAAGTCTCTGCCAGATCAGGCGATGTTTCTTAGTTTTCAACAGTATCGCGCGATACAGTTTCCTATAGTCAGGCGATACTTCTCAGTCGAGCGATACTTCGCACGATGACAGGTGATACTTCGCCCGATGTCAGGCGACAGAAGTCAATATATGTGTGCGATACACTTTCCGAGTGAACTATCGCGCCAAGACAGGAAGTATATCGCGCGATATTTCTGAGAAGTGTCACGCGATAATCTGAGACAGAAAACCAGAGACGCAGATTTTTCTGAAAATTAATTCGAAAATGATGAAAAATGCAGAATTAAAGGGACAAAGCTAATCTACTCGGCCCCACGGTGGGCGCCAGAAATGTACACACTAAAATATGCACTTTTATGAACCATTGCATGCAAGGTTGCTCAAGAACGAGGCCTCACAAAGCGGCTCATAGCTCTCTATGCATGGAGTTGCAAGATTTGTAAAATTGCTCTCAGCTAGAGCTATAAACTCATGACCTTGCTAGTCAACCATACAATGAGAGATTCAAGTGAAGACAAGGGCAACAATGCCAATATCTCCAAGAATCACTATGAAGATGTGATGCAATGCAAGCTAAGAATGAGAATGCAAATGTGCAAGCTATGCCATGAAAATGGAAGTACAAACTAAGCTATGAAATGGAAACAACAATGTGTTACAACCCTTCCTATTAAGCTAGATGAGTTAAATCTATTGCATAAAAGGAAATCTATACTAAGAATGCCATTATCATGCAACTAAGAAAGCAAATATGCAACTAAATGATGAGAGCAACAAGTCTTCAATGCCTTCAAAAAGCTCCAAATGCACCTAAAACCTGCAGCATAACAATAGCATAAAAATATGATATCCAAATGAAGGAGAGAGCTCTCCTTTTATAAGAAATGAGGAGAAATGGACCATGGAGATTAAGAGGCAAAAAGTCTTAATCAGCGGTGGAGGTTGAAAGAGGAGCAATCCATGTGCACAAGTATCCTCCAATGAGAGTGAAGTGTTGACTTTTGAGCCTCATGTGAGACAAAAGTGCTTTTTCTCTTTTTTATAAAATATGAATAATGCTTTATTTGTGCAACTTAGGATAAGAGGAAAGTGAGGGCTTTTTTATTTAATTAAAAAGGGAGGAAATATTCCTTTTAAATAAATAAAGACATAGGATAAATGGTTAGCCCATAGGATAAAAATCTAATATATGATCGAAATTAGGATTTGATCAAGAAATTGATAATGTTGAAAATATTGATTAATGATCAAAATGATTCAGGATTGATAAATCGAATAAATGGGGCCCAAAGTCTAGGCGACCATTTTTGGGTGCATACAAAGAGAACCTAAGGAAAGGTTAAATTATGTGCTACTTCAATGGGTACTTGATTAGTTGGCACATTGACAAGGTAATGTGTTGTTTATCTTTAACACTAAGTGAAGAAGTCCATTAATTTGAAGCATAGGCTTAACCAAGAAAAAGAGAAAAAAATTAATTTAAGCTGAGTGATGGTAGTGTCGATCGAGCGCTAGTATAATCCAAGCAAATTTAGTATCGGTCGAGCATCAGTAATTGTCAAGCAACATATAATTAACTAAGTGAAGATAGTATTTGCCGAGAAGTAAAGTTTTAGCATTGACTGAGTTATCCAATGATGACGGAGTAGATGAACACAATATTGTCTGAGTGTCAGTAATTTACAGTTTATGAAGGAATTGAGAATCCCAACTGACATAGTTGAATTCTTGGGATATGTAAAATGTGTTGAAATTATTAATGAATGATATGGAGCATTTAACACTAGGTAAACCATTTTATTATGGATTCAAGGAGAAGTTTAGAGATGTATTTAGAAGGAAAATGAGGATAACAAAATGATGAAAGGATTTGATGAATCTGACCTTAACCTAAGATCTATGGAAGATATTAAGTGACAAAAGATTAATCTACCTGATCAAGAAGGTATAAGGATGACCTAATTGTGATGTTATGTAGTGTGTGGAAGAGGTTGATGTTATTGACTAATGAACCTAAGCATAAGGCTAAGAAGAGTTGAACAAAATTGAGGTGATTTCTTGAAGGTATTTTCGAGCAGATCAGAGATGGAGATGACAATGAAGGTCAGTTAGTAAATCAACATATGAGCTTATTGGATCTATATTTGCAAAGTGAGTTGTATATTTCATATCAGAACCTATTGTTACTTTCTAACCATTGTACCAATCAAAATCCTTTAATCAAGATTGACGTAACAATCATTTTGTAAACCCTTTAATCAAGGTGACATTCTGATGGAATGTTCTTAAGCCCTCTAACCAGGCCACTCTTAACAGGGTGATTAAATCCTTTAACAAGGTGACACCTAATAGTGTGTGTTGTAAACCTTTAACAGGGTTGGCTTCTCACTAAGCTCACTTCAGAAGAGTGAAAATTAGTAGCATGTTACTAATGTTTTTTCCCAAATTGGGTTTCCATGTTAAATCCTGGTGTTATACTTGTGTGAATGTTATTTGATGTGAGTGTTGTTGAAAGTTTTATATTCTGCAAGTTGATTACTTTTGGACAATGGACTCCAAGTTTTATGTTACTAATATATTCTATAGAGACCGAGTGAATTGTTGATTAGATTTAAGTTTTTTGAAGAGTTTAAAAGTTCTATTAGTACATCTAGACCTGAGGATAACTGATTCACCCTCCCCCCCTCTCAATTATTCTAAAATCATTCTAACAATTGGTATCAAAGTTGTTGGTGCTCATAAGGAGAAATTTTAAAGGTACTTGAAGCTAATGATCAAAATGTATAAAAAGGAGGTACCAAAGCTGAACAAGGAGAACTTCCTTGCATGGTAGAGTTTGATGAAATTGTACCTAGCTGGTATTGGTGATTCAATGAAACACTATGTGGAAAATGATTATGTACCACCTGTTGTGCCTATGATAGCCGAGGAGATGAAAGAAAAACAAGAACACAATCAGGCAATGTTGGAGATTGCATCTGCCCTAAGCTATCCTAAATTTGAAGACATCAAGGACTATACTAATGCAAAGAAAATGTGGGACACACTAGCAATTATCTATGGTTGGGACACAAATGTGTTGAGAGCCAAATTTGAAATCTTGAGAGGTAAGTTTGATGAAATGAAAATGCAAGAAGGTGAAAACATTGTTCAGTATTATGGTAGAGTTAAGGAGGTAGTAAATGCTATTAGAGGAGCTAATAGAAACATTGATGATGAAACTATTATTAGTAAAGTGTTGAGAACCCTACCCCCTATCTATGCTATTAGAGTATCTGCAATACAAGAATCAAGATGTAATCTTGGTAATGTCCTAAACTTTAGAAAGTCTTGTCAGTAGGCTTACTATTTTTGAGTTATCTAATTTTGATAATTTCACTACTCATTGAATCTGCATTCAAGTCTTAGATGGTTCTTCATAAGTCTAAGAAAGGAAAAGAAAGATGTGTGAACAGTGACAGTAACAACAATAGTGATAGTGATGCCTTTGATGATGATCTAGATGATCTTGAGGCACTTATGGCTAGAAGGCTACCGAGAGAAAAAGGAAAATTCAAAGGTAAACTTCCTATAATATGTTTTTCATGTAACAAAGTTGGTCATATTGCAGCAAGATGCCCTAACAGGAATGACAAGGATGAAAGAAGGGAAAGAAAATATAAAGACAAAAGAAATGACAGAGATCACAGAAGGTGCAAAGACTACAAAGACAAAGGTAAGAAATATTGTTATATTACTAAAGAGGAAACTAATAGTGAAACTAGTGAATCTAATGATTGTGATATAAAAGTTGTTTATGTTGTTATGAAAGATGATTCTGATGAAGATGAGAAAACTGCACTTATTTCATATTTGAGTAAAGGTGATAAATGGATTATTGATAGTGGTTTCTCACATCACATGACTGGTGATAAAAATAAGTTTGAAACTCTAAATCATTACAAAGGTAGAAGTGTTAAGTTTGGTAATGATGCACCATGTCTTGCGAAAGGAAAATGATCAATAAGATTAACTGATAAGATCAAATGTGATAATTCTTATTAGGTTGAAGGTCTTCACTATAATTTCCTAAGTGTTGCACAGTTGAACAATACTAGTTACCAAGTTGAATTTCATCACAAGAAGGCTAAAATATTTGATGTCACTGGTGAACTAATTGGAAGTGGAGAACAAACAAGAGGTAATTTGTTCTATCTAGACCTATCTGAAGAAACATTTGTTTTTTCACAATTTGACGATGTATGGTTATGGCATAAGAGGTTGTTTCATGTGAACTTTGACAAATTGGTAAATATTAGTAAGATGAAGAAAGTTAGAGGTTTACCAATATTGAAAAAACCTGATAATGTGATGTGTAAACAATGTCAATTGGGAAAAATAACAAAGTCTAGTTTCAAAAGCAAGACATATGCTTCTGATAATATTTTAGAATTGGTTCATACTAACCTTTGTGGACCTATTGGTGTGCAAAGTTACTGTGGTGATAAATATTTAATTATGTTTGTTGATGACTATTCTAGAATGATGACTGTGATATTTCTAAAAGATAAATTTGACGTCTTTTAGTTGTTTAAGTGGTATTTGGAAAAAAATTGAGAAAGAAACATGTAAAAGCTTGAAATTTGACAGATGAGGAGAGTTCATATCAAATGAGTTCAATATATTCTACAATGATAGAGGAATAAAGAGATAAATGTCTACACCTAGGACACCTCCATAGAATGGTATAACAGAAAGAAGAAATAGATCAATTATGGATTGTGCTAGAACACTGATGATAGAGAAGAATGTTGCACAAAAGTACTGGAGAGAAGTTGTAAGCATAGTTGTTTATACCTTGAATCAAGTACAAATCAAGAAAGGTACAAATGCTACACCTTTTGAGTTATGGTATAGTTATGCACCTAATGTGAAATACTTTAAAGTCTTTGGAAGGAAATGCTATATACTAAAAGACAATAGGAATGAAAAAATTGATGATAAAAGTGATGAAGGCATATTCCTAGGATATTCCACTAAGAGAAAAGCTTACAAGTGTTTGAATTCTAACACTAACAAAGTTGTGGAAAGTGCAAATGTTAGATTTGATGAATATGCATAAAAGAATGAAGTTGAGTAAAAACAAGAACCTGAAGATTACATATATTTTGTATACATGGAAGAAGGAGAGGCTAGTAATATACCTGAACCAGATGTCGAGAAACAACATGAACCTATTGAGCCATAGCAAGAAAATGTTGAGCATCAGGAGGATGTTGTCGAGCAATCAGAAGAGGAGGCAAAGAATATAGAAGATGAACCTGAAGATCAAGAACAAGTAGAAAGGAGATTTGAGCCTACATTGACACAGTATGTGAGAAGACATCATAAGCCCAAAAAAATTATTAGAGATAAAGAATCTGGAGTCATGAAAAGAAGTAAGTTGAAAGATCAAACATGCTTGTTATGTCAATTTGAGCCTAAGACAGTAAAAGATGATTTAGAGAATGAATATTGGATACAATCCTTGAATGAAGAAATAGAGCAGATAGAAAAGAACAAAACCCGGACACTAGTGCTGAGACCAGAAGACAAGAATGTTATTGGAACAAAGTGGGTATTCAAAAATAAGCTAAATGAACATGGAGAAGTCACTAGGAACAAAGCTAGATTGGTATGCAAGGGATATGCACAGGAAGAAGGCATTGACTATGGGGAGACATTTGCCCCAGTTGCAAGATTGGAAGGAGTAAGGACTCTACTTGCATATGCATCTTTTAAAGGATTCAAAGTGTATCAAATGGATGTTAAATATGCATTTTTGAATGTAATACTGAAAGAGGAAGTATACATTGAATAACCAGAAGGATTTGTTGACCCAAGCAAGAAAAACATGGTTTGTAAACTACATAAGGCACTGTATGGATTGAAGAAAATGAGAGATTGCACAATTATTTGATAAAGATTGGATTTGTAAGGACAAATGACAACAACAATCTATATTTGAAGACTGAAAAAGGTAAAGGGAGAGTGTTAGCTGAAATCTTTGTTGATGATATTATATTTGGAGGACAAAATGCCCTATGTCAAACATTTTCAAATGAAATGCAAACTAAATTTGAAATGTCTATGTTTGGTGAGATCAAATTCTTTATTGGTTTGCAAGTTTATCAGATGAAGAAAGGTATCTATATTACACAATCTAAGTATGTCAAGGAGATATTAAAAACTTTTGATATGAAAGATTTTAGACCAGTAAGTACACCCATGGCTACTGGACAAAAACTATCAAAAATTGATGATACAGCTAAAGTAAATCAAACCTTGTATAGATCCATGATTGGAAAGCTACAATATGTTGTCCATAGTAGATCAGATATTGCCTTAGTAGTTGGGATTGTTGCAATATTTTTTGCAAATCCTAAAGAGAGTCACATGATGGCAATGAAAAGGATACTGAGATATATAAAAGGAACAAAGGACTATGGATTATATTATAAGAAGAATGACAAGTTTGAACTGAAAGTTTACACTGATGCAAATTGGGCAGGAAATGTGGATGACAAAAAAAGTACAAGTGGTGGCGCATTATTTATAGGAAAGAGTTTAGTCTCTTGGACAAGCAAGAAACAAAATTGAATTTCCCAATCTACAACAGAAGTTGAATATGTAGTAGCAACAATGAATTGTTCAAATTTAGTGTAGATTAAGCAGTTGTTAAAAGGTATGAAGGAGGAAATCACTAAGCTATTTGTTATTTTCTGTGATAAAACAAGTGCTATTAATATATCAAAGAATATTGTAATGTACACTAAGACTAAGCATATTGCTATCAAATATCATTACTTGAGAGAACTAGTTCAAGACAAAGAAGTGAGATTGGAATATGTGAATACAAAGGAACAATTAGCAGATATATTCACAAAAGCATTACCCAAAGATGCTCATGAATAAATTATAGGTAAATTAGGGGTGATTCCCCTAACTGAGGCTACCTAGTAACATATAGGAGCATTCCATCAATGAAATAAATCAGAATATCTAACAAATTGATGCAAAGGAGGTCACACTTTAGGAGTTGCCTAGAGTTGTGAAAAGTAAAGCAAAAAGATGTTGATAAGTCATAAGCAAGATGACATAGGGAGTAACAAAACTCAGAGAATTGACATGACGATATCTACATGGTGAAGATGAATGTCTTTGGCATTATTGTCAAAGAGGGAGAAATTTAGTAGAAGATTGTAGAGAGATGCAAAAGGACTTGTCAAGAGTAAACTTGAGGGAAAGATTTAGTACACCTGAGAAAAGCAAAGAGAGAGAGAGATTGAATAAGAAAGAGGGAGAGATTGAGTAAAGATGAACAGACAAAGAAAAATCTATCCAAGAGGGAGCTGATACTTGGCTAGAAATTTGAATGAAGCTAAGGATATTAATGAAGATCTGATACTTAGAGAGAGTTGACTGAAGTTGCTTCATTACATATTTTTGGATTGTATGGTAGAACATGTGGTGTTTCCATCAATGCCAAAGAGGGAGATTGTTGGAAACTACAATTGAAATAATTGTTATATTGTCATTGATGTCAAACCTTAACTGGTAAGATAGTTTCTATCTAGTAAAGTACCATATCTTTTGATTGATGAAGAGGATTTGAAAAGAGGAGATAACAAGAGAACCTAAGGAAAGGTTAAATTATGTGCTACTTCAATGGGTACTTGATTAGTTGGCACATTGACAAGGTAATGTGTTGTTTATCTTTAACACTAAGTGAAGAAATCCATTAATTTGAAGCATAGGCTTAACTAAGAAAAAGAGAAGAAATTTAGTTTAAGCTGAGTGATGGTAGTGTCAACCGAGCACCAATATAATCTGAGAAAATTTAGTGTCGGCCAAGCATCAGTAATTGTCGAGCAACAGATAATTAACTGAGCAAAGATAGTATTTGCCGAGAAGTAAAGTTTTAGCATTGATCGAGTTATCCAATGATGATCGAGTAGATGAACATAATATTGTTTGAGTGTCAGTAATTTATAGTTTATGAAGGAATTGAGAATCTCAACCGACGTAGTTGAATTCTTGGGATATGTAAAATGTGTTGAAATTATTAATGAATGATATGGAGCATTTAATGCTAGGTAAACCATTTTATTATGGATTCAAGGAGAATTTTGGAGATGTATTTAGAAGGAAAATGAGGAGAACAAAATGATGAAAGGATTCGATGAATCTGACCTTAACCTAAGATCTACATAAGAGACTAAGTGGCAAAAGATTAATCTACCTAATCAAGGAGGTATAAGGATGACCTAATTGTGAGGTTATGTAGTGTGTGGAAGAGGTTGATGTTATTAACTAATGAACCTAAGCAGAAGGCTAAGAAGAGCTATGAAGAGCTAAACATAATTGAGGTGATTTCTTGAAGGAATTTCTGAGAAGATCAAAGATGGAGATGGTAATGAAGGTTAGTCAGTAAATCAACATATGAGTGTAGTGGATCTGTATTTGCAAAGTGAGTTGTATATTTAAGATCAGAACCTACTGTTAATTTCTAACCATTGTATTAGTCAAAATCCTTTAATCAAGGTTGACTTAACAATCATTTTGTAAACCCTTTAATCAAGGTGACATTCTGATGGAATGTTCTTAAGCCCTCTAACCAGGTCACTCTTAACAGGGTGATTAAATCCTTTAACATGGTCACACCTAACAATGTGTGTTGTAAACCTTTAAAATGGTTGTCTTCTCATAGAGCTCACTTTAGAAGAGTGAAAAATAGTAGTGTAGACACCCAAAACTGGGCAGGTGTCTTAGAATCATTCAAATTTGCAAAATCTCAGCCAAATGCTCTAATTTTCATCAAAATGGATCAAATCAATTTTAAATGGACATTTATTAATCAAAATTGGACAAAATCATTTAAATCAAAGGAAAACTCAAATCATGACATCAAATAATCAAATACAAGCTTAAAGGGATCAATCACACTATATAATTGATTTTAATTAATTAATTGTATAATTTTAAATCAAAAATCAAATTGAACCTATTCCCTTACATGGATAATTTAATTAATTGATAGAATTTAATTAATCTTAATAGCTTTCAACATAATTTGAGCAACCAATAAGAATTGAGAACATAATGCACATGGATCACTCCAAGTTGTTGAATCTCCATCACTCATTTTCAACTTTGAATCCCAATCACTCAAATTTGTCTACTTGTCCAAACATTTGAGACAATCATTTAAATTATCCCTCCATTTAAAAACATTTCAAATCTTTTAACTCAACCAAGGCTAAATCATGATCAAGTAACTCTACCCCCTACCCTAGGAAAATTCTAGTAACTGCGTACTAAATTTTAAGTCACGCCTGCACACTGGCAAGTGATGCCCAAAAGTAAAGAAGGGAAAATAGTGGATATTTCTTAGGGTTTTCAAAAAATTTGGATTTCATATTTGAATACCCTTTTGGATGTTCTATCTATTCCAATATTCAACCTGGTCAGAAATCCTGGTTTTAAACATTTTTGAAAATTTTGTTAGGATTTGGCCACAAGCAAGTGAGATAAAGTCTATTTCCAAGAGATTTATGCTCATGCTAGCTTTCACTCGATCTTACTACGTAAAGAAAACCTTGCAATCAGATGAAATGTATCTAAGGCAAGAACTTCCTTTTTCGAGTGACATATTTACCTCCTCAAGAATATTACAAGAACCCATCCAAGAGGTAGAAACCAACATGGCTTTTCCTTTTGGCAACTCGAATTTGGATCAAACCAAAAACAATGGAGGAGGTATTGACCCAAACAATCTAGGGTCAAATAACAACAATGGAGGAGCATGAATAGATCCTAACAATCAAGAGATTAACAACACTAATAATGGGGGCAATGGTGAACCAACTGCTAAAGATGTAACTGATGAAAAGGTTTATGAAGCCATACAAAGCCCATACTTCATGAAGCTCATGGAAAAAGTGTTAGCAAAAGATAAGGAGAAATATTTTCTAGACCTAGCCAGAGAAGGTCTTAAACTCCCTCATGACTATGATGTCAATCAACTTAAGGAAAAGGAAGTTGAAGATAGTCCGATTGATATCATGAATAAGCAATTTAAGTTATTCCAAATGCAATTGGACACAATGAAGCAAAGTGGGGCTCCAAAACCCTTTTCAATAGAGGCATTGTGTCCCTTCCCATTTCACAAGAGTTTAATCATGATACCATTCCCTAGTAATGTGGTCTTTCCTAAGTATGACAAATACGAAGGAGCATCTAATCCCCAAGATCATTTAAGGGAATTTTATGCATTGAGCTTGGAGTTCATGCATGACACTACTTACTCAATGAGGTTGTTTCCTAGAAGTTTGGGAGACATGGCCATGGAATGATTTTCAAAATTACCTTCAGGCATCCAAACTTTTGAAGAGTTAGCTACTAAATTTGTAACACATTATTCATATAATATCAAACATGAAGTTACAATGATTACCTTATGCAAAACCAGGAAAAAAGAGGGAGAAGGATTCTTACTTTTCTTACAAAGATAGAGAGCAGTATTTGCTAGATACCCTCAAAGTGTACCAGAAAAGGAAAAGATGGACATCTTTATAAATAGCTTGAGTAATGAAATGAATTATCGGTTGAAGCTGTAATGTCCTATGTCTTTTCAAGATCTTATTGAAAATGGAGTGACTACGGAGGAGGTATTGATTAAAAGTGGAGAACTAAAGTTGTACAAGGATAACAAGAATTACAACAACAACAATATCTCCAACAATAATAACAATCAGAATAAGAATCCTCCTAACAACTATAACCGATTTGGTTTGAGGAACAACAACAAAGGTGTGGTCAATGATGGGGTTGTTGATGCTAATAATTTGAAACCCACTCCTTTTACTCTCATGAGAACACCTACTCAAGTGAATAATGCAGATCAAGCCCCCAAAGTGCCTTTTAACAACAATACCGATAATAACAACTTTAGGAACAATCAAGGGGCTAACAAGCCTAATCTATTCCTTGCACCATCTCCCAAGAGGACATTCACACCTTTGGGTGAACCCCTTGAGAATGCATTGAGAACTCTCATTGCTAATAAGATTATTGATTTACCTAGAGCTCAACCATATGAACCACAAAACAAGCCCAATTGGTGGAAGGAGTCTAGTCGTTGTGAATACCATAGAAATAGAGGACATACAACAAATGATTGCTTGCAGTTGAAAAACATGGTACAAGATTTGATTGATAATGGTGTGATCCAGATAGAAGGGCCTCAAAACAATGAAGATCACATGACTTTTAAACAACCTTTCTATAATCATGAGAAGGGTGAACCTTCCAATTCGAATAAACAAGGAAACAATAATGTCAATTTTGCTCATCATTATGATAACATTGTCAATACATTATCCAGACAGGAGCATGTTGTCAATGTTGTTGTAATGAAGGAACAACCTAAAAAGGAAACATCTTATGCTATCACTAGGGGGAAAACTTCAAGGATTATCCTACAAGGGATTGATCCTAAACCTATTGGTCCTACACAATCAAGTGTTTTGGCTAAACAACCATCTACAACAACAAAGCCATATAATTTGGTGGACCAATTACAAAGGACTCCGGCGCAAATTTCTATTTTGGAGTTGTTAAAATTATCTCCAAATCACAAGGAGATCTTGCAAAAAGCCTTATTGGAGACTAATGTTCCTATTAACTCGGAGGAAGAAAATTTTCAAAACATGGTGGGACACCTCATTGCATCACATTGTCTTTCATTTTTAGAGCAAGATGATATGTCCATCACTCATCCTCAAAATTTGCCTTTGCATATAGAAGTCCTCATTCAAAGACATAGGGTTAAGAGAGTTCTCATAGATGGTGGAGCTGGTCTTAATATTTGCACTTTAAATCTTGTCAAGTCCTTAGGTTTATCTGAGTCTTCTATTGATCCTAAGAAGCAAATTACCATTAAATCTTGTGATGAGGAGGAGAGATCTTCAAAAGGCATGATTATCTTACCTATTCAAGTTGGGCCTATAAAAAAGGACACCATATGTCAAGTCCTCGACATGAAGTTAACTTATAACATCTTGTTGGGGAGGCCGTGGATACATGAGATGCAAGCGGTTCCTTCTACGTACCATCAATGTATTAAATTTCCACACATGGGAGAAGAAATCACAATTGGAGGGGATTAAAATCCTTTTCAATATTGTGACACATTGAAGCCTCTTCATGAATTATTTATTCCTTGCAATAGATAAGGGATTGTTCCAAATACTATCATTGAAGAACCTAAACGCAATGATCCTAAGTTAACATCAAATGTTACCTCTACCTCATACCCTATTCAAACTAACTCAACTACATCGGCTAAGGGAAAGGAAAAGTTGAGTTATGAGAGTCCAAGTTCAAATGAGAATTTAGGAAAAACATTCACACTAGAGGTGGAATGCTCTAAACCTGCCAACGAGGAGAGAGACAAAGCCAAAGAAGACCACTATAACCAAATGAGTGAGATGATGCACAAGTTTGAAAAAAAATGTAGAATCAATTCTAAAGGAGTAGGGGAATATTTTGTTTCCCTATTTGATTTACCTACTTCCCTGAAAACACATGGAAAACCTTCCAAGGTGCATCCTCCTCACAAATACAACTCTCATTTTGTAAGAGAGAGTGACAAGTCAACACTTGAGAAAGAAGACGATGAGGTTCTACAATGGCTTTACAAAGATGAAAGTGATACTTCAAACAACCCCTATGGAAAGAATTCAACACATCAATATTCAAACTGACCAATACGGAAAGGGGTTTGAAATTATGCAAAAAATGGGGTATAAGGGAAGAGGACCCTTAGGTATGAGAAATAAAGGTTTGCTGGAACCTATTGAACCTTCTTGGAGATCAAAGGAAGAAAAATTAGGAATAGGTTATCAACACAAAGGAGAAAGTTCTTTCCCTATGCATGATTTTTATGAACAAGTGAACGTGGTAGAGTCCAATATTGATAGTGATGATTATAGAGAATATGAGTGGGATTATTTATCCGAAGAATCTCACCATGACAAAGAGATTGTCATAATGAATTCTTATACTAATGTTCCTAAAGAACAAACTCAAGATAGTGAAGATCCGGGGATAATTCCTACATACATGTAGCCCAATCCACATGAATCTAACATAGGGAGAGCACACAATTATCAATGGGTAGGTGAACCTTGGGTTCCTACATGGTTGGATGATTTGAATTGTAGGTTTAACCCGCATGTCTTCTTTCTCGTAGAAGTCTTAGAGGACTCAAGTGAAGAAAACTTTGATCCTTCTTCCACGGATCATCTAGAGCAAGCTCATGTTATTGACCTTAACGATACAATGTATGAACTATCTAATAAAGTCATGTCCATAAACCCAGCCAATGAAAACTTACCAATTGAATCTTTATCCTTATTGCATCCTGAACTTATTGATTGGGACTTAACCAAACCAAATGATTTACTATACTTTCCCAATGACCAAGCTATGACACAATACCTAAATGTGGTTGAGCCCTCTTCCACTGATGAGTTTAATCCAAACATGATGAGAAAGGCAGGGGTCCAACCTCTTAATCCAAAAGAAAAAATGAAAAAAAGTAAAAAATTGAAGAGTTCTAGTGGTGAAAACCACCATGTGGCAGTACTAGAACTAAGAAAAGTAAAAATAAAGGATGTTTCCGACGGTGAAAACCCAACTATGGCACCTAAGGAAGAGAGGTTGGATACCTTACTAGCACATGAGGAAGAAAGATCACCAATTCTTATAGAGCCAATGGAGAAAGTCAATATTAGAACAAAATTGGAGCCCAAATTCATACATTTAGCAACTTCACTTACACCTTTAGAGAGAAAGGATTTCATCAAATTTTTCCAAGAAAAGCAAGTGAATTTTTTATGGTCCTATGCTGACATGCTAGGATTAGATCCAGACTTCATCATGCATCACTTGAATGTCAAATCAGGGGTTAAACCTATCAAGCAAAAATTGAGGAAAATGCATCCCCACATAGCTCTTATAGTTAAAGCAGAATTGGAGAAATTGTTGAAGATGGGGTTCATAAGAGCAATTGCTTATGTAGAATGGATATCAAATATTTTATCAGTTACCAAGCATGACAAATCCATTCACATATGTATAGACTTTCGAGATCTTAATCTTGCATGTCCCAAAGATGACTTTCCACTTCCAAGTATAGATGTTGTTGGTGTAATTAATTATTTCTAATTACACTTTACTTAATCTTACTTAGGTTAATGCATTGCACAGTAATTTGTGATTGAGACACCTAGGAGTGTGCACATCTATTAAGCACATGGTGTAGGAGAAATTTCACTTTTGGTGTGATAGTTGTCTTCACACACCTCATTGTGTGTGAGATCCACCTTTCGTGCTCTTATCACATTATCATCCTAATCCAATGCACATACTTTATTGCATACTGGAGGATGATCCACATTTGGTGGACATGTGATTACACCTAGCATAGGTGATAGCTTATCAGCTCCTTATCATTCTCTCTTATTGTCTTTCCTATATAAGGAAGCCTATTATGTAATCATTTCAGATAGATGAACATTGAGCAATTCATTCATCAATTCAATCAAGGTGAATTCATTGGATCTATTCAATCCATCCTTGCATTCATATTTTCTCTCTTGTGCTTTTCTTCAACCTCTAGATCCTTGGTTCAATATTTGCTATTTGAAAATTCTTACATGGTATCAGAGCCATTGGAGTGTTTTAGATCAGCGAATTTGAAGAGATCTTGTTGCAAGCTTTAAAGGTCCAAATCTTAGATCTGAGAACCAACGTGCGATAGAGGCATCTTGGAGCAGATCTGACCTCACCATTGCATCTAGGAGGCTATTTCGGTTAAGATCAACTATAAATTCGCCTATATTAGGTGAAAGTCAAATTCGAGGCAAAAAAATTTTGCAAATTGGACTGTACGGCCTGATTTGCACCTCTGCGATACAATTTTTCAAAAAAAAATATTTTGTCTATTCTGGTCATTTTTTGGAATATTTTATTTTTGCAAAATATTTGATTTTCGGGCTAGGTACGTGCCCATTACATTTCGCACATACCATAGTATATTAAGCCTGCATCAGACTGACATCATCTATTGACAAAGTCAACCTGAGCTCAAGCTCACGCCCGAAGGCGTGCTCACACATACCAGTGCTCTTATTTGTTTCTTATTTGGCGGTCTGCATATTAAAAGGGTAATAAAACCCTTATCACAAGGCATGTGGGATTAAAATCCCTACACCCCCGCTCAGTCGTGCCGCTCCCCTGAGACCGCTGTCCACCACCTCAGCCCCAGCGCGACCTCCTCCCAGTGGTAGCCCCTGTAGATCTGCCTCTACTGAGCTCCCTCTGCGCCAAGCAGCCTCTTCAGTGATCGACCACTCCTTTGCGCTCACCACGGACCTTTGCCGATTGCCATCGCAACTGGCCACCCAGATCCACTGCTCTGCAGCCTTTTTCCACTGCAAATAGACTTCCACAGGAGACCCCAGCACTTGTGCCATGTAAGCACACCACGTGGCCACCCCGCACCCCTGTGCCCCGTCAGCCCACTCGGCCACACCGCGCCACACAAGCACCCCATCAACGCCCATCAAGCACCTTGTAAGCACGCCATGCAAGCCAAGACACATTAGCAACTTGACACATCATCCTACCATATAAGCCCATCCATACCATATGGAACTATACGGATGACACGTCAGTGCGCGTCAGACAAGGGGTCAAATTTTGCTGACATCATCAGGTCATCAAGCCTAAAATTGACAATCGTTTAGCCGTCAAAACATGCCAAATTGGGTTTTTTTTTACGGTCGTATGACCGTCAAATTTAACCCCATATATTGCTGACATCATCAGAGTTTGGAGATTATTTTGCCTTCACCATATGCATTTTTTATTTGATAGTCCAACTTTGAGAGGCCATAACTTGGTCATTCGAGGTCCAAATCGGGTGCAATTTTTTTTGAAATTGGGTAGAATTTCCTGAACTTTCCAGTGGTGGTGTTGATTTTACATTTTGGTGGCCTCATTTGTCAAAAATTGCAGATCTTGTTGATTGTTCCTATCTGTTCCTAATTTTTGCAACTTCCAGGGCTTCGTTTGGGCACATACGGTAACATTTTGAGGTGAAATTTTTTTGAAAGTGCGTGATTTTTCATCTACTTTCCAGATCTACAATTAGATTTGAGTGATTTTGGGTAGACATATCGCTTTCAGTAATAGGTCATTTTGGGGCTATATTTGCACTTGGTTAATCCTTGGATTTTAGTTTTCTGATCTGCATCAGTCATTTGAAGAAGTCATCAGTAGTTATCAGTTATTATTTGGCTGAAATATGGATAATTCAAAGGTTAAAATCCTCACTCCATATAACTACCATGAATGGAAAGTTTCTTTAAGTGATCATTTGTTGAGTCTTGGATTTCTTAGAATGACTCTTGGGTAGGATCAAGAACCTTAAACAGGTGCTATAGAAAGGCAAAAATGGTTTGATAAAAGGGATAAAGCACTTGGCTCTCTTAGATCGTCCATCTCTCGTGACATGCTCTTTCATATTGAATCTTGCACAATCCTCATGATGCTTGGATCACATTGGAAGGACTCTTTGATAAACCTAATAGAAAGAGAAAATTCAGATTAGAGAATGATCTCATAGGTCTTAATCCTAGGGATTTTGACAATATTCAAGATTTTTTCTCTAAGTTCAATACTATTAGATTAGAGCTTTCTACATGTGGCATTGTTAAAGGGGATGAACAATTGATCTTTTATATTCTTTCCAAGCCTGGTCTTAATTATTCTATGTTTGTTTCTACATTCTATGCTACTATGGATGCTCTTGGTAGTGCATACAAATTTCCCTCTCTTGATGAATTTGCAGCGCAACTCACAAGGGAACAAGCAAAGTTGGCACACATGGATCAGTTGAAGCCTTCCACACATCAAGCATTGATTGCAAGTGAGTCTACTTCAAAGGCTAATGGCAAAGGAAAGAAACACAATAAGGATCCTAAGCCTCATGACAAAGGTAATGAATCTTCTTCACCAAAAAGTACTGAATCCAAGTCCTCTTCGAGAGAAGAATCATCTAGAAGAAAGAGAGATAAATGTGCATATTGTCAAAAGTTAGGACATGATGAGCATAAGTGTTTTCAAAAGAAGATTGATGAGCTAATTCACATTATTAAGAAACACAACCTTAAGTTTCCCTCATCAGCGTCTACTCCTTCTTCTACACATTTGGCAACTTCTACATCATCATCATCCAAAGACAAAGGTAAAGGACAAGCACTCATGGCTTCCACACATCCTGAGCAAGGTAAATGGCTTCTTGATTCAGGTGCATCACATCATATGGCATCTTCTATGGATATGTTTTCTTCTATTGAGCCTTGTAATTCTCCTAATATTTTGATGGGTAACAACACATTCATGAGATTTTGTGGGAAAGGTTCTATTCCTATGGGAGAGGGGACATTTAATGATGTTCTTTGTGTACCATCCTTGACCACTAATCTCCTTTCTATTTACCAAATTACACATGGGGCACAAGGTAAACTTGTTGAGTTCACTCCTGATTATGTCTACTTTAGGGACATGGAGACTAGAGATGTCATAGCTATGGGAGTTGTTGATCATACATCACGCTTGTATTCTTTTTCTAATTTTGTTGATAATGATGATGATATTCATGATGTACCCATCCCTTTGCCAAGGGATAATTATGAGGAGAACTTTGGGCACTTGAATCATTTTGTGGTTGAGACAAGTGTTGATCTTCCTACTACTCCTCCACCTCCTACTTCTTTAGACATGGGCTCTACTATTCAGCAGGATGTTCATAGTGTTTCAGATCTTGCAGAATGTGATGACTACTTGGATGCATCTTCAGCATTTATTGATTCTCATGATGCAAATTTGGAAGACATACATGAGGGGGTTTCTCTTTCCCTTGATGATAGTTTCATCATAGATGGGGACACTTCTTCACCTTCTTTGGAGATTGGTGTTCTTGATTCTTCTCCTTCTTCACTTGATTTGTCACATGAATTGATAGATTCTTTGAACTTGGAGATTCCTACTCAGTCTTCAGAGATTCATTCATGGAGACCTACATCTTCTTGCTCCTTCCATTTGCACGAGGATTGGCTTCTTCATCATTTGATGTATCTATTTCTTCCTAAGGGGAGACATGTTTCTTGTAAGCATTGGTTGAACTATTGTTTGCAGGTACTCTTCATCAACATGGGAGATTCTTCATTATGGGGGGGATATCATGTCTCCAACTATCCTTCTTATGGGGGGATAATTATTTGTATATACATGATGTATGTAGTTCTTGGGGGGTCTTGAGCACTCCATCCATGCATGCATCTTGTTTTCTTCTCTCTTTTTGGGGGAGGGTTTTTCCCATGAGGTTTTCCCTCTTTCCCCACTTTATGAGAGTTATGAATTTCATGTATTACATCTTGTACATGGGTACCTAACATGGCCTAGTAGCCGGGATCCATCTTGCATTGTGAGTTTAAGTGCATTCCCCTAAGTTTCACTTAAGGGGGGGTGTTGGTGTAATTAATTATTTCTAATTACACTTTAATTAATCTTACTTAGGTTAATTCATTACATAGTAATTTGTGATTGAGACACCTAGGAGTGTGCACATCTATTAAGCACATGGTGCAGGATAAATTCCACTTTTGGTGTGATAGTTGTCTTCACATACCTCATTGTGTGTGAGATCCACCTTTTATGCTCTTATCACATTATCATCCTAATCTAATGCACATACTTTATTGCATATTGGAGGATGATCCACATTTGGTGGACATGTGATTACACCTAGCATAGGTGATAGCTTATCAGCTCCTTATCATTCTCTCTTATTGCCTTTCCTATATAAGGAAGCCTATTATGTAATCATTTCAGATAGATGAACATTGAGAAATTCATTCATCAATTCAATCAAGGTGAATTCATTGGATCTATTCAATCCATCCTTGCATTCATATTTTCTCTCTTGTGCTTTTCTTCAACCTCTAGATCCTTGGTTCAATATTTGCTATTTGCAAATTCTTACAAATGCTATAGTGGACTTAACAGTTGGTCACTCCATGTTTTCATTGATGGATGGTTTTAGTGGATACAACCAAATTAAGATTGCACTTGAAGATCAGGAAAAGACAACGTTCACATGCCCTTGGGGAACTTTTTGTTGGAATGTAATGCCTTTCGGCCTCAAAAATGCCAGAGCTACTTACCAAAGGGCAATGACTACCATTTTTCATGATATGATGCACACTTTCTTAGAAGACTATGTCAATGATATATTGGCTAAGTAAAATCAAAGAAAGGATCATTTACAAATCCTAGAAAAGATATTTACATGCTTGGAACAATTCAAAGTAAGGCTCAATCCAAAAAATGTGCCTTTGGTGTTCAATCCGGGAAATTACTAGGATACATAGTTTCGGCAAAAGGCATTGAAGTGGATCCCAAAAAGGTTCAAGCAATCATGGACATGGAAATTCCTAGAAACATTAGCCAAATGAGGTCTCTTCAAGGAAAAATTCAATCAATAAGGAGATTCATTTCTCAACTAGCTGAAAAGTGTCACTCATTTACTAGATTGCTCTGCAAAGACACCATTTTTACATGGGATGAAGAATGTGACAAGGCCTTTACTTTTTTGAAGACTTACTTAATCAATCCACCAATTTGAATGCCTCCTATCAAATGAAAACCATTGCTATTGTACATATCAGCAACCGAGAGGTCTTCTTTTGGCACAAGAAGATGATCAAGGAAAAGAGAGAGCTATCTATTATTTGAGCTGAACATTGATTAAGTATGAATTAAATTACACCTTCATGGAAAGAGCATGCCTAGCTGTTGTCTTTGATTCTCAAAAATTGGGACACTACATGTTGATGCACAAAGTGAAGCTCATTGCAAAGATTGACCCTTTGAAATACTTGCTTAGCAAAACTGCCTTAACGGGAAGAATAGCAAAATGGGTCATGGTGTTAAGTGAGTTTGATATTGAATATGTGGATAGAAAGGCCATTAAAGGACAAGTGAGAGCAGATCACTTAGCTAAAATCCATTGGTTTCTACACATCCCATTCAAGTGGAGTTTCCTGATGCAGTAATTGTCAATATAGAAGCTAAGACATGGAAATTGTACTTTGATGGTTCATACATACAAGGAGTTTCTGGAGCTGGCATATTGTTGATTACCCCTCAAGGGTATACTATTCCTAAGTCATACAGGCTCTTATTCCCATGTACCAACAACATAGCCAAGTATGAAGCTTTAGTCATTGGTATCAAGATGGCTTTAGAATGGAATATTATCGAGCTACAAGTGTATGGTGATTCTCAATTAGTGATCAATCAAGTCAATAATGAGTACAACACAAAAGATGAAAATTTAATGCCTTACAAGACAATGATTAATGCTTGGAAAAAATACTTTGTGTTGATAACTTTTGAGTGAATTCCAAGAGAGAAGAATAGAGTTGCCGATGCAATGGCTACCTTGGCTTCATTACTCCAAAAACCTGATCAAAATGGAAGATATGAATTCTTGGTGGAGGAGTTGGCAAAACTGGCATTTGAACTTCTTGATACCCAAATTATTTCTTACTTAATGGACATGACTCACCTTGGTAGGATCCTATTTACACATACCTTAAAAACCAAGTATTACCCTTAGACCAATCCTGAGCCCAAAAATGACACTTCATTAGACAATTGGCTCATTATACTATCCTTTCTGACACATTGTATCGTAAGGGTCTTAACAGAACTTTACTTAGATGTCTAGAGGAAGAAGATTCTAAGGTAGCTTTACACGAGGTCCACGAGGGCATTTGCGGTTCGCATTCAAGCAGGTAAAACTTAGCTAAGAAGATCCTTTGCAAGGGGTATTTTTGGAAAACCTTAGAAAAGGACACTTGTCACTTTGTTAAGATATGCACAAAATGCCAATATCATGGTGATATGATACATGTACCGGCTCAAGAATTACATCCTTTTGTTACATCTTGGCCATTTTATCAATGGGGGTTTGACTTGATTGGCGTGATTTATCCACCTTCATCTAATGGGCACAAATACATTATCACGGCTACATAATACTTCACTAAATGGGTAGAGGTCATTCCTTTTATCACTGTTATAGGAAAACAAATCTCTATGTTCATCCTTAATCACATCATTTGTAGATATGGTATTCCTCATGCTGTAATTACCGATAATGGATAATAATTTAAGAACAAAGATGTGGATGAACTTTGTGATACTTTTCATATTACCCATCACTCTTCTTCCATTTACTATCCACAAGGAAATGGACAAGCCGAGGCTACCAATAAGAATATCCTTAAAATCTTGAAGAGATCGGTGAACAAATTAGGAAGAGATTGGCACGCACAAATCAACCCAACTTTGTGGGCTTATAGAACTGGTACCCAGACACCTACATGAGCTACACCATATTCATTGGTTTATGGAGCCAAAGTTGTTCTACCTTTGGAGGTTGAAATCCCCTCCCTAAGAGTATCATTGCAAGGATTAGTAATAGATGAGGATTATAGGGTTGCCCGACTTCAACAATTGGAATTGTTAGAAGAACATCAAGCACAAGCCTACACACATTTGAAAGTGTACCAAAATAGGATTTCAAGAAACTATAACAAACACATTAAACCAAGAGTCTTTCAAGTGGGTGATTTAGTGCTAAGGGAGAACCCTAAAAATCAAGTAGAAAGGGAAAAGAAGGGTAAATGGGAAGCAAATTGGCTTGGTCCTTTTGTCATTGTTTCTTCTTTTGGAATAGGGACTTACAAATTAGCCAATTGTGATGGGGAAGAATTGCAAGAGCCCATTAATAACATCCATTTAAAGAGGTTTCATACCTAATTAGATGAGAGAGTATCGGAAGAAAGAGTATCAGATGAGTGTGTATTAGATGACTCAAGCATCACTTTTGTACATGAGAAAATCAAAAAGATCAAAAACATTGAGAAAAGTTTAAAATCCAAAAAATAAAAATAAAATAAAAAATGAAAAAAGATAAAAAAAAGTGCCTTGGTGAAAACCTAGCAATAGGCACCTTGGTAGCAAAAAAAAATGAAAATGAGAAAAAAAGCAATAAACCCAAAAGGTGAAAACTTGGTAATTAGGCACCTTTTGTTCCCCTAAGTCTTTCCTAGTTGCATGTGTACATATACCATTTCCATCATCACACTTGTAAATCTTCATTGCATCCATCATTTGTGCATAGTCATAATAAAACCTTTCAGATGCATTGTTGCATTTTAGGCCCTAAGTTGTCACACAATCACATTTATCACTTGGGGGTAGGAAAGGATTGGATTTTTGGTACAAACAGATTCCATAGTGCTACTTTTGGTCACATATCAGAGAGGGACTTATCAAAGCTTCAGAAGAGAGATATTTTATTGAACCTTTGATGGATATCATTGTTCACAACCAAGTATTTTGATCCAACAACTTGATCCTTGAGCCTTCATTGACTTTATTATTTAGGATTAAAAATTGACATCACTTAAATGATCATAATGTTTGGAAATTCTTTTTGGAAAATCTTGATACATTGCATGTTAGCTTGTGGTGACTGATCAGGAAAGTACTATCAAACATTTCCCTAGGTTGACTCATCAAGCCTTTTCTTAGGTTGACTCGTCAAGTATTTTAGGGTTAACTTGTTAACCGACATAAGCCTTGTTATATTGGATTAGGGTAAGGGATTTCATTATGATGTATGATTTTAGTACTTGCGACAGAATTGAGCTGTAAGGGGATTACAGATTGTAATCAAGTTGTAATAATTGGATACTAAAATATTGGACTTGTTGTTGGTGGACGTAGCCCAGGGATTGGGTGAACCACGTTAAATCTTTGTGTCTTGTGTTCTCTTCTGTGTGGTTTATTATTTTCTGATATTGGTTATATTTGCATGTAATTGTTATTTATGTCTTGTTAATCCTAACAAGTGGTATCAGAGTGAGGTTATTTTGTTTGTTCTTTCATATATTCTTTGAAGCAGGTCTCACGAGTTAGTGAGAGAGTCTCTTGGTTAAGTGGGAGAAATGGCAGACAAGGGTAGGTTGAAGGTTGATAAGTTTAATGGGCAGGACTTCTAGTTATGGAAGATGCAAATGGAGGACTACCTCTATCAGAAGGATCTATGGTGGCCATTAGAGGGAATAGCCAAGAAAGAGGCAACAATGTCTCAGGAAGAATGTGATATTTTGGATAGGAAGGCACTGGGGAGTATTCATCTATGCTTGGTACAATCAGTGGCATTCAATATTACTAGAGCAACGAAAGCTAAAGATCTGATGGATACCCTAGTGAAGTTGTATGAAAAGCCTTCAGCTTCAAACAAGGTATTTCTTATGAAGCATTTATTTAATATGAAAATGGTAGAAGGTGGATTAGTCATTGATCATTTGAATGAGTTTAATACAGTTACAATTCAATTAGCCTCAGTTAAAATAACTTTTGATGAAGAGGTTAGGGCTCTCTTGATTTTGTGTTCTTTGCCAGAAAGTTGGAATGGCTTGGTAATGGCTGTTAATAATTCTGTTTCTAGTTCTAATACCCTAAAGTTTGATGATGTTATTGGTGTTATATTGAGTGAGGAAATTCATAGGAAAAGCTCAAGGGCATCCACATTAGGTAGTGTATTGAACGCAGAAAGCAGAGGTAGAACAAGAGATAGAGGAAACAACTTTAGAAATCATGGGAAACCAAGAGGAAAATCAAAGGGAAAGAGGTCTGAATCCAAAGGGCCAAATGATTGTTGACACTATGGAAAACCAGGTCATAAGAAGAAATATTGTTGGTCTCGAAAGAAAGATCAAGGGGACAAACATGATGGAAACAAGGAGGCAAATGTGGTAAGTAACAAATTTGAAGAGGATGCTTTGTTCTTGTCTTTAGAAAATGTTGATGATTCATGGGTGTTAGATTCGGGGGCTTCATTTCATGCTACACCCCATAGAGGTTATTTTGTTGATTATGTCCAAGGGGATTTTGGGCTAGTTTATTTGGGAGATAATGAACCCTGTCAAATTGTTGGAAAAGGGAAAGTCAAGATTAAGTTGCACAATGGGAATCATTGGCTACTACAAGAGGTAAGACATGTTCCAAGGCTGAGTAAAAATTTAATTTCAGTAGAGCAACTTGCTAATGAGGGTTGCACGGTTACTTTTAATAATAAAAACTGGAAGGTTTCAAAAGGTTCCTTAGTAGTAGCAAAAGGTGTGAAAGTAGGCACCTTATATCTTTGTACAGGTCATACTGTTCCTTCTACTTTAATTATTTTAGAAGATAATGAATGTTCAGGAATAGTGGTTGCAGTTGAGTAGGAAGAACATCAAACCGTTGTTGTAGATTTTGACACAGCACTGTGGCACAATAGACTTGGGCACATGAGTGAAAAAGGTATGAAATTACTTCATTCAAAGAAAGTTTTACTTGGTCTAAAATGTGTCAATATGGATTTCTGTGAAAGTTGTGTTTATGGAAAATAAAAGAGAGTTAGTTTTGTGAAGAGTGGGAAGGAAAAGAAAAATGAGAGATTAGAGCTTGTGCATACAAATGTATGGGGACCAGCTCAGGTATCTTCCCTTGGTGGCTCTCTATATTATGTTACATTTATAGATGATGCAACAAAAAAAGTATGGATTTATTTCCTTAGATAGAAATCTGATGTATTTCAAACTTTTAAGAAATGGAAATGCTTGGTTGAGAATGAGACTGGTAAAGGGTTAAAATGTCTCAAATCTGATAATGGTGGTGAGTATTGCAGCACAAAATTTGAAGATTATTGTTCCTCTAATGGTATTCATAGGCAGAAAACTATACCAAGGACTCCATAAGAAAATGGAGTGCTAAACGCATGAACAGGACAATAATGGAGTGTGCAAGGAGTATGAGGTTGCATGCTAGGCTACCCAAAAATATGTGGTCAGAGGTTGTGAACACTATTGTTTATTTAATCAATAAAGGCCCCTCTACTCCTTTGGACTGTGGTATTCCAGAGGGAGCATGGAGTGGTAAGAAGGTGAGTTATTCTTTTCTCAAAACCTTTGGTTGTGAAGCTTTTGCACTTATAGATTCTGAAAATAGAACCAAGCTGGAAGCTAAGTCAAAGAAATGTGCATTTGTTAGATATGGCATTGATGAATTTGGTTATAGGCTTTGGGATTTTGAAAATCATAAAATTGTAAGAAGCAGGGATGTCATATTCAATGAAAAAGTGTTGTACAAAGATTTGTTGCAGCAACATGAGAAGAAAGAAAATGATTATGTAGTGCTGGATGATATTCCAAATGATAATGTTCCAAAAATTCCTTATGCTCCGCAACAACATCAACAACAAATACCACACACCCCAGTGAATGTTAGATGGTCAACAAGGCTAAGTAGACTTCTAGAAAGATTTTATCCATCTTTATATTCTATTTTGTTAACAGATGCTGGTGAACCTAAATGTTATAATGAAGTTGTGTAAGTGGATACAAAGCTTCAGTGGGAATCTGCAATGACATATGAAATAGACTCTTTGCTGCAAAATCAAACATGGGATTTATGTAAGTTACCTACAGGTAAAAGGGCTTTACAGAATAAATGGGTTTATTGGATAAAAGAAGAGGATGGAGGTAAGAAAAGATTTAAAGCCAGGTTAGTTGTAAAAGGATTTGCACAGAAAAAGGGTATTGATTTTGATGAGATATTTTCTCCAGTTGTTAAAATGACTTCTATCCGTACTATTTTAAGTATTGTGGCTACTGAAGATTTGCATTTAGAGCACCTTGATGTTAAAATAGCCTTTCTTTATGGTGATTTGAATGAAGAAATATATATGGTCCAGCCATAAGGATTTGAGGTTAAGGGTAAGGAGAATTTGGTGTGCAGATTGTAGAAAAGTTTATATGGCTTGAAGCAAGCACCTCGGCAATGGTATATTAAATTTGACACTTTTATGAATGAGCATGGATATAGTCGGTGTCATTCTGGCCATTGTGTTTATTTTAAGAGGTTGGATTATGACAACTACATTATTTTATGTTTATATGTTGATGATATGCTTGTAGCTGGGTCTAACATGGATCACATTAAGGGGTTGAAACAACAGTTAGCACATTCATTTGCTATGAAGGATTTGGGGGCAGCAAAACAAATCCTTGGTATGAAAATTTGCAGAGATAGGAAAAATAGGAAATTGCCTCTATCTCAGGCTGATTATATTGAGAAGGTGTTGCAACGTTTCTCTATGGAGAATGCCAAAGCTGTCATCACACCTTTGCTCGATCATTTGAAATTGACTAAGGATATGTGTCCCAAGACACTAGAAGAAGAGACTAAAATGTCTAAGGTACCTTATGCTTCAGCTATAGGGAGCTTAATGTAGGCTATGGTATGTACTAGGCTAGATATTGCACACGTAGTGGGAGTTGTTAGCCGATATATGAGTAACCCTGGTATTGAGCATTGGAATGTAGTCAAATGGATTCTCATATATTTGAGAGGTACATCCAGTAAGTATTTACACTTTGGGGGTTCTACTACTACTGTACAAGGCTATGTTGACTCTAATTTGGTAGGAGATATAGATAGCAGGAGGAGTACTACTGGTTATGTATTTACTATTGGTGGGATAGCAGTGAGTTGGATTTCTCGACTACAAAAGGTGGTTGCTTTATCCACTACAGAGGCAGAGTATGTTGCTGCTACAGAGGCAGCCAAGGAGATGATATGGCTTCAATTCTTCATGGAAGAATTGGGACATCCTTAGATGGGTAATTTTCTGCATACAGATAGCCAAAGTGCCATTCATCTTGCGAAGAATTCTACTTTGCACTCAAAGACAAAACACATACAGTTACGGTACCATTTCATTCGATCAGTTTTGGATGATGGACAATTAAAGCTAGAAAAGATACATATAGATGATAATCCAACAGATATGTTTACAAAGGTAGTAACAAGGGAGAAGTTGAACTCCTGTTCAACTTCAATTGGTCTACTAGACTAAACAGAGTAAAGGGACAGTTGAGTCCAAGGTGGTTGGATCCAGTGGGAGCCTCACAGGGTAGTGGTTTAGCTACATGATCAATCTCCAAGTGGGATATTTTTGTTTGGTGTGGATTATGATCAGTCCCCAAGTGGGAGATTGTTAGCTTGTGGTGACTAATTAGGAAAGTACTGTACATTTTTAATTCGTCGTGGGGTTGAATTTTTTTTTTTGGGTTAACTCATCAAGCGTTTTTGAGTTGACATGTCAAACATTTCCCTAGGTTGACTCATCAAGCCTTTTCTTAGGTTGGCTCGTCAAGTATTTTAGGGTTAACTTGTTAACCGACATAAGCCTTGTTATATTGGCTTAGGGTTAGGGATTTCATTATGATGTATGATTTTAGTACTTGCAGCATAATTGAACTATAAGGGGATTACAGATTGTAATCAGGTTGTAATAACTAGATAATAAAATATTGGACTTGCTATTGGTGGACGTAGCCAGGGATTGGGTGAACCATGTTAAATCTTTGTGTCTTGTGTTCTCTTTTGTGTGGTTTATTATTTTCTGATATTGGTTATATTTGCATGTAATTGTTATTTCTGCCTTGTTAATCCTAACATTGCAAAACACTTGAAGCTTTTTGATGATCTTTATTAAATTTCTTCTTATCATGTCTTTTTAGCTAATCGATGATGTTTCGACTAGATTGGCAATGATGGAGACATGACATTTTTCCTTTCCTTTGAGTGACTGTCTTGAGGGAGATCCAACAACTTATGTGAATTTGTCTAATGACATGGTCATCAAAGAACCATCGAGGACTTCCATATAGGGTGGAGGGTTAACCTTTGTTTGTTTACGCAAATTGATACCTTGGCTATTCAAATCTTCCATATCTCAATAGAAAAATCCAATTGCAACATTGAAGCCATTGAAACTGGTATTCATACTCCCATAGTTGGTTATTCAACTAGTGAGGGTTGTATTAGTTTCCTAAAAGGTTACAAAACATGATATAAAGTAGTATTCATATCATCATGATGTGGTCAGTGATGGTTGTACTTGCTTTATGGTCCTACAATGATAAATGATGAAAATATTTCTCTATGGCATTTATTTGCTAAAAGGTAGTGACAATTAGTTGCATTGCATTACATTTTCATGTTAGATTAAGTGCATGGTTTGTAGTATTTTTCCAAGAGAAAGGGGGCTCATTTACTATCTTGATTAATCATTAAGGGGGGCTCAATTAAACACCTCATCCTTGGTTCAAATCAATAATGTGAGTTATCTTTTGCATTCATTCATAGCATTACTCATTATTCATTATCCTTATATCTGAAAATAAAAAGAAAAGATTCATTAATCATTCATCATTTGCATACATTTAGTTAAGGATTGCATTTTAAGAGTTGCATACATCAAAAAATCAAAAAACATAGTTGCATTCATTATCCATATTTCCATAAATAAATCATTTGCATCTATACATGGAAAATCAGAAAAAACATATCAAAGTTACATTATCATTTGCATTCATTTATCTATATCATATATAAGATACATTGCATCCATAATACAATCAAAAGTAAATGCATCATAAACATCATATAGAGCTACATATAAAGATAATCTCACTTGAACACATCACAAAAATCAAGGATAGTCCATCATCATATAAATGTCCACAACATCAAAGATCCATCAAATCTGTATATCAAAGATACAATATCATCAACAAAATGATACATCAAAGTCCTGATCAATAAATATAACATGATAAAAAATCATCATCAAGGAAGATCCATAATCAATCATCTCAAGATCCTGTAGGGGCACTTGCTCCATCACCTTTACTTGATCCATTTGGTCCCCTATCACCTGATTTGTCCTAAGTAGTAGGAGGAGTCTGACTAGTACTAGCAACACCCAGCATCTGAGCCATCATAGTCATAAACTGCTACATCATAGTAGCTACCTGATCCAGTCGGCCAAACACTACTATTAGACCTATCTATAATGCTCACACATCCTATGTCAGAGCATCTCTACCAGGAGAAGCCTGTTAAGTCTGACCCATATCCTGAGGCCTAGGTATCTGAGGAGGCACCTTTTATGCTAGACTATGTCTATGTTGTGCCACTAAAACCTATTGTGATTGTACCAAGGGATCCTATCCTTTGAGAACCTATCTCATAGCAGCAATGTGAACCTTTCATCTAACTCTTTGTTGTCCCCATACTGCTGCAGCTCTAGGCTATACAAATCCAAGTCCCTGCTCCTACTGAGCTTGTATGACGTCCATATCCCTGGCCTTGAGATGACCACCTCATCCTCTTCCTATAACCCTAGGAGGTCTCTATGCTCTACGAGCTCGGTGTCGTCTAGGTCTATCCACACCATCCCCATCATCATCTCCACCCTCATCATCTGATCGCTCATCCTTGTCTGGGATTGGCTCTGCAGGATCTATGAATCTCAAAAATCTATTACGGGAAAACCACTCTCTATACTCAACAAACATCCTAGTATCTACCACATGGTCCAACATGTCCCATCTGATATATATCAATCTATCAATCTGATCACATGAGAACTGGAAGTCAATTTGTGCACCCCACATCGATCTCTCTGCCTGGACTCGAGCATATAATTCCATACCCTAGGGCATATCTTGATATTGACCATACTACCTAAATACTTGACCAAAGCAGAATCTCTCAATCATGAGTGGTGATCGACCTATCATCCATCTTGGTGCAAACATGTATGGGAGCTCATCATCATCCTCCCGCCAACCCTCACAAAATAGATATGATCTCCATAATACCTGATGTAAATCGTCGATCATGCAATGCTAATACTCTAGTTTGCCTAAATGATGCTGGAAAACCATGCTAGTATACAAAAATGCATATAGATAACCATGACCTTGGGTACACATTGATATTGGTCTAGTAATGGGAAGATGCTCCCATATCCATAATTGCAACACAACTACACCTGCTGACAATGATGCACTCGATCTATATACAACCTCATGTAAATCACAATATAATTGTGCTAGTACACATGAACCCCAATCAAGACATCAAGGGTGTGCAATCAAATCCTCTAAAATGCAGCCCCATCCAATGAAGAATCCTTGACCTCGTCGGTCTGGAAGAAATAAACCTCCTATCAGAGCACCTAAGACTACTGACAATGTAGGAAAAGAAGCAAACTATGCCCATGTAATCTTATCATCTCTGATGGTATCATCACCAAATACACGTTTGCAGACAGTCCCATCATACACAGAATCGTAATATACTCTCTCTCCCTGAGTAGGGATATAGAGTAATCTGTAAATGTCCTCAAGAGTGAGGGTCATCTCCCCTAATGGCAAGTGGAAAGTATTGTGGTCAGAGTGCCATCACCCTACCACAACTATCAAAAGACCTTGATTCAACTGGAACTAAGGGATGTCTAAAAGGCAGCTCAAACCACACATCTCTATAACATGGTACTATGGCTGGGTTAGCTCCTGACCTAAATCTAATATCCAAGAGGCTACAGTCCGTATATATAACTTATGGAAATGTGCCTATTTTGTAAATCAAGGGAATCATATCAGTATTCTATATTAGTGCATTATTTTATGTCAATCAATCAAATTCAATCAATATTTGCTCTTCTTGAGCGTCTCAAATCTCCTAACTCTATATCGTGAGGAAGGAACATCATTGTTTTATCTCTCTAGATTGTGAGAGCAAAATATCTATCCTATCAGTTTTCTATCATCAGATTGACAAATCAAACATTCATTGTTACGATTATCCTGATATCCTAATCACTTGTTCGCTTAACTACAACAAACCTATCTATCTTGGATATACAATCATTCATCCAGAGACATCAAATCAATCGAAAAAATCAAGTTTGAGCAATCAAAATTCAAATTTTATCAAAATTCCTATAGGTGTCACTTGCCTATGAGGAGGCAGTACTTTACCTCACACAGTGAACAAATCTTCTTAAGTGGTACTTTATCATGTGGACGCAACACTTCTTTTCTTAAGCGACATTTTATGACCCCAAATGACATTTAAACGTGTCTAGGCATCATTTAATTTCTAAGGGTTTCTCAGGTAGTGTTTTACACATAGTTTGACAAAAAAAACCCTAGGTCTTAGGCAATTTGAAATTGCTTATAGGTGGCATTTTATCACATGGATGCGACAGTTTATCTTCCTAGGCATCATTTTAACTACCCTAGGTGACATTTCACAAATTTTCATTGAAAAATCAAGTTTTTAATGCAATAAATGCTAAAAAAATGATAATAAATGCACTAGGAGGGTCAGAGTCACTTACTGGAGGTTCCTAATCCAATGGTCTTTGATATCATCATCCTCTCTCGAACCGATGCTCTCGAATAGGGACCACCATTGCAATCAACTTTATGAGGATCATAGCAAAATCTCAATAGTAAAAAGTGCAAATGAATAGTAAATTTGGGGTTTTCAACCTATTTATGCTATTTGACCTAATTTTTGACCTTTTGAACTATATCTACACATCTATCAAACTGGGGCATGATTTGAGGCCTTGATTATCATCAATGTTTTTCAGAAATGAAAACATATTGGATCTATTTTTAATCAATTTCATCATATTTTTCTATTCGGAGATCAATTTGTTTCATTTCTGAGGGGGAATTATCATAGTATCAAATCTACATCAACATCAAATCTGCATCAACATTGAATCTGGGGCATTAAAATTTTGAACTATTATTAGTGGGGCATGTTGCAGTATTTTCAAATTAGTTTTGTATCAATCAATCAAGTATCGAATCAATGATCAGGACATGCAATTTTCTTTGAATCAATGCACTATGCACATTAATTCAAAGAGGGGCATTTGTAGACACCCAAAACTAGGCAGGTGTCTTAGAATCATTCAAATTTGCGAAATCTTAGCCAAATGCTCTAATTTTCATAAAAATGGATCAAATCAATTTTAAATGGACATTTATTAATCAAAATTGGACAAAATCATTTAAATCAAAGGAAAAATCAAATCATGACATCAAATAATCAAATACAAGCTTAAAGGGATCAATCACACTATATAATTGATTTTAATTAATTAATTGTATAGTTTTAAATCAAAAATCAAATTGAACCTATTCCCTTACATGGCTAATTTAATTAATTGATGGAATTTAATTAATCCTAATATCTTTCAACATAATTTGAGCAACCAATAAGAATTGAGAACACAATGCACATGGATCACTCCAAGTTGTTGAATCTCCATCACTCATTTTCAACTTTGAATCTCAATCACTCAAATTTGTCTACTTGTCCAAACATTTGAGACAATCATTTAAATTGTCCCCCCATTTAAAAACATTTCAAATCTTTTGACTCAACCAAGGCTAAATCATGATCAAGTAACTCTACCCCCTACCCTTGGGATTTTACTATAAATAGAAGTCATTTTGAGAGCATAATATACTAGAAAATTCGAATGCATAACATCATCACTATAGGCAATTTGAGAGCAATTGAGAGCAATTGAGCAATATCTTAAGCATTTGGAGAGCAAATAGTGAGATTTGAGAGCATTATCACGAGCATTTGAGTTAATCTTTGTATCAAATTGAGAATTGAGAGCTAGATTTAGGCATTTTATCATAATTTTCTCATTCTAGGATTGTCACTAGTAGAGAATAAGGTTGAGAGCTCTACTTACCAATCTTAAATAGAGAACCATGAGATGATATGGATGTTAAATGCAATTCTTTAGATTAAATTTTCATTGTATTTTCATAGAATTGTTGCTAATTGTCCTAATTTCATGAAGGTGTAAACACTCACAAACAAGTAGCATGTCACTGGTGGTTTTTCCCAAATTGGGTTTCCACGTTAAATCTTGGTGTTATACTTGTGTGAATGTTGTTGAAAGTTTTATATTCTGTAAGTTGATTACTTTTGGACAGTGTGTTAGTGATTTTTCTTGCACCCTCCAATTCTAAAAGAGAATTTGAGAACCAGACACAAGATACTTATCTGTTTGACATGAATCTACTTCTTCCTGCAAACCAGAGGACAAGAAAAGACTAACATTGATAAGGCCTACAAACCTTCTACATTTCTAGCTCCACACACTTAGATGTGTATACCTAATTCAAACATGAATTTGCATTTATGATAACTTCTCTTTGACATAACCTCTACTATGCATACAAAGATGGTGGATAGTTCTAAGAACCGTAAGAAATGGGAGTCAACACTCAACTAGTCTTATGCAAGATCCCTATTGCACAAGTGTTCTAAAGACTAGGAAAATGGCCAGGTGACAAGGATAAATCCTTCTTCTCTTTGAGTTCAAGACTCGGGTAGGCTAACCCAGGATTCATTCTTCAAAGAATCACTAACTTCATTGTATTCTCCAAATACAAATTGTAAACATTACATGCTCTTCAACAGAAAGTAAATGTTCTTTGATTTTCAAATTTGATGGTGAAAGGTGCAATGACAAGCAATGACCAATGCCTTATCAATTGGGCAACAGAGTCAGATAAAAGTAAATCCCCATAAATCCTATGATTCCAAACAAACAAAACCCAAATGAAGTGCCTTACAAATCATTCTCTCACTCCTCTACCCAGACATCAGATTCACATGCAATGTTAAACTCTTAGAATTTGTGCCAAAGATTTACTCCCTCCTTGAAAGAAACTAAAAACACAAACTCATAGTCACCTTGTAACCAGTATATCAAAGTGCCTTACAAATCAGTACACAAGAATTTAATGTAATACATATGAAGATATCACCAATAAAAGATTGGGATTCTACTGTTCTTCATTAAAAATATCTAGTTTAGTACAATTAAGAAACCATGAAAACCTCAAAAAACAAGGACTCAAAAGCCAAATTACTGCCTCTACAGTGTTAATTCCACCATCCCTATAACAATGAAGAAAAACTGAGATATAGGAGAGTGAGGTCAATCAGAGCCAACTGACAGCTACCCATTCTTTGCACAATATATTTCCAAGTTTTTCCTCCAACTTTGATCTCCAAATTGATTCTCTCCAACTGCCCAACATGCATACAATCATTTCAAACAAACTTGATTTTGATTCCAAAATGCCAGCCCTTATTGCTCTTTCCCACCAAGTTAAAACTGAAAATAACCATTGCCACTGGATTCCTCATCTTCTACCATTTTTGGAAACATATAATATGCCTATATTCGGATAAAAAATGAATCACTAGGCATTAATTTCTATGGGCACTCAGTCATTTAAATTTTTGGCTTTATTTCCTAAGTTCGGACTATGCACCTTTTTAAATATTTCTGCATTTTAAATCTAGCCTTTATGCACAAACCTCACCAGAATGTGACAAGTGTCATCAGCTGATTGGCGCTAAGATTAACCATGACACCTAACCTCTAATTTGGATAACAAGCGAATGACTCATTCTCCAGATCTCTTAACACAGTCCTTAACCCAGGGTCTATCCAGTGATCACGCGAATGCCTCTACCTCTGAATCTCCAGGTGAGCCTCTAACCATGGTCAAACCTTCTAGTGATCACGTGACTAAGCCAATCTCTTGATCTCCAAATTTTCTCACCTTGACCACCAGGATCACAAGATCTAGCAATTGAGGCAATTCTTTGGTTTGCTAAATGTTTGGGGTTAACCACCGGCTATCCAGCTATCACACAAACATTGTTCTCCTAATCGCTGAACGGTTACAACTTAACTGCCAAGATTTGGTGACTAAGCCATTCACTAGATCGCTAGATGTTTCCTGGACCGCCGATTTGATCTTGCGAACACACAACCAAGTGCCATGTATCCCCCTTTGCCCTTGCTGTCATCAACACCTGTCTGCAAAATAGACTTGTCTCTAGCTTGTCGACACGGTTCCTGAGGCACCTCCACGCGCGTGCACCTGTAGAGCCTCCGACTCTTTACCTCAAACCTCATTGTGTTCGTTACATCATTTAAACATCTCAAATTCTGTTCAACCCACCAATGTGGGACTAAACTCATGAACTATTTTAAATATTTCATTAAAACATTGTACATAGCATCCAACTGGCACGCACAGAGGCATGGGCACACAAGGGCAGAGGCAACCACAAGATTCCTTCTTACTTCAACTTACTCTAACTTCGGGCTCCCTTGCTTTTAAATGACAAAATACACCAAATCGGGGTGCATGTGGGATAAACCCACATGCACACCCATTACATTTTAACCTTCTTCTAACTGCCTGTGTGTGTGAGCTTCCTCTATTTTTTACCTTTTACTTACCTTTTAATGTTCCCCTTTTCAAACGTTGGCAATCTCCCTTTCCATTCACAATGCCTGCTATAATTTACAACTTTCCCATACTTGCATTTTTATGTTGGCTTTTTTTGTTCATGCCTGCAACCTCCACGCAGACCCCTTGGCTTAATGCATGAGCCCTCCATTCAAAATCACACAACCCTACCATTTAATGGCATGCTCCCTCACCTTTTTTCAACATGTTGCTTTTTGTATTTTCTATTGCCATGCGCTGGCTGCCTTCCCTGATGTGTACAACCTCCTCCATTGCTATTCATGTGCCCATATGCATTTGGCAGATTAAAAAAAATGTGCGTGAGCTTCCCTTATGTGCATGCCCGCACACTCAACACACAAGGACTCATGCAAAGCCCATGGTCTTGCAGCCCCTTCACTCTATGCACAAGGATGCTTCACGCACTGATGCAAACAAAACATGCACTCCCTTAATCCTCAAAATGCTGGTTACTTGTTCAACACACCCTTGTGCTTGGCTGACATCCTTATTTGTTATTCCTTCTCAAGCAAACATTCTTCTCAACTGATTGGCAACCTCTCTTATTGGTCAACCAATACATTACATCGGTAGCCCCCAATTTTCTTTTACTATGCTTCCTTTACATTTTAGCTTGTTTCCCAATCACCAGTGCACACACCATTTGCTTAATGGATTTTATTTCTTCTTTACTGAGTGGGTAGCCCTTGGTTATTTGCACCCTTACTTACCTTTGGTCTCTTGTATGCACATCATTAAACAAATGGACACACTACTATAGTGAAAATACACCAAGCACAAACAATATGCACATACCAAAATGAAGTGCATACATAATGCATACACATTCAAACTATCTGAATGTTATGACATTTAAAATGATAAAAATCTAGCACAATTTACTTAGTAAAACATATAAGGCTCGAAGATCACAACATCAATGTAATCTTAAGCTAGAAAGAGGGCATCAACCTCTTATGAATCAACATCCTACACTTCATCATTCACCTTATGTTTACCCAAAATACAATCGCTATATGAAATCCGACCATAGTGCATCAAAATTTCAAACATATTGTTCACCTTTTTCATCCTTTGCAAAGTTGCCAAATAACACCAACTAGCATCCGAGAGTGGCCTCAAAAACTAATCAAATGCTGCCACAGGAAAGCGCCATTAGGAGCACAAGTTCATTTCCAGCATTATAGTACGCTGGTCAAAGGAGAATTGGTCAAAAAGATTTGAGCCCAAAGATGTGACTGAACAAACAAGGCCATTCAAAACATTTATCTTATCCACATTGTCAAACTGCATAAATCACTTCCAGAATAGGCACCTGAAACTTTCTAACTGAGATCCTCATGAACCGACAACTTGGAGATTATTTTACATCCATACAAGGAATATGGATCCATAATTAATTCACCTAAAAGATCACATGGTGAAATACAATTAAACATCAAAGTCAGCCTGTTAGAAAGATTCAGGATTAAAACAATGAAATACATAGAAATTTGATTTGGAAATGGCCTAGGAAAGTGGCTAAAGGGATTGGCAGAGGCTCAAAAATCTTCAGAAAAGTACACTTCTAGGTCTACAATGCATGACAACCTTCAATTATGTTTGACCCTGAACCAGGCGCGAACTAGGAGACCTCAAAGTAGGCCATTCAGAAAATTGGACAATACAGACTTAGAGATTTTAACAATTTGCAAATGAAATGGTTTTGGAAAATAGGTCAAATGGGCACATGGGGGGCTGAAAATTGGCATGAATACTCTCTCTTATGCCTATAGCATGATGCAACAACCCGCATGTTATGACACTCAATTGGGCAATAAATGCACTCTTCCAAAGTGGGCTACTTAATACAATCCTGGAAACACAGAATGGAGATTTTCGGGAACACCTTCAAATAGCCACTTCAAAAACTCATCAGAACTGAAAGCAAGGACTTCAAACCTATTATATATGTCAAATGATAGGTGATGAACACCCTATCCAAGCAACTCATCATGAAGAACAACAGGCCCTATATTCTATGCACTCAAACTTAACCTCTACAATGATTTTCAAGACATTGATTTAACAATTAGATATTTTTTTTGAAATTGGACTCAAAACATAGCCTAAATTTTTGAGCTCCAACACAGTGGACTACAAGTTTTATGTTACTGATATATTCTATAGAGACAGAGTGAATTGTTGATTAGATCTAAGTTTGTTGAAGAGTTTAAAAGTTCTATTGGTACATCTGGACCTAAGGATAACTGATTCACCCCCCCCCCCCCCCCCCTCTTAATTATTCTAAAATCATTCTAACAAAACTATCGAGGAGAAAATTAACATGGAATCCAATGTTGAAACATGACGTAACATCAAATCTTGACATTAAATGTGTATGGAATAACTATTATTTCAGCTTACAAAGAAAATCACTCTAAAAATAAGAGAACTTGATATAATGTTTGTTTTAAAAAAATATTATTCTTCAAAATGTCCATTTTGAAAATTTGTCATTCTTCTCTTCATTGTATTGATTAATGTTTGTTACTATGTTTGGATTGTGCATGTGTCGATAACAAAGTCTAAACATGATGAATATGCCCCTTTAATTGTTCAAAGGAAATGCTTGCATGCGACCTATAATTACAGATCTTCTACTCCCTTTCCTTGGTTGATCAACAAATGCTTAACTTCTCCAACTTTGTCAAATTATGAATGACATTATAAGTGTACTGAGCTCGTTGACTCTATGTACTCCACAACATGCTACTATAGTTGCATTATTTTTTGTGTAAGATAGATATGTTTGTAACTGTGTTTGCTAAGATGCACATATTTTCTATGCAAAAGCTACAATATACGTAATGTCTTATGCATGACTTTTCAATTTTATAAGCAAAACAAAGATTTGAGATCTTTGGAGAATTGACAAAGTATGAGAATGATGTAACATCATCTACTTAATAACACTAGAAGATTGTGCGCTTATTTTGAATTAAAACATGTCCTTTATGGCAAGAGATTAACTACCATTTGCGTTATGTGAAGGTGTAATGAGTGTCTTCACAAAAGTTTCCTTTCAATTTAATAGATGTTTAAATATTGTGAGTTTTGTGTATTTCAAAACTAAATAAGTAATTAAATTGTAATGTATATGTTGATAATTTTGTCATCATCATGATTTTTTTGGGTGAAAATACATAATTTATCTCTAGTCACATTTTCAATAACTTGAAAGATGATATAAAATGTATGGACATTAATAAACAAAGTCATAGCAATTAAAATTTGAGTCAATTCAATATTATAAGTAACAACTTTCTTTTGGATGAGTTGTAAACCGTATAATAATTAAATATGTTAAATGCATGTCTATTGGTAAAAAATAAATATGATTAAAAACAACTGCAATGAGAGTTTTGAGATAAGACCACAACAAAAAAAAAAGTATAACAAAACTCATATAAAAATATCTCAACTATTAATGACAACTTAAAAAAAAAGTATAACAAAACCCATATAAAAATATCTCAACTATTAATGACAACTGAATAATGACATAAAATATATCTCATATTATCTTTAATTGACCACTTCAAACCTTATTTCAACATTTTCCAATTTATATGAATAATGTTAGAATTTGTAATAGCTTTTGATTATGTGTTATATCATCCTTATTAGATTTCCCTTAATGCCACACTTCTTCTTCCTTATGCCTACTTCTGTTTTCTAACCACCCTCACTACAATCTTTAATTGTGATGGGGTTCAAGTAAAAATTGCTATTTAAATATTACATTAGCATTGAGATCTTAAATAATGCTACACCTGAAAGACTTGAGAGTAGACATATGTTTTAAAAAACTAAAACAAGACAAATACATTTTATTTACAATAACATAGCTAATTTTTCGATAAAAAATTTAAACTTTATTTCACTCAAACTTAGTATGTAAAAATCCAATCAAATTATTATTTTTTGGCCATACAAAACAAGATTTGATGGCACACATTAATAATTAATGATCTATCATAACTAGCTTATTACTTTTTCTTTGTTGGTTCTTCACTTACAACCATCTCTTATAAATAAAAAAGATTTATATTTGATTAATTAATTACATAATTTTTTATAAAATTATATATTTTATTTTTTTAGCTTTCTACATTCGTAATCAATATATAGTCAAAATTATAAAATAAATTCTTTATTTTTCTAACAAAGTAGTAAATGTAGACAAAATAATAAATATTTTGCCTTTCTTTTTCTTTCCAAAATTACCCCGTTGTATGTCAAATACAATGCTAGTTAACGACCGCTCCTCCATAAGGCCACATCCAAAACCTTAACCTTAAGAAAAGCAGATTTTATAATTTCATAAAAAACAGGCTTATTCGTTCACAGAATAATTTCATCCCGGGCTTAGGAAATCAACGGCTGAGATCGATCCCAAATTCTTTTAGCATTAGGGCAGTGAGGAAGTTAACATTGCTGAAGAGAAGAAAACAATTTTCCCCCTGTGATTGACCTGTCTACTCGGCTGGGCCTTGAGAGTAGAAAAGAGAAAATTTTGTTTACTTTGATCGGCTGTTGAATCGGATTTTGTGAGGGTTTTGTTCTAATCTTTCGATCGGCTGCTGAATCGGCGTAATCGGTGGTCCGTGGCGTTTTTGTGCCCTTCGAAGGGTTTTAGGTTGGGAAAGATCACTATATGCAACTAATCTCCTTCTGCGATTTTATATCGTCTGCGGATTTAGGGTTTTCTGAATTTTATCCGGGTTTATCAATATGGCGACTTTTGCAAAGCCAGAGAATGCTCTCAAGAGGGCCGAAGGTTAGTACGCTTTTGTATTTTGTCATGTTCGAGGATTTTGATCTTTGTCCTTCTATTCTGTTTAGATCGGACTCTTAAAAGGATTTTATGAGTTGCTTTGGAGTTGTAATATATTGATCGATTGAATATGAAGTTTCCTATACGACTTTTGTATTTCTGGTGATTTTCATTCAGCTTCCTGTTGCATTTTATAGTTTTAAAAAATTGCCTGTAGGGTTTCTAGGGTTTATTGTTGAGTAGAGAAAAGTCGCTCCTCTGCAGTTATTGCTTTGTTTTTTTGTTTTGTTTCAGGGTAGATTTAGAATAGTATCTCTCAAAATGTTTAGAGAGATTGGGATACGAGCTTGATATTTTCCCCGTTTTTATTTATTTTTACTGTGACTGTTTTATACATCATTGTTTGTTAGTGAGTATGAAGGCATGCTAAAATGATAATAATGGACATGTTATCCGTTTTTTGAAATGTTTCTGCCTAAACTGCCTATTGAATCTTGAGATTCCGAAGATGACACGCTTGGTTGATATTTTATTTATGGCTTTATATTCAAGGTTTCTGCAGGGCTATTTTCATCAGCTGGCTATGTTTTCTAGACAGTTCCAAGACAGTATATTTGCTTTTTAATAAATTTTTAAAACAATTTACCCAATCTAGCAAGCTTTTAAGAATTTATTTGCATTAATTTGCATGATTTTCTACACGATTCTCAGATAACCTACATGCTTTGCATTTTTTGAGCTGCAAACATTCACCTTCTTTTCTTTTTGTATTTATTGAAATTTTTATCGACATATATGTTTTAAGTTAATGAAAATGTGTTTTGAATTATATGGAATCCTAGGAGGATGTGCTATGGCATTGTTTTTTCTTCTTTGGTGAATATTTGAGGTCTCTGCAGTTCACATTTGTTTTCTGCTTATTAATTCAATATAGATATATTTATGTATATGTAATTTTGAGAATTACAATCTGGTTTAAGTTATAGGCAATGAATGGGGATTATTTCAAGGGTTATAAACTAAGTCACCCCAAGTTTCTGGGGCGGGAGGATGAGTTTTTGGGACAGATTTTCGGCCATTTTTGGGATGGCAGAGGGGATGCCTATATAAAAAATAGGGAAAATTCAAAGTATATAGGGAAATTTCAAATATTCATATGATAACATTGATAAATCTAAAATCATTCATTATATACATTATACATAGCATTTGAGTTAATTCAGAGTTCAAATGAGAGTTGAATTCTATAAATTCATATACATGATGTAACTAAACAGTTAATTGATTTTGCATAAAAGAAGTTATTTGTTTCCAAACATGAAGGTAAATATAGTGATGCAGTATAGCATAACCAATTCTTATTAACTGATTTGACAGATGTTAATGGACTTATGTAAAAAACTAATAAATATATGCATTGTAGAAAAAAGTGATCAGAATCTACAGTCTTGAGTTACCTGCAAGCATATGTTAAATAAACAGAAATGCATCGAAATGGAAGAAACAAGAAAACAGAGATTCATATACAGTTCTGTTTTCAGGTAAAAACTGTATACCATAAATTATTTCCTTCCATTTTACAAATGGAATCTCTCAGAAACAACAAAAACAACCCATGAATATCAGCATAGGGCTAGCCATAAAATCTACACATACCAGCTTTTTTTTTATTTGGGTAAGTTTTAGAAAAAATGCTGCAAAACTGGGGGATGGCTGGCTGTCCCCAGGATGATTGGGAGATGTCCTGGGCTGTCCTGAGGATGTCTGGCCATCCTTCTCTTTCCGCTCTGTCCCCCTGTTTCCACTCCTGTCTTTGTTTTTTGAATGGTTTTGGCCCTTTGGGAACAGCAAGGGGATGTCCCCTACCCATCCCCAGGGCTTTTCTGTTTCTGGGGTGCCTAGTTTTTCCCAGGAAACACGCCCCTGGGTAACATTGGTTATAAATAGTGTAGGGAATTTAACCTCGTTTGTTTGCAACTTGTAAGAATAGCACGAGGCATTCCTTGATTAAGATTCAAGCATAACTGAGTTTCTTCTCTTGGTCTTCTAGAAAATTGCTAGGAATTGAATCATTTTCTATGCATAGAATAGTTCACAAGTCTTTTTATTTCTTATGGATATATGTGATGGACAGTTAATATTTGAAGCAAAACATAGAGCCCACTGACAAAATTGAAAATTGGCTACAGAAGTAAATTTTTATGCATATTAAAAAGAGAATGAGGTAATGTATTTGCAAAAAATTCAATAGTTGTATGGTTTAAATATCTAAAATTCAGTGAAAAATAGCTGAATGGTGAAACTAGCAAATTAGAAAATGCTCACTTACATAATGAGCATTTTTCCTCTAAAAAATTAGGGGCTATTTCCCTTGCGGGGAGTCCTTTGGCATAGATGCCACAAATAAGGGTATCTCTTCTGTCAGATTCACCCAGGATTTGCACCTGTCCTTGATTGTTGGCGGATGGGACACCCAGAAGTAGATGTGGTAATTCACCAAATTTGTTCAATAGGAAGAACAGTAGCAATTTTGGATCAACAAACCCAGCTGAATCAAGATGGATGTCACTTTGGGGGTTGGAGCCCGGGGGCTCAACATGAGAATCCATTTACTTTACCAATTGGGCTCAACTTCTTTGATTCCATAAATCATATGAATCAAAAACCTCAAATTTACTGAATACAAATTGGATGGAAGTGTCAGAATTTTTTGATCACTGATAGATACTGCCAATCAACATATTGTACAAAAATTGGAATCTACAAAGAAATAGTAAGATCCCATTTTTATGTTGACTAATTGTGGACAGATATAAGCATCATTTGAAATAGACTAATAGTGAATGTTGTATTTTGCAAAAACGAGTTTTTGAGAAGAGTGACTTATTGTTGAACAATCCAGCTTGGATCATGGTTTTTGTTTAGAGTGGGGTCTTGACTTTTAGCTTTTAGATATCTGGTGAAATAATCTGCCTGTTTGTTGTAATTCTTCAAACACTATTAGTGTGCAGTCAATTCATTTTCACTGTTTCAGCATAGGAGAAGATTAACTTCCCCTATTGGAGCTTAAATACCGAAGGGTGTTCAGTTATGCAATTATAAATGTGCTTTACCTTAAAAGGGAATGAACATGAGTATCTTGTTTTGTCAGAAATTTATCTTGCCTTGTCCAATTTATTGGAGCCTGCCTTTTGAGTTAGCATCTTGGCTTAGTATGTTTGCAGTATGACCTGCAGTATGATGGATTAAATTGACCTTGGTGTTTTGGAAGCTCACCAGAATCCTCAGCACTGATGCAATTTCTGCTGAAGTTTGGTATATCAACAACTTGAAATCATACCTACAACTAATTGTCTCTGCTGTCCATCTCAAATTTGAAAGTTCTTTTAGATCCTTTAGTTTTCTTACATGTGATGCACATTGTGAGCTCAATATCCTGCAATCTGCTGATATTGTAATATTTGTGGCTCTACTTCAAGTTTTCAGTGAAATCTAAATGCTTTGAAAGCTACAATGGTCTTAGATTAATATTTGGTAATGGTGTATATGCACATCTAACCTTTTGTGCTGGATGATATTTATATGCAACTGTAGACCGAGAGCTTCAAAGATTTGATATTTTTTTGAAATATATCAGTTTATTGTGTAGAGACGGAAACTGAATAATTCCCTTGTGGACTAGTTAATTGACATAAAATCACGCAGCTTTGGTATATTTTGATTGCATAACTATAATCTTATTGGATCATAATTATCACTTTTTCTTAGGCATTAAACATAGTTTTTATACTTCATTACATATATATTTCATCATAAGTCAGGTTTTATATTTTGCTTGAACTTATCAATTTTCTTCTGTTAATGTGATGTGTAGAAAAAATATTGTATTCTTCCATTCATTCTAGATGGGTTTTTATTATATCTAATCCGTATTCATTGTAATGTAGAATTCGATTCATTTAACTTTTCCTGAACTTCTCTCATTCTTGTAATTGTCAGTGGCTGTCTGAAGTGGTAAAACAATATATATAATGTATCTTCATTTTTCAGTAAGATAGTTATTAAACATTCATGATATTGTTGCCATTGGGAGATGTTATGCTTCATACAGTGATTATTTAATTTCTGACTAATTTTATATTATTTTGGATGCAGAGTTGATGAATGTTGGCCAGAAGCAGGCAGCGTTACAAGCTCTTCATGATTTGATAACATCAAAGAGGTACAGAGCATGGCAAAAGACACTGGAGAAGATAATGTTCAAATATGTTGAACTTTGTGTTGACATGAGGCGTGGAAGGTTTGCAAAAGATGGTCTTATTCAGTATCGCATCGTTTGTCAGCAAGTTAATGTCAGTTCATTAGAGGAAGTTATAAAGTATTTCCTGCAACTGTCTAGTGAGAGAGCTGAACAGGCTCAAGCTCAGGCCCAAGCATCTGAAATTGCTCTTGATGTTGAGGACTTGGAAGCAGAGAAGAGGCCAGAAGATCTAATGCTTAGCTTTGTCAGTGGCGAAAAAGGGAAAGACAGGTCTGATAGGGAGCTTGTTACTCCATGGTTTAAGTTTCTTTGGGAAACCTACAGAACAGTGCTTGAAATACTACGCAACAATTCTAAATTGGAAGCTTTGTATGCGGTGAGTAGAAGTTGATTACTTAAGATCAGTGAACCATTAATATTTTTTTTGGGATTTTGTGTAATTAAAATTTTGGCTTTCACGTAAGGAGTAGGTTTTTTAAAGGTTTGAGAAGTGGTCATGATCGCAAGTATGCTTAATTGTTTTCTATGTTCTATACATTAGATTGCTTGATAGACAGTGGATGCATTGTCAAACAATTAGTGTGATCTTTAGACACACTGCACTTTTAGAATCATGATTACACATGGCTGCTGAATATTTTCTCTGTGATTGAAACTGATACGTACATTACTTTGGTGCACAGATGACTGCGCATCGAGCCTTCCAGTTCTGCCTGCAATATAAGCGTACGACAGAGTTTCGTCGGCTTTGTGAGATAATTCGAAACCACTTAAGCAATTTGAATAAGTACAGAGATCAAAGGGATAGACCAGATTTGTCTTTGCCGGAGAGTTTGCAGCTTTATCTTGATACAAGGTTTGAACAACTTAAGATCGCAACTGAGCTTGAACTCTGGCAGGTTGGTGCGTTATAATATCTCTTAGGATTTCAAGTTTTCCTCCTTTGGAGTGTATTGTTTATTTTTCCTTTTTCTTCAGCCTTCTTATATTGGCGGATATGCTTTGATCTTCAGGAAGCTTTCCGTTCTGTAGAGGATATTCATGGTCTTATGTGCATGGTGAAGAAGACTCCTAAGCCACAAATGATGGCAATATACTACTCAAAGTTGACAAAGATATTCTGGATATCTGAAAGTCAACTTTATCATGCCTATGCATGGTACAAGCTTTATGTGCTCCAAAAAAGCTACAATAAAAACCTGACCCAGAAGGACTTGCAGCTTATGGCATCATCTGTACTGTTAGCTGCTATTTCTGTCACACCCTATGATCACAGGCATGGGGCACCTCATTTTGAAATTGAGAACGAAAAGGAAAGGAGCTTAAAGATGGCTAGCCTTTTGGGGTTTAGTTTGGATCCCAAAAGAGATACCCGAGAAGTGGTAGGCTTTATTTTTCTTTCAAAGATGTTTTGATGTACACATAGGATTGAGTACATGTAATTTACATGTTTGTAGCATTGGAAGAAGCATCTATCTTGTGGTTACTATTTTTTCTTTAACAGATCTTCTTTGTACACATCTAATGCTTTTTATTTATCTTGCAGCTGTCACGATCGGCACTGCTTTCAGAATTGGTAAGAAACGGATATTAGAAATTATTAAACTTATTTACTTTCAAAGTCTTACCTTTTAACATAAATGCTTGTCAATCGTTACTGAATCACACATTCTGTTGCACAGACTGCTTTTTTAGTTTTATTTCATTTGTTGAAATCACTTGGATCGAGTATGTCATGAAACGAAGATGGGTGCTTTTATATGTCAGTTAACTAGAGTTCAAACCTAATTTGGTTTGCTTTCTGGCTTTAATTTATGATAACTGCATTGTTCTTTTACAGAAACGGGCATTTTTCAGTATAAATAATAGTCGCTGATACTTAAACCAATCTTTACTTAAGGGTGATTGTTTTTTATTGTTGTATGTCAGGTGTCCAAAGGTGTGATGACTTATGTGCCACAAGAAGTTAAAGATTTGTACCATCTTTTGGAAAATGATTTCCACCCACTGGATCTTGCTGAAAAAGCCCAGCCATTTCTAGCAAAGCTCACAAAACTTAGTGACAAATTGTCATCGGCTTCTCCGGTTCCAGAAGTACAGTTGGAACAATATATTCCTTCATTGGAAAGGCTAACCACATTGAGGGTGCTACAACAGGTAATGAAATCTGATATTTCCTTTTGCATATTTGGTCAATTCTTACTTTATGCATTTATTTCTTCCCAAGTGTTTTAGTATTAATCTTGTTACTGTGTCATGAAGGACATGTTTTAACTTCACTAATTCTCATCAAATAATTTTTTTTTTTGTTCAGGATACCTTGCTGGTATTAATGTCTATTCTTGACGCTTGTGTGTTTCAGGTGTCTCAAGTGTATCAAACTATGAAAATTGGAAATTTAACAAGAATGATACCATTTTTTGATTTCGCTGTTGTTGAAAAGCTCAGTGTGGATGCTGTTAAGTACAATTTTGTGCAGATGAAGATTGATCATTTAAAAGGAATTGTACAGTTTGGCAGCCAGGTGTGGAAACATGCAATGATTGTTGCCATTGACTTATCGTTCTGAAGATATCATTTCAAAATTTGGAATATTTTAACAAGGAACATTATTGTAAGCTAATCTTGAATGATTTTGCAGGACCTTGAATCAGACAAGATTCGGAATCATTTGACTATTCTTGCTAAGCGTTTAAACAAAGTAAGAAGTCTAATACAACCTCCAGTCATTGAGAAAGTGACAAAAGTGTCTCTACCTGCAGCTATATTACTTGAGACAATAGAGAAAGAGCACAGGAAGCTTCTTGCTCGTAAAGTTTTGATTGAGAGGCGCAAAGAGGAGCAAGAGCGCCAAATGCTTGAAATGGTATATTTTGTTTATTTGCATTGTGTCTTATAACATTTCCCATTGGAGTGTTTTTGTTCTAATCTGTTCCCTTACATTTGGCCTACCAAGGAACGTGAAGAGGAGTCAAAGAGATTGAAGCAACAAAGAATAACAGAAGAAGCAGAAGCGAAAAGACTTGCATCTGAATACACAAAACGTGAAGAGCAGAGAATCCGGAGAGAGATAGAAGAGAAAGAATTGGAAGAAGCACAGGCTTTACTTCAAGAAGCTGAGAGAAGGAAAGGGAAAAAGGGGAAGAAGCCTGCTATTGAGGGTGTAAGCAATGTTGCTTTGTTCAGTACATTCATGCGAATCATATGCTTTAGACATGACAGATCTCTTAGCAGTGAAGTCTGTTTGATTGATGCTTTTCATATCAGAAAAAAATGATATTATATTTTGTTGTAATTACCTTACTCATTGCAGGAGAAGGTAACAAAGCAGATCCTCATTGAACAAGCTTTGAATGAGCAACTTAAGGAAAGACAGGAAATGGAACGCAAGTTTCAAAAGCTGGCTAAAACTATGGATCACTTGGAAAGGGCAAAAAGAGAAGAAGAAGCCCCTCTTATTTTGGCGAAATATAAAGAGCATTTGGTGGATGATGAAATATTCTTTGAGCGACAACAGAAGGTTTGCCAACTCTCATTTAGTTTTGTCTCCCTTGTATACAGGACAGTAAAGAGTGCTTTTGAGCCATGTGCATTGAAATGAATGTCCAATGATATGATCGTTTTTTAAACATTTAACCTTCAGCAAACTTGGAGTGATTCTGTGACAAAAAAAACATGTTTTTATATTAAGTTTCTATGTTTTGGGTTTAGTTTTATTTAGTCTTTTTCAGTCTTCCTAATATGGTTTTGCCTGATGGCAGCAAGCAATTGAACAAAGCAGAGAACAACATGCTTCTGACCTTGTAGAGAAAAACAGGCTAATAAGAATGTTAAATGATAAGGTTGGTTTTTACTTTTGCTAATTGTTTTATGTTTCTTTTGGTTCTTAACAAATAACTCTTCTTGTATCTGAACCCTAATTACTTTGTTTCTGTTGATAATGCAGAATACATTTCAGATGCAAGTAGTCAGCCGTCGCCAAGGTGAGTTTGAGAGGCTGAAGCGAGAAAGGGAAGAGAGACTTGCAGAGCTAAGAGCAAATCGAAAACTTGATAGGGAGATGCGTAGAAAGATGGAATATTACAAAAGACAGGAGGAGGCAAGGTTAATTAAACTCAAAGAAGAGGAAGAAGCTCGTAAGCATGAGGGTAAGAATGAGGCTCAGATATGTCTTATATTGCTTTAGTTATATGATTTCCTTTTGTACAACTTTCTGCTTCCAAATATAAAGATGAATGTTGTCTTATGTGTTTGCTTTTCCAGAGGAGGAACGACGGCGCAAAGAAGATGCTGAAAGGAAAGCTAAACTGGATGAAATTGCAGCAAAACAAAGAATGCGCGAACAGGAACTGGAGGAAAAGGAGAGGCTACGTAAAGAGGCTTTGAAGGAGGATCCAAGGATTACAAAACAGTCGGAGTCAAAACCAGGAAAGTTTGTTCCTCGTGCACTACGAAATAAGTTGCCTGAGTCAACTGGTGCTGAAGTAGATAATGAGAAATGGCGTAATGATGATCGGGCATCTCATGATGACAGGAAATCATTTACCTCTGAAGATCGCAAGCCATCTTTTGGTTCTGGTGGCAAAGATGATGAACATCGTATGAACATGGACCATACTGGAGATGTAAATCCTTCATCTGGTAACAAGTATGTACCATCTTGGCGAGCAGGTGATCGCTCTGAGCCTGCAAGAGCTTCTTCGGGTCGATATGAGCCTCCTGTTAGGCGTGAGCTTCCACCTGGATCTGGACGTCCTAAATATGGTGGTTTTGGAAATAGGGATGATCGTTGGGGAGGAGGGGGGGCGGACCCACGTTTGGACCGTACACGTGATGAAGATCGTTCTACAGGTGCTGGTCCGTGGAGGAGACCTTCAGGGCCATCTAAAACTGTCGAGGGAGCTACATAAAAAGTTGAGGCTATGCCATTACTGCTAATATAGCATAGCAGCAATATAGGCTGGGCTTTTTGTTGCCCTGCCTGGCATAGAGTTTGAAAAGATCAGTCAGGCCTGTTGTCAAGGATTTGAGTTTGGCACAGTAGTCTTACTTTTGAGTGATATGGAAATGAAATATTCAATTTTGGGCTGTAAACCTGGTAAGTTATGGCGTGGACAGATGATTTGCCTATTGAGTAATGTAGAAATAATGAACTGGCTTAGATTTCTTATTTTGGTCTGTTTCTAGTCTTGGTTTTTGTATTTGCTTTTGACATGCAGCAGCTGAATCTTGTATATTTTATGTTTCAATAAGGGAACACATTTCTGGTAGCTTGTGTGCCATTCCAAATACCACATGCATTTGTTTTTTCTGATAATTGGAACTTAATTTCTTCTGAAAATTTGTTTGCCTAAATTTCAAGGCTGGTCTCTTGAGTAGAGTGCATGTACATTCTTCTTGAAATTGTCTTTGAGAAGCCTCACTAAAACAATCTCTGCATTTAATTTGGTAACTTTATGTGTGCCCCTAATACCATAAAGTTTGGGCCGAGTGTTTTACATGTAACCACTAAAATGATCATGACACAAAAAGTGCCACCACAATCATTTATCTTTACCAATTTGTTGATCACAAATGATACTGATGGACAAACTTTGTGATGGTTCCAATTGTTAGATGCATCTTTACCCTCTTCTGCTTCTGTTAATTCTGTTCTATATAGATTGTGGATTTTTCATGCAGATGGCTGCTCATTGAACAGATGACAGCAATACCTTCAGGGCAATAGTAGCTTCCAATGCTCTTTATTTTTTGGGATTATATTCTGTAGTCTTTTAAAAATATGCTATGTTTTAGCTCCCGTCTCCTTTAAGGTATATCTGTTCACAATTGGGAAGCTGCCTCTGGTTTTACTGATGCTCTGCCTTGTTGAATTCATTGGTTCTTTTGAGTCCTCTTAAAACATGGATACCCTGTTATCTTTTTAAAATAGCCAAACATACATGCCAAAGTCCAGTAGCCTTCATTTTTACCATTTATTTAGGAAGACTGAAGTCAATTAGCAGCGCATTGGTCGGGGCACAGATATGTGTTAGACATAGTGTCAAGTACTAAGGGAATCATATATGCCGCATCATCACTCTTTAACTGGGAATCCAAATGTGCAGAAACATCAAACCAATGTGATTATGCATGCATATAATGTTATGAAGTTGAGTAGGTTAGGTAGTTCTTTTAAAAAATAAATTATTTTGGAATGAAAGTAAATCAAACTACATTATACTTTCAATTGAATTACCAAACAGCAGTTAATTGCAATGATTGGAGGGAGTTTAAATGCAAGGTTTAGGGGTAGTTAGCTCTAAACTTTGATGGAAGAAAGATGAAACTATATAGATTCAATTTTGTCCAAAAATTAATTTCGCTTGTCCTCAACAGTTCTTTTTTGAAACATGAAAAGCTTGAAACATCAAATGCTTTTGATTGGAGCTATGAACTGGTGAGCTGCACACTTGGAGGGACATCATCCCAAATGAGTACTCAGCAATAACACCACAGTAGGGACTTCAATTTTTTTTTTGGGACAAGAATTACAATACTCCAATTTCATCATCACACTATGCCATTACTGGCAAGCTTAAAATCCACATTTGATTAGGCTAATAGTATATTTGAAAAGGAAAATAATTAACTAATCAAATACCAAAGTCATAAAAAGGTATAAAAAATAAATACATTTAAATACTTAAAAAATGTTTTTAGTTGATTAATTAAAGTGTCGCCAAGCCCATGATACATAAAGGCAACAAAAATGATACTTAAATATAATATTACAATTTTGAAGAAAATTATTTTAAAAATTAAAAATTATTTTATTTCTTCATACTAATTATATAGATAAGAGGAAAAGTTAAAAAAAAAACAAAACCAATTACAGGAATGAATGTACGTAGATCTTATTCCTTTCCCGTGGATGAAAATCTTCGAGGATGAATTCCTTCTAGTGGTCAAAGTAATTTCTTCTAGGGATTGATATCCAGTGTAATTATTTATAGATAAGACGATTTTTTTTTAAAAGTAGATTACAATTAATAATGGTGCATTATTATTACCAATCGATTATGATGGGCTGACCTCAGATTAGGTCATCAATGGTAAAGCTTTTGGTAGTTTGTAAACAGGGATATTTTGAAAATGTTGAGTATACTACTGTTATCACCCCAAATAAAACAATAGAGTTGATTTTAGAATCTTTGATTTACGTATGTCCATCTAAGCTTACTTTTTATTTTCACTTTGTATTTTTTAAAGTTAATTTACTTGTGCACTTTTACACTTCTTCCATCTATATTAAATTTTATAAATAGGATTGTATTATTTCTAGTGAATAAGAGTATTTCCTATCTAATTTATTTTTCACTATGAAAAAGATATTATCTAACTAGTCATTAATATGACCTATTCACATGTTAAATTTGCTTAAGGCTTTTAGATTTTTTTTTAACTTATTTGAAAAAATTATGACTTATTTAATAGTTTCAAAATATGATTTAATATTTTATGTATTTCTTAATATGTTAGGATTAACAAGACAGAAATAACAATTACATGCAAATATAACTAATATCAGAAAATAATAAACCACACAGAAGATAACACAATACACAAAGATTTAACGTGGTTCACCTAATATTTGGGCTACATCCACCAACAATGAGTCCAATATTATTATTATCCAGTGATTACAACCTGATTACAATCCGTAATCCTTTATAGCTCAAAATCGCCGCAAGTACTAGAATTATACATAATGAAATCCCTAACCCTAAGCCATATTATACAATATTTTGCTGCTTTAGGGTTAGAATGAGTTACAACATGTCGGCCCAAAAATTATCAAAAATATGTCGGCCTCAAAATTTTTTGCCTCGGGGCCTGCACCCCCGAACCCCCGCTCTTGGGGGTTGCCACCCCCAAACCTCGGCGAGGTCAGGAGGAAAAGTGTACAGTACTTTCCTGATCAGTCACCACAAGCTAACAATCTCCCACTTGGTGACTGGTCAGTATCTGCACTAAAAAAAACTCCCACTTGGAGATTGATCCTGTAGCAATACCGCTACCATATGAGGCTCCCACTGGATCAAACCACCTTGGACTCAACTGTTTCTTTATTCTATTCAGTCTAGAAGACCAACTGAAGCTAAACATGAGCTCAACTTCTCCCTTGTTACTACATTTGTAAACATATCTGCTGAATTATCATCTTTTCCAGTTTTAACTTCCCATCATCTAAAACTGACTGAATGAAATGGTACCGTAACTAGATGTGTTTTGTCTTTGAGTGCAAAGCAGAATTCTTCGCAAGATGAAGACACTTTGGCTATCTGTATGCAAAAAATTATCCATCTGTGGATGACCCAATTCTTCCATGAAGAATTGAAGCCATATCATCTCTTTGGCTGCCTCTGTAGCAGCAACATACTCTACCTTTGTAGTGGATAAAGCAACCGCCTTTTGTAGTCGAGAAATCCAACTCAGTGCTGTCCCACCAATAGTAATTACATAGCCTGTAGTACTCCGCCTACTATCTATATCTCCTGCCAAATCTGAGTCAACAAAGCCTTGTACAGTAGTAGTAGAACCCCCAAAGTGTAGATACTTACTAGATGTACCTCTCAAATATATGAGAATCCATTTGACTGCATTCCAATGCTCAATACTAGGGTTACTCATATATCGGCTAACGATTCCCACTGCGTGTGCAATATCTGGCCTAGTACATACCATAGCATACATTAAGCTCCCTACAGCTGAAGCATAAGGTACCTTGGACATTTTAGCCTCTTTTTCTGATGTCTTAGGACACATCTCCTTAGTCAATTTCAAATGACTAGGCAAAGGTGTGCTGACAGCTTCGACGTTCTCCATAGAGAAACGTTGCAACACCTTCTCAATATAATAAGCCTGAGATAGATACAATTTCTTATTTTTCCTATCTCTGCAAATTTTCATACCAAGGATTTGTTTTGCTACCCCCAAATCTTTCATAGCAAATGAATGTGTTAACTGTTGTTTCAACCCCTTAATGTGATCCATGTTAAACCTAGCTACAAGCATATCATCAACATATAAACATAAAATAATGTAGCTGTCATCATCTAACCTCTTAAAATAAACACAATGGTCAGAATGACACCGACTGTATCCACACTCATTCATAAAAGTGTCAAATTTAATATACCATTGCCAAGGTGCTTGCTTCAAGCCATATAAACTTTTTTGCAATCTGCACACCAAATTCTCTTTACCCTTGACCTCAAATCCTTATGGCTAGACCATATATATTTCTTCATCCAAATCACCATGAAGAAAAGTTGTTTTAACATCAAGCTGCTCTAAATACAAATTTTCAGTAGCCACAATACTTAAAATAGTACGGATAGAAGTCATTTTAACAAATGGAGAAAATATCTCATCAAAATCAATACCCTTTTTCTGTGCAAATCCTTTTACAACTAACCTGGCTTTAAATCTTTTCTTACCTCCATCCTCTTCTTTTATCCTGTAAACCCATTTATTCTGTAAAGCCTTTTTACTTGCAGGTAACTTACATAAATCCCATGTTTGATTTTGCAGCAAGGAGTCCATTTCATCTATCATTGCAGACTCCCACTGAAGCTTTGTATCTACTTGCACAGCTTCATTATAACAATCAGGTTCACCAACATTTATTAACAAAATAAAATACAAAGATGGAGAAAATCTTTCTGGAGGTCTACTTAGCCTTGTTGACCATCTAACATTCACTGGGGTGTGTGGTATTTGTTGTTGCTGTTGTTGCGGAGCATAAGGAACTACTGGAACATCATTTTTTGGAGTATCATCCAGTACTACATAGTCATTTTCTTTCCTCTCATGCTGCTGTAACATATCTTTGTTCAATGCTTTCTCATTGAATATGACATCCTTGCTTCTTATAATTTTATGATTTTCAAAATCCCAAAGCCTATAACCAAATTCATCAATGCCATATCCAACAAATACACATTTCTTTGACTTAGCTTCCAGCTTGGTTCTATTTTCAGAATCTATATGTGCAAAAGCTTCACAACCAAAATTTTTGAGAAAAGAATAACTCACCTTCTTACCACTCCATGCTTCCTCTGGAATACCACAGTCCAAAGGAGTAGAGGGGTCTCTATTGATTAAATAAATAGTAGTGTTCACAGCCTCTGCCCACATATTTTTGGGCAGCCTAACATGCAACCTCATACTCCTTGCACACTCCATTATTGTCATGTTCATGCGTTCAGCCACTCCATTTTCTTGTGGAGTCCTTGGTATAATTTTCTGCCTACGAATACCATTAGAGAAACAATAATTTTCAAATTCTGTGTTGCAATATTGACCACCATATCAGATCTGAGACATTTTAACCTTTTACCAGTCTCATTCTCAACCAAGCATTTCCATTTCTTAAAAGTTTGAAATACATCAGATTTCTGTCTAAAAAAATAAATCCATACTTTTCTTGTTGCATCATCTATAAATGTAACATAATACAGAGAGCCACCAAGGGAAGATACCTAAGTTGGTCCCCATACATCTGTATGCACAAGCTCTAATCTCTCATTTTTCTTTTCCTTCCCTTTCTTCACAAAACTTTCTTTTATTTTCCATACACACAACTCTCACAGAAATCCATATTGACACATTTCAGACTAGGTAAAAATTTCTTTGAATGAAATAATTTCATACCTTTTTCACTTATGTGCCCGAGTCTGTTGTGCCACAGTGCTGTGTCAGAATCTACAACAAGGGTTTGATGTTCTTCCTGCTTAACTGCAGCCACTGTTCCTGAACATTCATTATCTTCTGAAACAATTAAAGTAGAAGGAACAATATGACTTGTACAAAGATATAAGGTGCCTACTTTTACACCTTTTGCTACTACTAAGGAACTTTTTGAAACCTTCCAATTTCTATCATTAAAAGTAATTGTGCAACCCTTATCACCTAGTTGCCTTGCTGAAATTAAATTCCTACTCAGCCTTGGAACATGTCTTACCTCTTGTAGTAGCCAATGATTCCTATTTTGCAACTTAATCTTAATTTTTCCCTTTCCAACTATCTGACAGGGTTAATTATCTCCCAAATAAACTAGCCCAAAATCCCCTTGGACATAATCAAGAAAGTAACCTCTATGAGGTGTAGCATGAAATGAAGCCCCAGAATCTAAAACCCATGAATCATCAATACTTTCTAAAGAAAGAATCAAAGCATCCTCTTCAGATTTATTACTTACGACATTTACCTCCTTGTTACCTTCTTGTTTGTCTCCTTTATTCTTCCGAGACCATCAATCTTTCTTCTTATGACCTAGTTTTCCACAGTACTGGCAATCATTTGGTCGTTTGGATTTAGACCTCTTTCCCTTTGATTTTCCTCTTGATTTCCCACGATTTCCAGAGTTGTTTCCTCTCTTATTTGTTCTACCCTTGCTTTGTGCGTTTAAGACACTACCTGATGTGGATCCACTTGAGCTTTTCCTACGAATTTCCTCACTCAGAATAACACCAATAATATCATCATATTTTAGGGTATTAGAACCAGAGACAAAATTACTAACAACCATTACCAAGCCATTCCAGCTTTCAGGCAAAGAATACAAAATCAAGAGAGCCCTGACTTCTTCATCAAAAATAATATTGACAGAAGTTAATTGACTAGTAACTGTATTAAACTCATTTAAATGATCAGAAAATGACCCACCTTCCACCATTTTCATATTAAACAAACGCTTCATGAGAAATTCCTTATTTGAAGTGGAGGGCTTTTCATACAACTTCGCTAGAGTTTTCATCAAATCTTTAGTTGTTGTTACTTGTGTAATATTGATCAATGCCATCGATTGTGCCAGACATAATTGAATACTACCAAGAGCCTTTCAATGCCACCGATTGTGCCAGACATAATCGAATACTACCCAGTCCTCATTAGAAATGCTTGTGGGTTTGTTGGCTTTTCCTTCCAACGACCACCGTAGATCCTTCTGATAGAGATAGTCCTCCATTAGCATTTTCCATAACTAAAAGTTCTGCCCATTAAACTTGTCAACCTTCAGCCTACCCTTGTCTTCCATTGCTCCCACTCAACCGTGAAACTCCCACTAAATCGTGATATTTTTTGCAGAGGATAACTGAAAAACAACCTTGCTCTGATACCACTTGTTAGGATTAACAAGACAAAAATAACAATTACATACAAATATAACCAATATCAAAAAATAATAAACCACACAGAAGAGAACACAATACACAAAGATTTAACGTGGTTCACCCAATCCCTGGGCTACGTCCACCAACAACGAGTCTAATATTATTATTATCTAGTGATTACAACCTGATTACAATTCGTAATCCTTTACAGCTCAAAATCACCGCAAGTACTAAAATCATACATAATGAAATCCCTAACCCTAAGTCATATTATACAATATTTTGCCTTTTTAGGGTTAGAATGAGTCACAACATGTCGGCCTCAAAAAAATTTGCCTCGGGGCCTGCGCCCTCGAACCCCCGCTATTGAGGGTTGCCGCCCCCAAACCTTGGTGAGGTCGGGAGGAAAAGTGTATAGTACTTTCCTGATCAGTCACCACAAGCTAACAATCTTCCATTTGGTGACTGATCAGTATCTGCACTAAAAAAACCTCTCACTTGGAGACTGATCCTGTAGCAATACCGCTACCATATGAGGCTCCCACTGGATCAAACCACCTTGGACTCAACTGTTCCTTTATTCTGTTCAGTCTAGAAGACCAACTGAAGCTGAACACGAGTTTAGGATCACTCAAAAACATTATCCCAAACTTCATAGCCAAATATTACAATTAAAATCTCATAGTCATGAGGATTCTAATGAATGGAAATGGGATACCTTATCAAATGAGTCATGCCACGATAAGGGTATTGATGTTCTTCATACCTATGCTTCTACCAAAGATAAAGGACCAATAGCAGAATCAAGTTCAAATCAAGCATCTAGTTCTAGCCAAGTGATCCTAAATGATGTGCCAAGCATAGCAATATAGATAAATCAATGGGTAGGTGAACCATACGTTCCTTCATGGAGACCTACTATGGAAGAATCAAATGTTAGGTTTAATCCGCACAAATTTTATCCAACGGAAACCCTAGAGGAGTCTAGTGAGGAGGACTTTGATCCTTCTTCTTTAGAACATTTAGAGGAAGTCCATGTCAGAGACTTTCAAGATACAATGTATGAACCATCCAATAATGAGATATACACCTTAAATCCAATTGAAACAAACCTAAGTATTGACCCATTAACCCTCATACACCCAGAATTAATCGAATGAAATTCCATTGAACCAATTGCCCTTCCAATTTTCTTGAATGACAACGTGGTGTCCCAATACCTCAACGCGGTTGAACCTTCTTCTATCGGAGCATATCAAGAAGAATTGATTAAAGGGAGCATCCAAACTTTCAATCCGAGAAAAAATGAAAAAAATAGAAAAAGAAAAGAATCAAGTGTTGAAAACCACATAGTGGCAACATTAGATCAAGAAAAAATAAATAAAGAAGTAAATGATGTTTCCAAAGGTGAAAACCCAACTAAGGCACCTAAGGAAGGGAGTTTGGATGCTCTACCCCAGCAAGGTCGGGAGGAAAAGTGTACAGTACTTTCCTGATCAGTCACCACAAACTAACATAATAATGATATCAAATGTCATAATAACAATTTAGATGAATTGTATTTGATTAATTAAGTAGCAACAACAAGAGTTGCAAGAGGAACACGACTCGAATTAGTAATAGGAGGAATCTGAAAGAGGATCATAAGCACGAACTATCAAATGATCATTACTTAGCCTTCATTTAGATGAATTGTTATAACATGAGTGAGTTAACAATTTTTTTTCTAAATAATATTATTTTATAATAAATATAATAAAAATTATTAAAAATGGGATTAAATAAATTGATTTAATTATCTTGTGATTATTTTATTTTGATAAATGTAAAATGTACAAATGTGCCTGGTTCAGGGGAACATACTGGCAGAAAGAACCAGGAATAAAATCTCCGGTTATAGCTCCTAATGGCCTAATAACTACTTAGAATTACATAAAAAATGATAGAGAGCCATACCTTGTTACAAGATTTCTGAAAATTACCCATCCCAACCCAAATTGCAATGCCAGTACTGGTACCAACTATAATTCAAAGATTACAATAGATGCAACTATCTTACAAACTGCCTCTTTACAATGGATATATGAGTTCAAGATGACATGATCGAACATATTAGCTTTCTTCTTGAAGGCGTTGCCTAATATGTCCCATTCGATCTTTTTCCTTCATCCTTTTGTTGCAAAACATTACTTGAACTAGACCAAACTCAAGAGCAATTGTTAGTCATGAAGGTTAGTCTTAAACAATAAATTTACCACTCAACTAGTTCGCCTATTATACTACATTTAGAGCATAGGTTACCTCTTGGCCAATTAGGTCTAAAGATAACCTATGACCAAATAGAATTGCCCTCCAAAAAAGACCTTTTAAGATGATAGTTTGAACTTGCATATCTTTATACACCACCAAACTATTTCAAAAACATTGCTAGACTTATATATAAAGACACCAACCTTTGAGATCACTTTCGATCATATAAAACATCTTATTTCAATAGACAATAAATCTAAATCAACAAATCTTAATTATCATTTTATCCTACCATATTAAGTAATCCGACAACTGTTGGTCCTACCACAAAAAAATATGATACCAAGTCCATATGGATAATACACAAAATGCCAATTTTTCAAAACTTCTTACGTTACTATCATCCTTACCACTATGAACCAAAACATTTTATAATCCTGTTAAAAATGATCTTATAATTGTTATACATATATTATATAATTTATTTATGTTTCACAATTCAAATTGAACTTCTTATTTTTTAAAAATATTACAATTTATGATAAAAAATATTACATTAATTTAAAAAATATTTGTAAGATAAATATAGATATGTTTTTATTTTTAAAATAATGTTAAGAAAATTATCTTGCATAATTGTTTTTGGAAATGATAGTGTGTTCTTTTTTGCATCTTCTAAAAAGACATAAAATCATTTCCAAGACAAATATGCACAATAACTATAGATTGTGGAAAACTGCTAACTTTAAAAATTTTATCTCAGATAATAGAATATGAAAAAAACATGATATGAATTTGAGATACCATAAATATATTAATCTTTGAAAACTCAATTTATAGTTTATTATATATCATCTGCACAATAAACAAGTGCCACGTAGTGGCTAGTACTTGCCTTAATTATAATTATAATTTATATTTAAAATAATATTTTAAAAATAAAATAAAATTATTGGTTATAAATAAGTTGTGTAGATAAATAATTTTTTTCTTTTCTTTAAAATTTTGTTCATATATTTGAAAAAAGAAATATATAATACTCCTAATTTATTTGTTATATGTTGAATATTTAATGATATAATAATAAATATGGTGTACAATATTAAGATGTTATAATAGTTATATTTATATAATAATAATATTAATAAACATAATATAGGCTTTTGGTTTCCCTAGTACCTTCTGCAAGTTAGTTCATATGTTGCTTAATGATGCCTTTGCCTAGGTGGATGTTAATGGCTCCCATTCTGATCTCTTCCCCCTTGGTAGATCCATCAGACAAGGATGTCCTTTGGCCCCTGCCCTTTTTGTCATAGCCTCGGAAGCTTTGTACTACATCCTTAGAGATAATTCTTTGTCCCCTGCTATTAAAGGTATTTCTCTCCCCAATAATGATGAGGTTATCAACTGCCAGTTTGCTGATGATATTGCCATTTTCTTTGAAGCCAATGCTGACAACTTTGAAGCCTTACAAACCAAGCTTAATTTTTTTTGCACTATCTCTGGTGTTTGTTTATCTCAATCAAAATCCATATGTCTTGGTAGGGAGGATCATCCCCCTGATTGGTTTAAGCAATATAACTTTCAATGGGGTGGCCTTCATAAAATTGTAAGATATCTTGGCATTCCTTTTTCTATTGATCCCTCCCTCAAAGATATGTGGTTTTGGATTAAGGATAAGATTACCAAGAAGCTGGATGAATGGCATAATAGATATTTGTCTTTAGCCGATAGGGTTCAAGTTTGCCAAAAAATTCTTTCCTCCTATAACATCTATTTTTCTGCTGGATGTTCAGTAACTACCAAATCTTGGAAATTCAAAAATATGTTAGGAACTTTCTGTGGTCTGATGGTAAAGGTAATAACAAAGATGCACACTATTAAATGGGACTGGTGCCATACTGATAAGCTCCTTGGGGGTTTAGGATTGAAGGATCTTAAACTCCAAGGGACTGGCCTTGCCGCCAAATGGATCTTTTACTCTATGGATGGTAACGATCCATGGAAGGTCCTGGTTAGGCATAACATAGAAAGGGGTTTTCCTAAAACATGCTAAAACTTGGAAGAATCTTCCTTTTAGTGATTTGATTATTGGCAACTTTCCTATTGTTGTTAAAGGTTATGTTGTTTTTAGATCCATATAGAAAGCTTGGGATCATGTCAATAAGTATATTACCAACAAGGACTTCCATGATGATAAGCATCTATATGGTGAAAGATCCATCTGGTGGAACTTGCACTTGTTTGACAAACCCCTCGCCCTTTCCCAAGGATGCTCTACTCGACACTGGTCTAATATGGGCATCTCTCAATTGGCTAACCTCTTCGAGCATGACAAACTTATCAGCTGGGATGATCTTAGGAACATATTTGATATCCTAGTCTCAGAAGAAGACCTACAATATGATTCTTAAAGCTTCTAAGGACCTACCTACTACCTGTCATGTGGACTCTCATAGATACTTAAAATGTAAATGGCCAGATGGGGTCATTATATCCAAAATCAAAGCTAAAAATATATACAATATTATTGGGTATAATGAGACCATCATTGACCATGTGAACTCTGTTTGGTACCCCACCCTTGACAATGACTCTTGGAAGAAGTATTTTGATATTTTATGGAAAGGTACTATTGAACAAAAAATTAAATGTTTTAAATGGCTAGTTATTCTTGACAGATTCCCGATTAGAAAAGATGCTTCCCTGAATGATTTTTGTAGCTTGTGCCGATTTCTTGAGTCTGGCAGACACATTTTTTTTGACTACTTTTTGCTAAGGAAATTTGGAATATGTTTGGTATCACTTACCCAATGAATGTTAATATTCTTGAAATTATCACAGGGAATATTAATGGTCTTAAAAAAGATTCTATCTTCTTTTGAAATATTCTCTCCTCTAATGTTCTTTGGCAGATTTGGAAATGCAAGAATGAGGAAAGGTATTAGAACAACCCCAGAGTTCTTATTGAGTCTTTTAAAAAACTCACTTATTTTAATTTTTTTTTACAAGTCCACACTACTATGATGATGGACAAGGACAAACTTAAGAGGTTCCTAAAAGATGGTTTTGCCACCTTCTTCATCTATGAGTTGAAGCATGGCTATGAGTGGAGAAGACATATGGATGATCTTCAGATGTTCGAAAGGACTTGAAAGAAGCTCAACCAGGAGATTAAAAAGAACATCAAGTCTAAAAAGGACCAGATCTTCATGCTGTCTCAAATCCAAGAGTGGAAAAATATTATGTGAATGGAGGGTTCTATGGGGTGGACTGCCTGAGTTGACACCCATGATGATATCTTGCATTAGTCTTTTTATCTACTTTCACTTTATGAGATTTGAACTTGTTAGCATGTACATTTTGATGTAATCTCTTTTTGTGAGGCCGAACCTCTTCTTCTGTACTCTCCGTTGTATCTGAACTGGTTCTTTTTTTTATCCTCTTGTATATAATAATAAAAAATAATTTGTAATAGAATTAACATTACACAGTGTCATTTAGTTTTTTCAATTTTTATTATGTTTCTAATCTTAACAATTTAAATCTTACTGGCTAAATGAACGCGATAAGTTTGAACGTTGCTCCTGTTGCTCCTACCGCTCCTAGGGTTCATGCTACCTCAGTGCCTAGGGATCCTTCTGTTGCAACCTTTGCTTCTGTAGTCGCCGCCCCTATCCGCAGCCCTTCCTCGACTGCTCCCACTCCTGTGGGGAATGTGGCTAGGTCCTTGCAGCTAGCTATTAAGGTGCCAGACAAGGTTCAGTTCTCCTCTAAGGCAGTTAGGGTTACCAGCTCCCTTAGCGCTACTGGCCCTTCTGCTCCTGCTGTTGACATTCCTGGAAGCTCCAAGCCTGCAACCTATCAGTTGTCGGCTTCCGATCTTAGTAATGCTACCCCTTTCTGAGTTTCAAATCCCCTTATCATCCCTTTGGATGATGAGGTCGTGAAAGATATTGATGCAGCGTCTTCAATCTTCGAGGACCATGGTCTTATATGCAGGTTCAAGGGCTTTTAGCCGAGCCTCCCAGATCTGCATTCTTGGATCACCAGCTAGTGGGAACCCATTATTTCAGGAACAATTCACATTTTCCCTCTCACAAGGGGTTTTTTCATAGCAAAGTTTGAGGATCCAAATGATAGGAAAAAGATTCTATGCGATCACTTCTTTAGCTAGGACTCCCGGTTCATGCTCATGATGAAGCCTTGGCACCTTGACTTTAACACTTCTACATAGACTTTCTCCAAGGTTCCCACTTGGGTACAACTCCCCAACCTTCCTCTTCACTTTTGGGTCGATTCTCTATTCGAGGCTGTGGGGGAGGCTCTAGGGGACTTTCTGTTGGTTGATGAGGAATCAGATTATATTTGTCATTCCACATTTGCTAGGATCTTGGTGGATTTGGATTCTTCCAAGGGTCTCCCAGAAAAGATAAAGCTACAACATCCTAAAGGATCCTAGATTCAAACCCTGGATTATGAAGGCCTCCCCTTTAGATGTAGGAGATGTTTCAAAACTGGTCATTTAGCTGGTCAGAGTGGATTATAAAAGGTTAAAAAACCAGCTTCTTGGTGGAAGGGAGCCTCTACCCAACATTACACTTGTATCGTCTTAAAATGGAAGTACTTCCATGATAAGAGCATTTAGCCCTCTGAGTAAGTGGTTTGGGGTCATGTTGAGCACCTTGATCGGGTCTTTACATGTATTTGGCTTTCTCCTCGCTTTCCACTTCTTCCCGACACTTGATTTCTTCATTCTAGGTGAAATTAGGGTTAGGATCTCGAGGATTCTCCTTAATTTCCCTCTTCCATGGCTCTATTTTCTAGGAAATATTTAGAAATAAGTCCTCCTGGCTTTCATCATAGTCATCATAGGATATTATGTCTATCCCTGGTATTCTGTCCTGTCCTGATATCATTTCTAGGTTTCTGGGCATCCCCGGGACCTCCTGACCTAGTTCTAACTGAATCTGGGCCTAGGGTCAAATTCGAGGTTGATCTTGACTAGGTCAGGATCAAGGTCAAACCTAACTAGGTTAGGTCCAACCTCAATTTTTCCCCCCTTATTCAAATTTCCAGAATCTTTGATTTTCGGGCATCGGGCTTTCGGGATATTTATTTTCCCGCGTCCGGGTTGGCCATTTCAGGTTTCGGGATGGTAAATCCTTTAATTGTATTTAATTTAAGTATATTTTCTAAAGGTTAGGACCTAATTGAGATTTAATTCTTCAAGGTGGCCCCTCTAGAGGATTGTGCCCTAGTTCACTATAAAAGGAGGCCTTCCTCTCTCATTTTCATCATCAAGTTTTTGTGAGAATACCTCATCCTCAAGCAATTGCTTTCAACCTCTCAAGGTGATTAAGCAAGCATCCATTCAAGCATTCAAGTCCTCTTCTCCATCCAAGTTCTCCATTGAAGATCAAGGATTCAAGCATTCAAGCCATTGAAGAGATTTGGTTCAAGCATTCAAGATTCATCACTCAAACCCTAGATCTAGCCATCATGATGGTGTGATCTTCCTTCCAGATCCTTTATTCATCTTCAAGATCCATTTAATTCTTCCTTCAAGGTGGATTCCAAGAATACAATCATGGAGATTTGATTTACATTTATTATTTTGTTCAAGCTTTCATATCAATATACTTGTTTACATTCAAAATACAATTGCATATTTATTGAATTGCATAGCTTCATTGTTAGATACTTTTCTACTAGTTGCTAGCATTCCTATTTCAATTTCAATATTAAGGATGATTCCAAACCGGGGTTTGACCAAGGCAAATCCCTCAAACAAATTAAAAAAACCTTCATTTTCTTGCACGTACAGGTGCAGAATTTCAGATCTGAGAGGGAATTTGGATACCCTTTTTGGCAAACTTCTGAGATTTGCGAACAGAATTCGAATCGGACTTCAAATAAAGAATGTAGTATTTGACCTTTTGTGAGGGTCAAACCCGACCTGAGCTCATCTTGGAGAAAGATTTCTGGGTTTTCTTTGTCTCGACATTTGTAGTCCAGAATAGGTTTCAGAATGGCCTGAAAGTACACACATACATCAGAATTTGACATTTTCCAGATCTGCCCTAATTTGAGGTTAGTATTTATATTTCAATTACTAAAGACTTCAATTCAACCACAGGGAAACAAAGGGTTATTCTCTCTCTCTCTTCCATATTCTCTTTAGATTGATTCAATTGTGTATTAACCTTTTTGGTTGATCAAATTGGATTTCTCCTTTGGGAATTTGGATTTAGGAGTGAATTTCATATTTCCCCATACAATACACACATACACATTTGAATAGAGGTGATTCCATTTTACTTCTATTCATTTTGGTGAACCCGAAAAACTTCCTCTCCTTCATTTTGTGGAATTAAATGCCCTATTGTGTTAGATTTTAGATCCTTTCTTGCATTTAGATTAGATCTAGTCTATGCTCTTGCATTTTAAAGTTCAAAAATACAAAAAAATCTATATATAATCAATAAAATCCAAAAATATTTCTTGCGTTCCATTTTCTATGGAAACTATTAAGATGCTTTGGTGTGTAATTATGTTCTTCATTACTCTTCTTTTAGCATCTCTTTATCATACCTATGATGTTTATGGAAGTATTATTCACTTCATTGTGTTGATGACCCTTCACTTTTCTCTTGCTTATGCTTTTGTGAAGTTGACCAACACTAGTCTGCCTACATTTAAAACCTTCATTAAAGATTTATGTGGTAGCCTTATTAATCTTTTGGATTATGTGAAGAATTTGGTAGATGATACACCATCTCCTAATCTTCCTAATCTTAATCCTATCAATCCTAATCCTAATCCTATCAATCCTAATCTTAATCCTATCAATCCTAACCCTAATCTTCCTAATCCTAATCCGATACCTAATTCTCCATCTGTTCATTCTCGCTCTTCCCATACTTATGATGGGATTCAAGCTATCATTTAGGATGCAGATGTGCAAGATTTCTTCGATTTACCTTCTCTTCTGATCCATGATAATATTAAAGGAAAGGGTAAAGAAACTTCTTTCAAACCTATTATCCCACCTTATGCAACCTTTACTCATGAGCATGATAAACAATCACCTCTTGTAGAAACTTTACATAATATGTATACTACTGGATATAATATGGTGACTAAATAAGGTTATAAAGGTTTAGGGCTTGGAGTTAATGAGCATGGTATTAGGTTTATAGTTCATATACCCCTAAAACTGAATAGGTATGGTGTTGGTTGTTCAAAATCTCAAGTTAAGGTAGGTGATGCTAAACATCATCCTCCTCTCCCCACACCTATCTTAGATAACTCTACTACTCGTCAATAAATTGATAAAAAGGTATATGTTGAGCTAATGAATTCCAAGAAAGAAATCTTTAGACCTATGTCGATAGATGCTCTATACAAATACAAATGTCCTTTTCATTATAGTAACAAACATTTACTTGCTAATTGTAAACATTTCAAGTTATATGTTAGAGAAAGAGCTGCTTTAGGAATTCTATCTCACTCTCGTGCAGTTTTAAAATTCCTTCATAACTTTCATATAGGGGATTCCCCTCCTTTAGATATAATGTAGATGTTCTTTCCCTCTTGTCTCATGATTGTGGAGCAAGAGGTGTATCTTCATCCAGTCTCCTAGGATCCATTAGGTCTTTTATTAGGGCTTAATTGGTATTCTTTCTCTCCTATTTTTCTATGGTTTCGTATTATATCTTTAATCATCCATAGAATCTTTCAAGATATCTTTTCTAAGACATTTGTTTTGCAAAGGTATCCCTTGTCTCTATCTCTGGGGAGCAAGGTACCTCTTTCTTTCTCTTTGTCTAGGGAACTGCTTTCCTTAGCTTAGTGGTATTTGTTTATATTGCAATATTATTTCAACATATTGATAGATGTTTTGACTATGGATAACCTTCTTATATGAGAAGTTTTTTTCCTAAGTCGTCACTTCTTCTCTATGTTGCAAATTATGTTCTTTATAAACTCTCACCCTTGCTTTGGTGTTAAAGTTATTTCCCTCGTTCCAAAGATTCCTCTTCCTCTTGTTTGCAGGGGGCTTGATGATTGAATCTTTGTTCCCACTTTTGAAAGATGATATTTTGTCTAAAGTACTCTTTGGTAGGGGGTCTTGTTGATAAGATCTCTTTCTTTGAGGATCCTTTTCCATGAGTGACATATCCCTTTCACGATTATCTATATTCTTGGATGTAGGGGTCAATATCCCTCGCTAAGAATATGGTATACATTGTTGCTAAACAAGATATCTCCTTGCATTATGAAGTAGGTGTAATACCCCCAAAATGGGCTATAAGTTCATTAATCTCCTACATCTTCAATTCGAACGAAATCGACATCAAAGTCCTAATCTAAGGCACATCTAAACGTCATCGAATCATAATTGATTATCTTAAATTCTACATCGGAGAATATTCCTAGTAATATTCCTAATCATCATAATTATCTTTAATTTTATAATTATTTGGCAATAAATCACATTTATCCTAAAGTTTGATTAATTAAATATTTTGCATATTTAATTAATTAGATTTAATATTTGCCACTTAATTATTTAATTAAATTTAATTATATCTATTATTAATTGTATTATTTAATTTTGACAATAAATCAAAATTCCTATGAATAATTGATTAAATTCTTATTTAATTAATTAAAGCATGTTGTCATTATTTAATAATATAATTTTTAATAAAAGTTTGGTAAAATAGTTAATTAACCCATAAATTAATTATTTTATTTCAAAAAATAGTTAAGTTGAGAATAAATCACTTTATTTATTTATTAAATCATAATTATCCATGTGCACATTCAAGGACCAGTTAAACTCAAAATTGGAAAATCAATGCAAGTTGTTAGCTTTTTGAAACTCAACATCTTTTCGAGTTTTAAAGTTGATCTAAACTTCTAATTCAAGTTGAACTGTGCTTTTGCATGATTTTTGTGACTTAATTATCTTTATTTAAAAATAACTCAAAAATCAAGTTGAGTTATTTGAGTGATTTATGGCTTTTTCTCATGCACCTCCAAAGCCTTGGATTTCTATAAAAACAAGGCTCAGCTCTTCATAATTCATCTCATATGTTTGCACAATCACGCTGGAGAATTGGAGGCTGAGGAATCAACTTGCGAATTCAAAGCTTTGTGAGATCAATTTCAATTGCATAGTTTTTATATCTTAGCATAGAATTTCATAGTTTTCATATCATTGTTAGAATCTTCATTGTTAGATCATTTAGCATTCATTTCATATCAATTTTCAATAGCATTCATAGCATATCAGTTTATCATTCTTATTGCATAGAAAATATCAAAAATATAAATTAATTGCATTCAATTTCATATCCATCTTTTGCATTCAAATCCTTCATTTAGGTGTCGTCTAGGTCACCGATCTCGATTACAATCTGAGAACATCAATCTCGCACCTACTAGAAGGCAGTAAATCGCTTGGTTAGATAGTTTTCAATTTTGCACAATTTCGATTATAGCTAACCTCTAATGTTTTACTGAAGTGTTGTGTCTACAGATCAGGTACAATTTTCACACACACATTTCTGGCACCCACCGTGGGGCAACCCACCTTTGCATGTTGGTTTTGATTTTTTTGGGAGCTAAAACCCCAAAGTTTCAAAGATTTAATTTTATCTCCCAAACGGCTTGGAATTTTGGTTTGAAATTTTTTTTTGCAGGTTGGTGACATGTCAGGGAAGCTACAGTAAAAAATTTAGAATTTTCTGAGATATTTTGAATTTTTAATAATAATTTTTTGAAATTTTAGAAAAAATTAATATCTGACGCAAATCAGCATATTTTTCAGAAATTTTTATATTTTCAAAAAAATCTTTAAATTTTACTAGGGGTCCATTCTTTGTGTTTTAAATTTGGACATGATATCATAGCTCAAATAGTCAATTTACAAAAACTGGTCTGTTTTGATAAAATGGGTCTCTAGGGCACAAATGAAGAGATTTTTTTAAAATTTTTGCATTTTTGGAAAGCTCTCTATTTTTTAGTAGGGGTCTCTATTCTGAATTTCTATTTTTGTAGCCAAAATCATATAAAAAAAATTCAGATCTTGTTGACTAGGTCAAATGCAGTGCAAAAAACTTAAAATTTTGTGATGGGTATGCACTTATTTTTCATATGATTCAATGCATGATATGAGTTGTCATTTGGATTAATTTCTAGTTATTATTGCTCCTAAAAATTGATTTTTAGATCTAACCCTAGGGTTTTCATAAGTTGAATATACCTTGCATATCTTGTTTGCTTGTTGGCTTGTTGGAGAGTTCGTAGCTTGCTTGCATAGTAAAGCTCAACAAAAATTGCTAAAAATCAGGTAAAATATACTAAGCGCGTTGCAAGGATCCAAGGTATTCTCCTTCATCTATTAACATTTCAATTTTGACTTAAAATAAATCTCTTATGTGTCTGGCTTGTGTGCATCCTTTCATGCTTTTATCTATTTCTACACACTTGCATAATTGATACTAGGTTGTGACCCCTTAAGGATTCATTAAGTAGTCTTAGAATACTTGTGATTGATCTTGATTTCTATCTTGGGTTATTGGACTCGCTAATCTGTCGGCCGCTCATTTTCGCCACATGGTTGCAATCTCAGCGCCATAAAGGGGAGGGGTCAACAGGACATAAGCGTTAAGTGTTCCACTTGGCAACCCTTTTGTGCTTTTAGAAACTCACTTATTTTCTAAGTTGAGGACTCATTTTCAGCTTGTGTGAGGTGTTAAGTGTTCCACCTTGTGGACTCATCTCATATTTTCTTTAAGCGTTAAGTGTTCCTCTTTCTACTTTTTGGATGCTTTTGGTAGATTTGCTTTCGGGAATATATCTGTGCTCACATAGTAATTAGGCCCTATGAACACTATTCGTGATTCTTGAGAGATTGGATTCCTAGCGAAATCTTTCTTGACTACAGAATCCTTTTAGGTAGGGAGGATACTTAGTGTGTTTCACATTCAACTTGGTTAGTGCGTCTTCTCTTATTGATCGTCACATTCTCTCTCCGGAGAGGTTGATAGATCACGTGGGGTTGATATCACGAGCTTTGGTGAATCAAAATTGGTTAGTGCATCTTCTCTTATTGATTGATACATTCTCTCCCTGGAGAGGTTGATAGATCACGTGGAGTTGATATCACAGACCTTGGTGGAACAAAACTTTGTCTTAGCGTGTCGGATTAATCTGCTTGCTTTGTTTGGGTTAAAAGTGAAAAGGTGTCAAAAACCTTGGATCTGGAGCCAAGTCCCATTGTGGTATACTATTGTGAGTCACCTTTAGAGAGGGTTAACCGTAGCGGACAATCCCTTCACAGGGCAAATCGCGTTGATGAAACCTCAAGCGGTAATAGCCATTTTTGCCATGGTAGTGACGGCCGCTATATAAATGTCCTTGTGGAAGAAATCTCCACGGGTATGGTTCATTGTTGGGTTGTCAGATCTCCCTAGCAGCTCTTGAAGATTAAGTTCTCAGACTATGTCAAAACCCTGGTGCGCCAGGATTGGAGTTCACCCCTTTGAATTATAAAAGTTGTAGAGTCAAACCATTACTAAAAAACCCTAGAGAGGCCAATTTTTCATTCTCAGGTATATGTGTGTTATTGCAAAACTTTTCAGAACATACACGATTAGTACTCTCAGGGATTAGCACAATTTGGTCACTTGATTGTTCATGTGCAAGGTTGCTTTTGCCCTTGTTCATTGTTTTCAGACGTGCTTGGAATCACTTGCTAGTTGTTCTGCGTGCTTGTTTATCTACTTGGCTATTAAAAATGATCAAATTTGGTATAACCTTCAAAAGCTAGATGGTACAAATTTGCAAACAATTCAAATATGAAAACTCAAAATTTGCAAAATCTGAAGTAAAATTCTTTTCTGGAGTCAAAAGTCATCTCAGGAGGTCAGAAAGTCATACGAGTTTTGTCAATTGTCATTTCATTTCCACCCAACTGTCGTATGAGTTTAGCAACTGTCATTTCATAGACTACCCAGTGTCGTATGGAAAAATTTGAGAGAGTTGTCAGAAATTGTCAAATTGCAAGATATCCAATGTTTCCAGCCTAGTTCCAGAATCTGTCAAAAATATCATTGTGTCAGGAACAGAGCAGTAGCTATTAAGCATTCTATAATTTTCTGAGATTAATCCTTTGAATCCGATCTAGCCTTCTATTTGATCAATTTGAGTCCTTTTTATCTCGTGTCAAAACCTTGTCATAACTATCAATCTTCAATCAATCTTCAAAAATAGACTAAGTGTTGAGAACTCGTGTCCGCTATCTTTTGGGTGATCTATCCCATACATCCAGGGCACAGTATCCTTCACCCACGTCTCATCGGATCTTCAAAACTATCATAATCTTGACAAGGTTGCGTCATCCGATTTTCTCAAATCAAATTGTTCTTCAGTTGTCTTCGTCTTTTTCTTCTGTTTCATTCAAAGTTAATGGTGGAGACCAGAGCTTCTTCACACAAGAAATCAGAAGAAACATCTCAGAACTTACTTTTGACCAATACCCCAGGTCCAACTCTTGAACAACTCATCAAGTCAGGTATCTACGAAGACGACGGTCTCGGTAACTTTTGATTGAAAACTGGTTACATACCTCCTCTATCAACTCATAGAGGTAATTAGCAAACTCCTCCTCAATCTATTCCAGGGAGCCCAAAAAATCCTACCATGTCTCAAGCAGGGACAAACCACGGTTCTCTAGGAGGAGGATCCCAAGGACACCATTCTCAACATAATGCCGACCAAGAACCTACACCTTCTAAAATCCATCGATGTCAGAATGACGATGAATTCAAGAGAATGATGAGGCATTTCTTGAAAGTGGATAGAGAGGCATACTTTTTGCAATTAGCCCAGGAAGGAGCTAAACTTCCTCCTCACTTCAATGTCGAAGATATCATCACGCATGAGGAAGAAACTTTGATGACGGCCATAATGAACCAGCTGCACGCTATGCAGGTCAAAATGAATAAAATTGAGAAAGAGAAGGAACCCAAAGAATTCTCCATGGAGGCCCTTTGTCCTTTCCCTTTTGACAAAGACTTGTATATGCCTCCATTCCCAAAAAGAGTGGAGATGCCAAAGTATGACAAATATGATGGACACTCTGATCCTCAAGATCATGTTAGAGAGTTCTGTACGCACTCCATGGAATTCATGCATGAACCGACCTATTTGATGCGTCTTTTTCCTAGATCCTTGGGAGGAGCATCCATTCAATGGTTTTCGAGATTACCTTCTACGATCAAAACTTTTGAGGAATTGATTAAATTGTTTTATCAACAATATTCCTACAATATTCAACATCCGATTACCATGATCGATATCTGTAACCTCAAACAATATCCAGGGGAATCATTCCTAACTTTTCTCAAGAGGTGGCGAAAGAAGTTTTCTCTATATGCTAGACCAATTCTCGAAATGGAGAAACTTGAAATCTTTATCAATAACCTTGTTCCAGAGCTCAACTATCCATTACAAATGCAAGATCATGTATCTTTTGATAAAATGGTGGATAATGCAATCAAGATTGAGAAAGTACTTGTCAAGAAAGGAGAAATCACACTTCAAAAGGACAAGTCTGAATCTGGATCTAGCTCAAAAGATAAAAACAAGAGCTGGAATAGAAACAAAGGTATCATCTCTGATGGTGTTGTTGACACTATCCGCACCCCATCAAAGGCACCGGCCTACAATCTCACCCTTGCCATCAAAGCCATTGAAGCTTCAGAGCAAAAATCTGTTGAACCATCTCCAAAGAAGCCATTCAAACGATGGGATAATAAATGAAAGTTTACTCCCCTGGGAGAATCTTTGGAATCTGCCCTAAGAACACTGATAGCTGATAACATGATCTCTTTACCACCAATCCGAAACCCTGATCCAGATCCAAAACCATATTGGTGGAAAGATAATGAATTTTGTGCTTTCCATCGGACTAAAGGCCACAAGACTAATGGATGCTTCGACTTGAGGCATACCATTCAAGACTTGATAGATCAAGGGGACATCACGATCGATAATCCTACCAGCAATAATGATCACACAGCATTTACAGAACCATTTCCACAACATGGCAAGGGAGTTTCCACTTCTCAGCCTAACATGGGGGCAAAAGTCAACTATGCCTACCCTGGAAATAATGTTGTCATCAATATGGTTGAACTATGTCTCTCTGAGAGCTGCAATGTCATCACAATTGTGCGAAGAGACCGAAATCATTCCTCAACTAATGCAGTTACCAGATCACTGTATACACCCAAAAATGGTCGCCTAGACTTTGGGCCCCATTTATTTGATTTATCAATCCTGAATCATTTTTATCAATAATCAATATTTTCAACAATATCAATTTCTTGATCAAGTCTTAATTTCAATCATATATTGGATTTTTATCCTATGGGCTAACCATTTATCCTAAGTTTTTATTTATTTAAAAGGAATATTTCCTCCCCTTTTAATAAATAAAAAGTCCCCACTTTTCCTCTTATCCTAAGTTGCACAAATAAAGCATTATTCATATTTTATAAAAAGAAGAAAGACAATTTTTTTCTCATATGGACATAAAGTCAACTCTTATTTTCCTATTGGAGGATACTTGTGCATATGGATTGCTCCTCTTTCAAGCTCCACCACTGATTAAGACTTTTGCCTCTTAATCTCAATAGTCCATTTCACCTCATTTCTTATAAAAGGAGAGCTCTCTCCTTCATTTGCATATACCATGTTTTTATGCTAATGTTATGCTGCAGGTTTTAGGTGCATTTGGAGTTTTTGAAAACATTGAAGACTTGCTTCATTGCATCATTTAGTTGCATATTTGCTTTCATAGTTGCATGATAATGGCATTCTTAGTGTAGATTTCTTTTTATGCAATAGAATAAGCTCACATAGTCTAAATAGGAGGCATTATAACACTTGTTATTTCCTTTCATAGATTAGTTGCATTGTACTTTCCTTTCATAGCTTAGATTACATTCTCATTTAGATTTTCATTGCATTGCATATTTGGATTCTTGGAGATATTGGCATTGTTGCCCTTGTCTTCACTTGAATCTCTCATTGTACGGTTGACTAGCAAGGTCACAAGTTTGTAGCTCTAGTTGAGAGCAAATTTATCATAGTCCTTTGCAACTCCATGCATAGAGAGCTATGAGCCACTTTGTGAGGCCTCATTCTTGAGCAACCTTGCATGTAATGGTTCATAGAAGTGCACCATTTTAGTGTGTACAATCACAAGCTCAGGTTCATCTGAAAGGACAAACACCAAGTTCATCTAATGTCCCTAAGATACCTTTCAACCTCACATCTGCTTCCAAACAGAAGGCTACCTCGAAATCTTCCAATCCAAAGGATACAAGACCTACATCTTACAGCATCGTCCAACAACTCCAGCATACCAATGCCAAAATCTCTATGTTTGAGTTACTTCGAATATCTCTAGCTCACAGAGATATCCTACACAAAGCTTTGCTCGGCTCTAATATTCCTAATGATCTAGATCTAGACAGGTTCCAGACTATGGTTGGTCATCTAACGTCTCCGCAATATATCTCCTTTTCAGAGGAAGATGACAAATCTTTGAGTCACCCACATAATCAGCCCTTACACATAGAAGTCTTGATCCAGAACCGTCGAGTCAAACGTGTGTTGATAGATGGGGGCGCAGGCCTCAACATTTGTTCTTACAACTTAATCACACAGTTGGGATTCTCAGAGATGGCTATTGATCCTCGAAAGAAGATCACCATAAAAGCCTATGACGAACAAGAAAGAGCTTCTAAAGGCACCATGTCTTACCCATCCGAGTGGGTCTGGTCATCAAAGATACCACATGTCAGGTGCTTGATCTACCATTGGCTTACAATATCCTTCTAGGGAGACCCTGGATCCATGAAATGCAAGCCATTCCTTCTACGTACCATCAATGCTTGAAATTTCCCTATGAAGGGGTAGAAGTTACTATCCCAGCAGATCTGAGTACAACTTGCAATACATTGAAGGAAAGTGCTAATAAGCTTGTACCTAATAACAAAGAATCTTCCATCAAGCAACAAAATGTGGCTTCCACATCCAAGATGGAAGACATTGCTAACGAGATCAATATCAAAGAAAATGGGATGGGAGAATACACTATAGAGCCAGTCTTATCTCTGACATCTCTTCCAATCTCACCTAAGTCGTATGGACAATCCTTGAAGCAGTCTAAATCAGAACCTAAGGAACCTATGGAAGCATACAAAAGAAATTTTGTGGCGGAGCAAGTATCCAAACAAGAATTTGAAGAGGATGAAGCTGTGCTTGCATGGCTATACAAAGATGATTCTAAATCCAAAATTGTTCAACCTAGTGAATCTATAGCACCTACAATCCCTTCTAATTCATTTGGTCTAGGGAATAGATTGATAGCCAAGATGGGATATTCCGGTCAAGGACCTCTAGGAATCAGAGGAAAGGGTCTTGTGACACCCATTCCACATATTGGTAGAGCCAACAAAGATACTGGTGGCTTAGGCTTTAAGAAGAAACCCTATCATCTCAAAGGTGGTTGTTCTCATGTCATAGAACAAATTGCACCAGGAGAACCCCTTCTCAAGAAAGAAGAGACAAAACCCTCAGATGATGATTTAGATAGTTCAGAACTCATCCCCTATGAAAAATTGCCTAAAGAGATCAAAGATCTTCTTGATGATATAAATGATCCTATCAAAAGAATTAATGTAGTAGACACACAAGAACCTACTGTAGCGCAAGAGATGGTTGCACCACAAGAACCAGCCAATCTCGAAGGCAATCAAACTGATCAAGAAGAAGGGGGTAGTTATTCTGACACTGATTCCCATGAATATGAATTCAAGTCAGAGACTGAGGGTAATCCTTCTTGGGGTATTCATCCTGATTTCACATATTTTCTAAGATTTCCTAGAGATCCTGAATCAGAAGCCGAGTCAAATGACTACGAATGGGGTGCCATTCCAGAAGAAGATGAGCTTATCACAGAGAAATATATTGATGTTATTCACCAATATGTATCTCAACCCAATGTAGGTCTAGAGCGAAACAATGAACTTAACATGTCTGATCCACCTATGGCTGAAGAGGACTCCCATGATGATGTTGAGCCTATTCACGAATTGAAAATTTTGAGCTGTAATATCACCTTTGAACTTGAGCATTAGGTTAGGACCAATGATGACATATCCATGTTTGTGAACACCATATCCCAAGCCTTTCCCACTTTGACTATCCAACGCCCTGATCTTATCGACCAAACTTCCGCAAACCCAAGCCACGGTGTTTACACCTTTTCCAGTGACTATGCCCTTGCTTGTTACTTCAATGCAGTCGAGCCTATGAGGACTTCCATCAGCGAACCGAGCGTCAGCATGACTGAGTCGGACATCAAATATCTTAGTCAAAAAAATAAAAATAAAAAGAAAAAGAGTTCTGAGGGTGAAAACCACTTTGTGGCAGTCTCAGATCCTACAAAAGTAAAAAGAAAAGACGTATCTGAAGGTGAAAACCTCTCTGAGGCACCTAAAGATGAGATATTTGATGTCCTTCCGAGTCATTTACAGGATAGATCTCCAATTCTGATTGAGCCCACCCAATCCATCAATTTGGGTACAACAAAGGAACCACAATTGGTACATGTAGCACAATCTCTATCAGAAGAAGAGAAACATAAATTCACTACATTCTTATCAGAAAAAAAGATCAATTTTGCATGGAAATATTTAGATATGCCAGGATTGGATCCCAATCTCATTATGCACCATCTATCCATTGCTCTTGGAGTAAAACCAATCAAGCAAAAATTGAGAAAGATGCATCCTCATGTTGCACTCTTAGTCAAAGAAGAACTAGAAAAACTCCTAAAAGCTGGATTCATCTGTGTCATAGACTATGCTGAGTGGATCTCTAACATTGTACCTATTTCAAAACCAGATGGTTCAATCAAAGTGTGCACGGACTTTAGAGATGTGAACAGAGCATGCCCTAAGGATGATTTTCCACTGCCTAACATTGATATGATAGTGGACATGACTGCGGGCTATGAAATGTATTCCTTAATGGATGGCTTTTCTGGGTACAACCAAATCAAAATTGCTCTAGAAGATCAAGAGAAAATAGCTTTCACATGTGTGTGGGGAACCTTCTGTTGGAATGTTATGCCATTCGGACTCAAAAATGCGGGAGCTACATACCAAAGAGCAATGACATCTATTTTTCATGATATGATGCATAGAACAATGGAGGATTATGTTGATGATACCTTAGAAAAATCAATGATCAGAACTGAACATCTAACTGACTTGAGCATGATCCTTGACAGAATGGAAAAATTTAGTCTCCGACTAAATCCTAAGAAGTGTGCTTTTGGTGTCACTTCTGGAAAGCTCTTAGGATACATAGTTTCAAAGAAAGGCATTGAAGTTGATCCGACTAAAGTCAAGGCTTTAATAGAGATGCAACCTCCCACAAATATCAGTCAAATGAGGACGTTGCAAGGCAGAGTTCAATCTATCAGAAGATTCATATCACAGCTAGCGGACATATCACAGCCTTTTACAAAAACATTACATAAAGGTGTGACCTTTGCATGGAATGAAGAATGCGAGAACAACTTTAACCATATCAAGAAGTATCTATCAAATCCGCCTATCTTGATGCCTCCTATTCATGGGAAGCCATTGATCTTGTATGTCTCTGCAACAACCACATCACTAGGGGCATTGCTAGCGCAACATGATGAAGACAAAAAGGAAAGAGCCATCTACTATATAAGCAGAACATTGGTGGCGTATGAAAAGAACTATTCTATGATTGAGAAAGCTTGTCTCGCTGTGATCTTTGCATCACAGAAACTGAGACACTACATGTTAGCTCATACTACTCATTTGGTAGCTAAAATTGATCCATCGAAATATCTCCTAAGCAAAGCTGCCCTCACAGGTAGACTAGCTAAATGGGTCATGCTCTTGAGCGAATTTGACATTGAATATGTTGAAAGAAAAGCTATCAAAGGACAAGTCATTGCTGATCAATTAGCTGAAGCACCACTGTTTGATGATACACCCATGCAAATGGAATTTCCCGATTCCTCTATCATGCACCTCTCTTCTAGAGCATGGTGGTTATTCTTTGATGGCTCCTACACACAAAATGGATCTAGAGCAGGCATATTGTTCATCACTCCTCAAGGATACTCGAAACCCAAAGCATTCAGATTAAAGTTTCCTTGCACAAACAATATTGCTGAATATGAGGCACTTCTCAATGGTATGAAAATGGCAATACAGTGGAGAGTTATAGCGATGCACATCCATGGAGACTCACAATTGGTTATCCACCAAGTCAATGATGTGTACCAAACCAAAGATGAAAAGCTCATTCCTTACAAGAGAATGGTAGATGATTTAAAGAAATACTTCATCTCTATCACATTTGAGAAAATACCCAGAACGGAGAATAAGGCTGCTGATGCAATGGCGATACTATCTACTCTCTTATAGCAGCCTGAACATGAGCTACGCTACGAGTTCCTGGTGGAAGCCCTATCCTATCCTACATATGACTCCCCTAAAACCCGCATGATCTGTAGTGTTGTAGGTTATGAATCATCTCGCTACAAAAATCTATTCTCCTATCTCAATGACCAAATCATCCCTGAGTCCTTTAACCATTTTGAGAAATGAAACCTTATCCGATCCGCATCCCGATATGTCATCATTGGTAATGATCTGTACAAACAAGATCTAGATGGTACACTGCTTAGATGTTTAGAATGGGAAGAGTCTCAACGTGCATTAGAGGAAGTCCATGAGGGTATATGTGGGTCACACTCGAACGGTTTAACGTTAGCTTGAAAACTTATTAGGGCCAGGTACTATTGGCCTGAAATGGAGAAAGAGGCTATTAAATTTGCTAAAAACTATCAACAATGTCAAGTACATGGCAACTTGATTCATGCTCCAGGGAGAGATCTAATTCCCTTTACTACACAATGGCCTTTTCAACAATGGGCATTTGATCTCATAGGCACTATCCATCCGCACTCTTCTAATGGACATACCCATATCATCACAGCTACAGATTATTTTACAAAATGGGTAGAAGCAGTTCCTCTAACACAAGCAATGGGGAAACAGATCTCTATGTTCATCCTGAACTACATCATTTGCAGATATGGGATCCCTCATTCCATAGTCACAGACAATGGGGGACAATTCAAAAATAAGGACCTAGATGACTTATGTGCCAAATTCAAGATTACTCAACATTGGTCATCTATCTACTATCCTCAAGGGAATGGACAAGCTGAAGCTTCAAACAAAAATCTCTTAAAAATCTTGCACAGAACAGTGAATAAAACAGGAAGAGACTGGCATCTCATGATCAATCCAGCTCTCTGGGCATACAGAACTAGTATCAGAACACCTAGAGGGGCTACACCTTTCGCTTTAGTTTATGGGTCTGAACTGGTACTGCCTATTGAGGTTGAAATCCCATCACTCAGAATCAGAATGCATGGACTTGTCACTGATGAAGACTACAGAGTGTCTAGGTTACAAGAACTTGAATTACTAGATGAACGCAGGCAAGCAGCGTATGATCATCTCAGAGTGTATCAGAAAAGAATGTCTAGAGGCTACAACAAGAAAGTCAGACATAGAGAATTTCAAGTTGGCGATCTAGTGTTGAGAGAAAATCCTAAAAATCAATCACATCGAGAATGCAAGGGGAAGTTCGAACCCAATTGGCTGGGTCCCTTTGTTATCACTGCTACTTTTGGCTCTGGTGCCTATCAACTCTCAACGACTGAAGGAGAAAAGCTCCGAGAACCAATCAACATTCTCCATCTGAAGAAATTCTATGCCTAAGGCATTCAGTCTATGGTTAAATATCTTGAAAAAATCCTAAAAATCAGAAAAAGTCCTGAAAAAATGAACATCTTGGTGAAAACCTAGCAATAGGCGCCTTGATGATTCACAAAAAAATCAAAAAATATAAAAAATTCAAAAAAATAAAAAAATATCAAAAATTCAAAAAAAAATTTAAAAAAATGAAAAATACAAAAAAAAAGAAAAGAAGAAAAAGTGCCTTGGTGAAAACTTGTAAACAGGCGCCTTGGTAGCAAAAATAGAATCTCTGCCAAGATGGTGAAAACTCGGCAAACGGGTGCCACTTGTTCCAAAATGCTCCATCTATCAGCACAATCTTGGTCTTTCCCAGCTTTCAGTCTTGCTTTAGTTTGTATATATCTCCCGGTTTGTTTCTGCATATCCTGGTTTCAATAAGTCGGTCTGTACACCAATCAGCTCAAGCGTCTGTATCCTATCAATGTTTAACACTTGGCGGAAATCAATGTCATATCCTATGGCCTCCAATGTATCTTAGACGTGTCCTATCCAGTCAGAGTCCTTTGAAGCTTCCAGTTGAGTCAGTCAGTCAGTCTCGTCTCCAGAAAGGATTTTGCATCTACAACAATCAAACATCAAAACTCAACTGAAAACAATTTGTGCTTTTCATGCTTTTATCTCCTTGTATGCTTACTGATTCGCATTGAGATTTTTGCATATTGTGTCCCTTCGAGCTCTTCGATGATGTCCTTTATAGGATTTAGAGAGTGATGACTGGGGGCATAATCTTTTCTTTGTCTTCTACTTGTATGTGAAAATCTAACAACTTTGGAAATTCTGGATTGAAATGGTGTCCGACTATAAGAGCCTCTATCTTGAATTGGATGGCCATGCGTACCTCGACTATTGATACCTGAAAAATTCAAGGACGTTTGATCTAACTATTGTCTTTTTGAGTAAGTTCTTTCTCCTACTGTGGAACGCGATCTTGCCTAAGGATGTGAATGATAAAGGGTCACTATAGGTAATTCACATTGGATTTAGAATGATCTCTTGACTGTTTGATGTGTTTGCAATGCAAGGAGTATTCCGGTCATCACGATGTTCATGTTTTGATGCTTGTACAAATTGCTATATCAAAATGGACATGATATTCAGGTCATCCTGGCGTTTGTGCCTTGGTGCTTATATCTGATCCAACATTTCGAAAATAAATCAATATTCATATGTCCATGGTTGTATAACCAGCGGGTGTTGTATTGATTCTTGCGCATACAAATCAATTTCATATGTCTATAGTTTCATGGCTAGTGGGCATTGTATTGATTTATCTGGTTACCTAAAAGCTCAATGATGATAACAAATCGACACATGATCAGTGACTAGGTCCTAGGTCTTAGGTTGCATTTCATCTTGCATGTCTCTTTGCATTTTGCATGTTTGCATGATCTCACAATGGCTAAATAAACTTCGAAGCTTAAATGTTTCTCCACTCGCATCTTCCAATCTAACAAGAGCTGAATCCCACACGAAGGTTCCTCCAATGAAATAGCAAGTAGAATCCTTTTTCGGGATCAAAATCAAAATCTGAGATCATTCATATTGTCAACTACTTGCATAATCAACCTTCAATCATAGTAGAAATCCATTTTTCAACTTAACTGATTATCTTACATCAAACTATCAAAAATTCAACTTGGTCAACCATGGTCAACTCATGGTCAAACTTAGTCAAACTTAGTCTTTTGGACCTCCAAACGATGCAGAATGCATTCCTGGACGTGTTTTAACCACTTCTCAAATCAATTAACATGCTTCTAAACTATTAACGCTGACTTTTCTTGTCAGATTTCAATTTTAATCCCGAAGGGGGCATGGTATTGCACATCATTCAAAGTCTGTAAATCAAAATTCTATCGATCAAGTCTATCAATATCTTTCATCAGTGATCAAGACAAACAATCACGTCTAGTTACTGATTCATCAAAAGACCTCATCACTCGGGGCAAATCTATCATCACTTGGGGCATATCAGATTCATCAAGATCCATATCAATCTAGTATTCTCCTAATCTTGTAAACTGTATCAATTTTTGCAACCATCGGATCATAGTGTTCTTTCCTTGGTTCTTCGGCAACTGAAGGATTTGGATGTGATACTTGCTAGTTCTGCTAAGACAATCGAGTCTAGAACGGGTCACTCACTTCTTATCAATTATAAGGTTCAGAATCAGACATTTTGACACTTTTTCGCAATCATAGGTTCATTTTCTGTTATAGTAAACATTATCTCTGGTCATTCAGGACCTCCTATCTCAATATCTTTCAATCGATTTCTATCTTGAGATCGGTTTATCAATTTTGAATCAGTTTCATATCTTTATCAAACACAGACTATCTTTGAACCACTGCGCTTCGCACAATAATTCAAAGAGGGGCAAAATGTAATACCCCAAAAATGGGCTATAAGTTCATTAATCTCCTACATCTTCAATTCGAACGAAATCGACATCAAAGTCCTAATCTAAGGCACATCTAAACATCATCGAATCATAATTGATTATCTTAAATTCTACATCGGGGAATATTCTTAGTAATATTCCTAATCATCATAATTATCTTTAATTTTATAATTATTTGGCAATAAATCACATTTATCCTAAAGTTTGATTAATTAAATATTTTGCATATTTAATTAATTAGATTTAATATTTGCCACTTAATTGTTTAATTAAATTTAATTATATCTATTATTAATTGTATTATTTAATTTTGACAATAAATCAAAATTCCTATGAATAATTGATTAAATTCTTATTTAATTAATTAAAGCATGTTGTCATTATTTAATAATATAATTTTTAATAAAAGTTTGGTAAAATAGTTAATTAACCCATAAATTAATTATTTTATTTCAAAAAGCAGTTAAGTTGAGAATAAATCACTTTATTTATTTATTAAATCATAATTATCCATGTGCACATTCAAGGACCAGTTAAACTCAAAATTGGAAAATCAATGCAAGTTGTTAGCTTTTTGAAACTCAACATCTTTTCAAGTTTTAAAGTTGATCTAAACTTCTAATTCAAGTTGAACTGTGCTTTTGCATGATTTTTGTGACTTAATTATCTTTATTTAAAAATAACTCAAAAATCAAGTTGAGTTATTTGAGTGATTTATGGCTTTTTCTCATGCACCTCCAAAGCCTTGGATTTCTATAAAAACAAGGCTCAGCTCTTCATAATTCATCTCATATTTTTGCACAATCACGCTGGAGAATTGGAGGCTGAGGAATCAACTTGCGAATTCAAAGCTTTGTGAGATCAATTTCAATTGCATAGTTTTTATATCTTAGCATAGAATTTCATAGTTTTCATATCATTGTTAGAATCTTCATTGTTAGATCATTTAGCATTCATTTCATATCAGTTTTCAATAGCATTCATAGCATATCAGTTTATCATTCTTATTGCATAGAAAATATAAAAAATATAGATTAATTGCATTCAATTTCATATCCATCTTTTGCATTCAAATCCTTCATTTAGGTGTCGTCTAGGTCACTGATCTCGATTACAATCTGAGAACATCAATCTCGCACCTACTAGAAGGCAGTAAATCGCTTGGTTAGATAGTTTTCAATTTTGCATGATTTCGATTATAGCTAACCTCTAATGTTTTACTGAAGTGTTGTGTCTACAATTTTCACACACACAGTAGGTATCCTCTTCCATCTTTGTTCCCACACTTGGGGGGCAAAGATGCTATCTTCTTCTGTCTTTTCAGGATTCACCTCTTTCCTTGGGTAAGCAGTATCTATCTATTATGTGACATTCAATCATACATGAAAATTTTGGTTTGCATTAAGGATCTATGTCCTTGATCATAACCTATTTTATTGTTTGACATTGGGTTCCCATGGTTGATATATCTCTCACCTTGGAAAATGAACAGTGTGCTATCCCTCATAAGGGTTACTTTCTTTTCACTTATTGCATGATATCTCTTTACATTCATCCCTTCCATGGCCTCATAGGAGCTATGACCTTCTTGGCTTGGACTGGGTGTTGATTGAGGATATTGTCTTACTGCTGAAGAAGGCTTTATCCTTGGTCTTTTCTTTCCTTAACATGTCAAAATAGTATGTTTTTTCCATATTAAGGAGGGGGGCATATATAGGGCCTCCCTTGTACTATAGTTTTTTATTTTTACATGCTAAATCTTGGAAGGTAATGCACATAAGTTGCTAAATCATGAAAAGACACACATTCATATGCTAAATCTTTTGAAGGTAACACACATAAGTTGCTAAATCCTTAGGAGACACACATTTTTCAAAATTTTCAATATGCTAAATCCTCTGAAGGTAACGCACATAAGTTGCTAAATCCTGAAAGGACACGTATTTCCAATTTCAAATATGCTAAATCTTGGAAGGTGACACACATAAGTTGCTAAATCCTGAAAAGACACACACCTATATGCTAAATCTTCCAAAGGTAACACACATAAGTTGCTAAATCCCGAGGAGACATGCATTTCATATTCATAGTGATACAAGAAGGTGGATCTATGGATATTCCAGAAGCTGTCAGAAGACACATTACAATTGTAAGCATAGTTTATGGGTGAACCTGTTGGGCTCTCCCTCTAGGGTGATTCACGGTAAGATGGGCATCTTACTGGGCGAGGTAATCACTTTCTCTTTTGTCTCTTTTTGCTTTCATGTTAATAGGATGAGATCATGAAGCTATGTTATTTATAGTGTTGTTCTTGTCTTTCTTATGTAAACATTTATGCTTTTATGATAGCTTTCCAAATATGATATTAGTATGAGAAATATTTCTTAGTGAGGTTTCTTATGCTAATTGATTTGGGTTGTTTAGTACTAACCCTTGTTTTTTTGACACCCTCATGCATGTATGTTGAGTTAGAATCCTTAGTCTGGGGGCTTGTGTCCTTAACTAAGTGTTATTTTATCTCATCGTGAATCCACTAGGATCTTCTCTTTCTTCTCCTTTACCAAGAGTTTGCATTGAGTCCATACTCTTGCTAAAGTGGGGGCTTAATGTATTGTCTTAAAATAGAAGCACTTCCATGATAAGAGCGTTTAGCCCTCTGAGTAAGTGGTTTGGGGTCATGTTGAGTGCCTTAATCGGGTCTTTGCATGTATTTGGCTTTCTCCTCCCTTTCCACTTCTCCCCGGCACTTGATTTCTTCATTCTAAGTGAAATTAGGGTTAGGATCTCAAGGATTCTCCTTAATTTCCCTCTTCCATGGCTCTATTTTCTAGGTAGGATTTAGAAATAGGTCCTCTTAGCTTTCATCACAGTCATCATAGGATTTTATGTCTATCCCTGGCATTCTGTCCTGTCCTGATATCATTTCTAGGTTTCTGGGCATCCCCGAGACCTCCTGACCTGGTTCTAATTGAATCTGAGCCCAGGGTCAAATTTGAGGTTGATCCTGACTGGGTCAGGATCAAGCTCGAACTTGACTAGGTCAGGATCAAGCTCGAACTTGACTAGGTCAGGTCTAACCTTTATTTTTCCCCCCTCATTCAAATTTCTAAAATCTTTGATTTTCGGGCATCGGGCTTTCGGGATATTTATTTTCCCGCCTCCGGGTTGGCCATTTCGGGTTTCGGGATGGTAAATCCTTTAATTGCATTTAATCTAGGTATATTTTATAAAGGTTAGGACCTAATTGGGATTTAATTCTTCAAGGTGGCCCCTCTAGAGGATTGTGCCCTAGTTCACTATAAAAGGAGGCCTTCCTCTCTCATTTTCATCATCAAGTTTTGTGAGAATACCTCATCCTCAAGCAATTGCTTTCAACCTCTCAAGGTGGTTAAGCAAGCATCCATTCAAGAATTCAAGTCCTCTTCTCCATCCAAGTTCTCCATTGAAGATCAAGGATTCAAGCATTCAAGCTATTGAAGGGATTTGGTTCAAGCATTCAAAATTCATCACTCAAACCCTAGATCTAGCCATCATGATGGTGTGATCTTCCTTCAAGATCCTTTGTTCATCTTCAAGATCCATTTCATTCTTCCTTCAAGGTGGATTCCAAGCATACAATCATGGAGGTTTGATTTACATTTATTGTTTTGTTCAAGCTTTCATATCAATATACTTGTTTACATTCAAAATACAATTGCATATCTATTGAATTGCATAGCTTCATTGTTAGATCCTTTTCTACTAGTTGCTAGCATTCCTATTTCAATTTCAATATTAAGGATGATTCCAAACCGGGGTTTGACCAAGGCAAATCCCTTAAACAAATAACAAAAACCCTCATTTTCTTGTAGGTACAGGGGCAAAATTTTAGATCTAAGAGCAAATTTGGATACCCTTTTCGGAAAACTTCCGAGATCTACGAATAGAATTCGAATCAAACTTCAAATAAAGAATGTAGTATTTGACCTTTTATGAGGGTCAAACCCAACCTGAGCTCATCTTGGAGAAATATTTCTGGGTTTTCTTTGTCTCGACATTTCCAGTCTAGAACAAGTTTTAGAATTGCCTGAAAGTAGACATAGACATCATAATTTGACATTTTCCAGATCTACCCTAATTTGAGGTTAGTATTTATATTTCAATTACTAAAGACTTCAATTCAACCATAGGGAAACAAAGGGTTATTCTCTCTCTCTTCCATATTCTCCTTAGATTGATTCGATTGTGTATTAACCTTTTTGGTTGATCAAATTAGATTTCTCCTTTGGGAATTTGGATTTAGGAATGAATCTCATATTTACCCCATACAATACAGACATACACATTTGAATAAAGGTGATTCCATTTTACTTCTATTCAACACTGTTGTGAAGGCCTCGATTTCTCGAAGCTTTTCACTGGTTGTTTCTTCTTCTCAAGAGACTTCAGAGGCCCCTGTGTCTCCTGTCTCTGTTGCTGGCTGTCCCCTAGGAGATGTTTCTATCCCCGATGTTTCTGTTGTTCGGGCCTCTGTTGGAGGTGAGGCGTTTGTTGCTCCGCTGGATCACGCTGGATCGGTTTCTACAAATTCTTCTCTCGACTCTGCTTCTCAGGATTTCGACGACCCTATTTTGAGACAACTTCTTGTTTCCCCTTTTTTGGGCACCTCGATTCTTGATTCACCATCTTGGCAGGATTTGGCTAAGAATGCAGAAGACGGGTGGACTTCTGTTAAAGGAAAAAAAAGATCTAAACTTCTACCCTGTTTCGACATGTCCCTTCGTTCTTAGAAGGGCAAGAAATAATCTTCCTCTGCGGTCAGCAGGATCTTTCTTTGCTGTCCGCTGTAAGTTTCAGGGCTGCTGATTTTAAACTGTATTGTCTTTTTCGCAGTAGCTTCTTTTGTCTGGGTTCCAGTCTCCTTCTTCTGGCACCATTTTTATCTCTAGGTTGTGGGAGCCTATTGTAAAACCCTCGCTGTGGTCTAGATCTATCCTTCTTTGTGTGCTACTTTGAATATCTTTTTAGACCAAAATGTATAGGGTTTCGAGGCCCCTTCAAAACCTATTTTACTTAATAAAAAACAATTTAAATCTTACCTTAAATCAATTAAATATATCTTAAATAAATTTTATTTTATTTTATTCTTAAATTTTTTAAAAATCATAATTTCATTTCTATAGTCATAAAATTGTAAAAATTAAAAATAAGAATTATAGAATATATATTTTTATAATTTTATAATCTCATTGAGCCCACCAGGGTTCAAATCTCGTAAAGACATCTGATAAGGGATGAGGCCGGGATCGTGCCCCAGGCGAATTTGACAGAATGGAAACCCCTGAGTCCTTGGCTCTCAGCAAAAGAGAACGAACTATTCTAAAAAAATAAAAATAAATAAATAAATAAATAAATAAATAAATAAATAAATAAATAAATAAATAAATAAATAAATATATATATATATATATATATATATATATATATATATATATATATATATATATATATATATATATATATATATATATATATATATATATATATATATATATATATATATATATATATATATATATATATATATATATATATATTATGCATCAATTTTGCCTACAAATAAAGCAATATGGAAGAGCCGACAAGTACTAATAAGAGGATTCAATTGTAAGGCCATGGGTTTAATTCATTGACCAAAGGAAGAATATCTATCTCTCCAAGTATTCACTCCTGCCGTCCTAGTTTATGGGCATGGATAAATCCCAGTTACTGGATCCTAAAAGAGAACCACCTCCTCTAATAAGTCTCTTCGGATTGAAGGTGAAAATTTTATGAAAATAAAAGAAGGGTGAAAATTTATTCAAACAAAAGAAATGTTCAAATATCCCTAGTATAACATTACTAATGATCTCAATATTAAATATTAAAGATTTAATAGACTTTCAAGAGAAGGTAAAATTATTTTGACAATTATTAATTAGGATATCATTATTTCGGAACTTCTAGGGCACGATCTAGAAACACTTAGGAGGATATAGTCTCATTTTTGTACAGTTAGATTCGTTCAAAGATAAAGGAATTTCCATATTGATTTTTTTATTTTTTATTTTATATATATAGAAAATAAAGATCCATAGAGACATCGATAGTATATGAGAAAACAATTGAACTACGATTCAAAGGATTAAGAATTTTGAAATATTTGTCATTATTAGAAATATGTTCACTCATTTGAAGTCATTATGGATTTACCAAAATATGCTTGGGGATTGAAGAAATAATCTATAATGAGGATGATACAAATATAAATTACTATATACCCCTTGAAAATTTGCTAGATCATTATTAGAAGAAAAGACATGTAGAGTGGCTATAACCAAATTTATACCATCTATAATGAGCTCAATATGAATAAGAGGAATCAAAGAAGAACCTAGAGAAATCATGTTTAAATTTAACCAAGTTTGTAGTTTAGACAGACTCAGGTAGTATCCAAGACTTGCATTTGAGCTATGTGAATTTGGATCCAATGAGACCTTAATACACCACTCCTTATGAACATAACCATCACTATTATATCCTATTTAAAAAAGAGTATCAAACCCTAACCTATAATGTGATTACGACTGCTCAAAAGGAGGATCATCATTGACTTGACATAGTTGATGTGAGAAAGTATAATCACACATATCACTTTTATCATCTCTAGAAGTAGATGAAAGTGTGTGCGTGTCTACACACACATTGTATATATACATGTGTGTGTGTGTGTATACACACACACACACACACACATGTATATATATTTTTATAGATATACACACACATAGACATATACATGTATACATATATACATATATACACATACACATACACATACATTGATAGCATTGTATATGTATATATGTATGTTTAGATATATACATATATATAGGTAAAAACACAATAAGTTGTCACCCTTTTACAAAGGAAAAGGCTAACAAAATCAAAGTTGTTCAACTTCAATAGTATAAAAATGACATTTATGTTTGGAATTTGAAGATGATGTAAACTAATTAAATGTGATAAAATGGATGAAGTTTATAATTAATATTTTTAATAATTTTTTTGAATAAGAATTAATATGTTGTTTAATTTTTAAAGACAATTTTTCAGTTGCTAAAAAATGATGGAAATTAGGGGTCTAGTTCCCACCAAAAAATCATATGTAAATAAATATTTTTTTCCCCTAATTTCAAAATATGTCATAAATGACATGTATAGCTAGTGCATGAAGAAATAAAAATTGGTTTGTGATCTATATTTTCTCTTTTATAACAATTCAAATTTCAACTCACTAAAATCGATAATTTTCATCTCGCAACATATTTTTCATAAAAAATCTATCCCAATCAAAAAAAGAAATATATATTCTTGAAGACGACTCTCTCCTCTAGTGCACCATATGTTTTTCAAATTTATTTATTATGATTTACTATTTTTTTATTTCTCCGAATCAACATCTCCTTGACTGTTAAAATACCTACTTGCAACATTTTTTAATTACAATAAACTATGTCTAATTAAAACACTATAAAATCTATATGAGGATATTCTTGACTCTGATAGCTACAAAAGGGTATTTTAAATTTTTTAAAAAAAATATTATTAAAATGTTTAGGAGTTATTGAAATGTCACTTTTATGAAATAATTAAGCCGATAGGCTTTATGTGGGAGCTTTGCTCCCGGAAATAACTTTAAGCTCCCGAAAAATTGTCAGCCCTCTTCCCGGATTGTTTTCTTTTCCGCGCATGGAAGATAGTTCAGATTTGTTTCCCTATTTTTTCTTTGAAATTGGCAAAAGATTTTAAAATAAAAAATAGCAAGTTACCTTGTTTTTCTCCTATTCTTATCCTTGTTTTTTTGGCTTATTCAAATCCATATTGTTTTAGTATCATTTATTTATAAGATGATTTTCTTGTGTCATTTGTTGAATAATTTCTTTTTAGACTATGCAATTTCTTCATTTTTTTTCTTGTTTTCTTTCTCTTAGATTTTTAATGTTTATATTTTCAATTTTGTAATTTGATAGACAAAAATTTGGGATTTATGATTGGTTATCTGATTTAATAGTTGCAGGAAAGCTTAATGTAAGATCAAGACAAAAAATGAATCAGGGTAGATGTGCAATGCATCATTCTTTTTCTAATGCATAAGCTATGGCTACTCAACACCGTTGTTGAATGGAGTAATATTGTAGGCATTTACTGAGGTGTAGAATCGGCTTACTTAAATCTAAGAGTCATAGTGACATTAATCTCACATCTAAAATAAGGGATGACTTTGTTTATAAGGGAGTTATTGAGATTTTATGATAAACGTATGGTTCTTATTTTTCATTCTTTTCTTCTTTTATACAATTTATTCCATTTTTTTAACTTGATTTACATGGAAGGAGAGCTGAATTCTATGAGTCCAAAAAATATTTGGCATGCAATTATTTTATAACATCTGAGATAGGAGAATTAAAAAGAGAATTAAAAGGATGCTACATAAATCCAAGCCAAAATTTCCCCCTTCGAGTGAGTTTGAAAAGTATTCCGAGATACAAATTTTCTCAGCAGGATGGTGCTAAATTTATTTAAACTTCCACTGTGTATTTTGCCCCTACTAGTGATGGCATTTTCTTTGTGACTTATTTTTTTGTTTTAGTTGGAAGGGCGTCTTGAATAAGTCATTGGTTTCATGAATATTACTTGGCAATGTAACATATATGATTAATTTTGATATGAATGTAGCATCTTCCTTGCTTAGTGCATCTAGGTTGTAGGATATTTGATTCTCAATGTGCTTCAGCAAGCGGCAACAATAAAGGGTGAGTTACCTGGCGTTATTCTCCTTAATCTTTTGTAATAATTTATCTTTAAATGGCTTGAATTCATTATGAAATCTTTTATATGCATTAAGATTTTTTTTTTTGTCTTCTCTCGTTAGGTGGGTACTTACCTTTGTTTACAAATTGCGGAATTTCAATGCTATTATTCACAAGAAAATTTTTTAGCTCTCTTTATCGGTTATAAATAAAAATTTATTATAGAATTTTCTGTTTGTTTTCATACATATTAAGGGATTATTTTGTATACTTTCTTTCTATTTCTATGGATTTCTAATTTGTTTTTTATAGTTTCTTTCTATTTCTATGGATTTCTAATTTAGATTCTTGATTAATGACTTTTTTAAAATTAATGAACATTTTTAAATCTTTTATAATATATTTTCTTGATTAATGATTGTTTTAAAAATTACAATGAGATTGAGATAATTGTTGGATTTTTTTAAAATTTATTATTCAATTAGTTATATAGTTTAATAGTTTTTAAGATTTATTATAGACAATTTTAATATATTGAGCTAAAAATATGAAATAGTTAGGATATATATGTTTAAAGGCACTTATATTAAATTTGTTTAATTTTTATAATTTAAATATATATTAAAAAAATTAATGAGTTTGAACAAGGAAATTTTGATTTAATTTTGATCTATTTGTATTTTAGAAATTCAAATATTAATTTTACTAATATACAAAAACAATAAAAATGTTATTTTTATTAATATATATACAAACAATAAAGATTGTTATTTTGTGTTTGCAATATTATAATAAATATATAGGGTTTGATTTTTACTATTTTTTAACTCTTTTTTCACATTTATATGGTAGATTTGTTGTTTTGTGTTTCATTTATTATTTATTTGCTATCAATATTATGCAATAAACTACTCAAATTTCAACAAATATAATTTGGAAGAAAACCTAATTCCTATCGGCTCATCGTTGCATGTACAAAAACATGCAACAACTAGTTTTAATTTTATGGTAATTAGACCCAAAGTGGTATAAAACATGCATTTAATAGATATTTTCAATTAGAAAAGTTAAATAACTTATCCAACTTAGATAGAATGAATCTAGCTAGACCATATGTTTGACAAAAAATAATTTTTAGTTAGAAATACTAAAATTCAGCTGTGTTGATAAGTTAGCCTAAAAGGTGACACCTGCATACACACACACACACACACACACACATATACATACACGTGCATACACATACACATATGAGGAGTTAATGATATTTGTGGAATGCCAAAGTGATCTAGGTTGACTATATACTCTAAGAAAGGATGGTGTAAGATCTAGTGAGCTCCAGTTATCATCAAGACATGCATTAGAAATTGGTGAAGAAAGCTTATTAAGCTCATCGTTGCATGTACAAAAACATGCAACTGCTAGTTTTAATTTTATGGTAATTAGACCCAAAGTGGTATCAAACATGCATTTAATAGATATTTTCAATTAGAAAAGTTAAATCACTTATCTAACTTAGATAGAATGAATCTAGCTAGACCATATGTTTGACAAAAAATAATTTTTAGTTAGAAATACTAAAATTCAGCTGTGTTGATAAGTTAGCCTAAAAGGTGACACCTGCATATATATATATATATATATATATATATATATATATATATATATATATATATATATATATATATATATATATATATATATATATATATATATATAGACACACACACACACACACACACACGTGCATACACATACACATATGAGGAGTTAATGATATTTGTGGAATGCCAAAGTGATCCAAGTTGACTATATACTCTAAGAAAGGATGGTGTAAGATCTAGTGAGCTCCAGTTATCATCAAGCATGCATTAGAAATTGGTGAAGAAAGCTTATTAAGATCACTATCAGGAATCAAAATTGACAGTATTGTAATAATATTTGGAAATATTCAAGAAATTAAATTTTAAAAATTAGGAGAAGAATTTTTCGAGTGACTAACATCAACTTTTTAGCAATACAAAAGGGCTTCAAGGTTTGGTTTTTTATTGAAAATGCTTTATTTTTATAAGATGCAGTTGGCAATGAGTTTTTGGGCTTGTTGCTTGTAAGAATTGTCAAGAGGGCACATAATTAATACTTTAACAATGATGATATTGAGTGTTGATAGATGTGAGAAAAGATTTATTGGAATTGGTCGGAGTGTTTTTATGGATGAAAAAATAGATTTGACTATGTGTTTCATAGCTTAAAAAAAGAGGTAGATAGCTTTTAAAGCATAGATCCATGAGCTTTATTTGAAGGAGGTGTTTAAAACTAAGATTACAATGGTGTTGCATGATGTGTGGATGGTGTTTGGCAAAATATTCATCTCTTCAACTCATCGCCATAGGGTGGACATAAATATAGTATCTATGTTTGTACTAATAGTGTTGGATTTGGGCAAACCTAAATATTATATTAGGGTGGTAGCTAAAATGTTAATAAAGTTGAGATGACGTGGTGGTCCGGAAAAAGTGGTGTTGGATCTTGATTTGGGCACTTGACCCTCTATTTACTCACAATATAACAAACCATGGGTGCACTTCATCATCAACATAGTGGGCAAAAAATAATTCAAATGCAAATAGAATGCAATGTGATGGTGGTTGTTGGTGTCTCAAATGTAGAAGAGATGGATAGATTGTTTTCTATGGAATCCAAAGATTTAGAATAAAAAGGAGAAGATGCTACGATTAAAATTTAAGTGATGAAATAACAAGAGTTTAAACATGAACTAAGGGAAATGATCTAGTAGTTAAGCACGATCCAATAATCGTTATGGCACTTGTTGGATTAATGCCCAATATTTGTGACTCTAAAGTTGTTGGTGTTGATGATAAGTACTCATGATTGAATGAAATGTATTTCTTAGATCTAAAAAGCAACCAATCATGTGATGCCACATCATTGCACCAACAAAACATGACTTAGTGCACAAGTACGAGTCTCACTTGTTTTTGGGGGCATTTTTAAACACATTAGCAAAAAGTATGTTGGCGTAGCATCATATTTGATGATGTAGCTCTAAAACCTTAGTTATAAGCATGAGACTTGCCAAATAAGCTACTATAAAAAAAAATTAAGAACGATTTGAAAATTTCAAGTAAGATTTTGAAAAGCGTTAAGTTAGGGTGCTCAAATGGGCGGCGGTTAAGCTCCATCCAAAATGCACTAAAACAAAAAAAAGTCAAACTTTTTTTTTCAGATTTGCAAAAACACAGTGATTTTTTTCCAGATTTTTTGTAGTTTTCGATCACAAAATGTGCAGATCATGAAGAATAGATGCTGAAAATTTCGTGAAAATTTGTTGTATTTTTCGATTTTTTGAAATTTGATCAAAGATACATTTTGGATGGAGCTTAGACACGTCCATCCCATCAAATGCTATAACAAAATATAGAAATAGAAACATAATATTCTTATCCTTCAATGCAACTGCCATTTTAGACTGATTAATTTGGATAAAAATATTATTATTTTTATATGGGGTATGGCTGCTTTATAAAAAATTAAAAAGTTTATTGGTAATCGAGTTTGACAGATGAATTGCTAAATAATGAAATTTCTTGATATGGAATAAAGTGCGGAAAAGACCTGAGAGACAGTATACCTTTCCCGATAACACACAAATAGATCGCAGCCGTCCAATATAATAAATTACATCGTAGCCGTCCGATATACTTTGTGAATTTTTTGTCGTTCCTAGAAACTGAAGAAGGCCCAAAGAACAAAAAATACCGTAAACCTGGAATGTGATATGATCAGCCTTGGGAGTCGAACCGCGAACCTGGTAGAAAGCATACGCATATTTCGGGTTTATATCTGAATTCTTCAGGGCAGAAAATGCCGAGAGGAATGATGACGAATACAGTAACAGTTAACTGAGATTTTCTGTGGATTAATGGAAGCAAGCTATCAAGAATCTCTTGATACATACGACAATCCACTCTCCGGAAAATTATAAGCAAAATTATCGTGACATTTGTAAGCGGAGACCTTCATTTGGTGTTTTTATGTGGATTTTACCTGTATGTTATTTTTTTGGAGTTTATGTTTGCAAATTGAAAGTATTTTGTTTTTCCAGTGTGTGTTTTTGGAATTAAACCTTTTGTTTGAGAGAGGTCGTAATCTTTCAAAATGTATGCATTTGTCTAGCAGAAGGACTCGGTTTGGTCTTTTGCCGTGGATTTGCGTTTACAAGTAAATGATTTCGAGTTTATGTGATTAGAATTGGAATTGTAGTTAATATACTGTTTAGGTGTGTTTGGGAGTTCATCTTATTAATTTTTCTTTTAGGGATTGAAGGAAAGTCTAAAGCCGCTGCATCTTGTGGCAACATTTTAGGTCAGGATTTTCATTTTATTTATTTTAGTGGAGTTTCAATTTTTTTATATGTTCCAGTCTCCCAGCATTGTACATTTTGTTTCTGTCTTTTGCTGGCACGAGAAATCTTGCAATATGCTTTTTGCGTTCTTGGTTTTGGTCAAGGTTAGGCTGCGTTCATGGGATCTTGTAGGTTATGATTGTGTAGTTTATCATCAGGGGAAGTTCGGGATTGGGGTTTGGATTTTTGATGTGAATTTTTAAATTGAGTTGTGGAGAATTTGAATTGAGGGGGTGGTGAAATTGAGCACTGGAAATTGTGGTGGAATAGTGAGCTTTGAGAAAATTTTGGGTTCTTATATAATGGGCAACGTGACATCTAATGTGGCTGCAAGATTTGCATTTTTCCCTCCCAAACCACCTACTTATGAGGTGTATAGGGATGGCAACAGATTTTGCATTACTGGAATTCCTCCAGTTAACAACATGGAAGTTACTGTGCTGGATACCAAGGCAGGGAATAAAGTAGTGGCAACTTATTGGCGTCATCCTTATGCTCATTTCACATTACTATATTCCCATGGCAATGCCGCTGATTTGGGTCAGATGTACGATCTTTTTATGGAGCTCAGAGCACATTTACGAGTCAATGTAATGAGGTAGGCGTATGCATAGGCATTTTATATCCTCCTTCATTACTAGGGAAAGAAAAGGATAAATTTTTAAAATTTTATAATTTTGTGTTAAAATGTGCTTATTTGAAGAAGTTTGAGCTTGGTTTCCAGTCCTGATTTGTCAGACCAAACTTATTTCTGGAATATTGCAACTCGAGAACAGAGAATTTGGATGGTAAAAATGATAACTAAGACATGTTATTCCATTAGACAAAACCTGAATGCAGATATGCACAGTTTTTGATATTTCGAACTTTAATGAGATTATATCATAAAATGTAGTTATGGGCTCTTTTTCCCCCAAATTTTGTTTGAGGATATTTGAAAAAAAGAATATCTTGTTTCCTCATAGAAGCTTCCGACATTGGTATATTTGTAGGATATTGCAATCCTAAAACAACAGACTGGCATCAATGTACGTAAAGTTTTCACAGTCCATTAGATTGAGATTAAGTGCTTTTTAATTTATTTTTTCATCAATGTTTTGGTTTACAGTCTGTTTCTTCCTTAGCATTTTAAATGGCCACTTTTATAATCCTTGTCATTTGCTATCATCTTGATGATGGATCATCAAGTGTGATCCCAAAACTTTGATGTAAACAGAAATTGCAATTTCTCTTGAAGTTTTTACTTTTAAATTAGCATTCAAAATTATAACTAAGCCATAGTGTTTCTATGGTGCAACTGGCCTAGCGACAATTGAGGGTGATATTAGCCTTTGAACAAGCCCCAAGATGCACTGTTACGAGTAGATAGATAAACACTGCGATACAAACAAAATTGTAAACATATGTTAGTATCAGCTGAATTGATTTCCTTGGACTTAATGAGATAATATCTAGTATCTACTATGTATTTTAGCTTAGCATATGTTAGTTTGAAAGGCTCCAAAGACACCAAGAGGCTAAGTTGCCCATCAACGTAAGATAACCTTATTTATTTAAGTGATGGAGATAAAATGGCTGGACAATTCTAAAGAAAATCAGATTTGTTTTTGATCTCATATACATTTAACTTTTCTCACTCAAAATGCTTCTGGAATGAAAGGGTCTAAGTTTTAACTTCTAACAGTTAACAGCAAATGAGAAGGCTTCTGTGAAACCGAATAGTAGGTCTAAGTTTTAACTTCTAACAGTTAACAGCAAATGAGAAGGCTTCTGTGAAACCGAATAGTAGCATATTCCCCAATTACAATAACATTTCTAATTCCCATCAAGCTTATGAAAATCTACAAGTGATTTTCAATCCTCTTTCTGACACTGGTGCCAACAGAAACATTCCATGACTTATGAAAAGACAATACTGAATACGCATTATTTATCCTTTCTCATGCACTCAGAAACTGACAATATTATATCATACTCCAATTTGTGGTCTTGTGGGCCAACAAGCCCCATCAAGTTCACAAAATTCTCACATTCTGGACTGCATTTCTCTCTGATTCATATCCAAAGCTAAAAACTAAAAACCTAAAAGGAAGACAGTAAAATGAAATGTCTTTCACATCTCGCCTCTCTGTCATGATTCAAAAAGACATTGGTATTTTCTCTCAACATTGCATACCTCTATTTGTTTTTCATTTCTGCTTTCTACACAAAAATAAGATAAATTTCAAAGAGCCCTTGGTTTGTTGGTGAAATTGAATGGTTCTGAATGAGCCCGCCAGGGATCAAGTCTTGCTGAGTGCAAGACCCTCAACATCAGAAGAGTTGAATCATGCCCCTAGTGATTTTGGTGGAACAAATACCCTTCAGTCCTTGACTCTTAGCCAAAGAGGTTTCAACTTAGACTTGTGCGCCCAAATGAGGTTGCAAATAATGATCTGGGATTGACATAAAGCCTTCCATCATGAAAGGAAAAAAAATAAACAACAGGAAAATGGATAGTGAAAGAGAAAACTAAATGTGCAAGTTCTCTTTCACCAAAATCCTGGATAGAGAAACAAGACTAGATATTCAGATATGATCTATTTCTGATATAGCAAAATCAGGAAGAGGTCTTCATGGCTCAGCACTACTATCAATGTTGGTATAGATTTAGCAACTGCATGTCCTAACTGGGAAGTCTTTAAAAATGCATATCATATAGATTAATTTTTAATATGTTATTACACTTCATTTCATAGATCTAGCCTCTGCTACATGACAACATGCTTTCCTTTATTTCATTTCATTTCAAGGTTGATTCCTAAATAGGGGTTTGACTGAGGCAAACCCCTTTATTCGACCTTCTTCCCCATTTTTCTATCTGCAGGAACAGGTTACAGAGTTACTGGAACTTTTCTGGGCAGATCGGGAATTGTCGGAGCATCCCTAAAAGTTTTAGTCAAAAACCTAAGGTACAGAACGACTCAGGCGTTCTGTTCCTGAGTACAAAATGTTACAAGCATTTTGTACCTCCCAGAATCAGCTGAATTTTGGTTTATAGACAAATTACAGTCTTTAGGTTCCAGATCAGCAAATTGAGGTATTTCCGGGATTCTGTCTGTCGGAAATTCAGATCCGAGTCTTCATTTCTCCTTTCTCAATTCTAGGTACATATAAATCCTTACCTAATCTGCATTTCTTATTTTATCGTCTCTCCCCATTTCAATTTTACATATTTAGCGAAGGATCATCAATCTATTCAGTGCTTGGGATCTTCCTTGGCCTATTGGGACATCTTCCTTCTGAATGTGCAACTTTGAAAAGGAGAAGGGATCTACCTCTTTGCATCGCTTCCCTTTTCCTATTGTACGTGTAGTTCAAGTATTGAGCCAACCATGTTGTGCTTCAAGTTGTGAGCCCAATTGGAGTATTATGTTTGAGAACACACACTCCACGAAGTGCAATAGATTATCACTGTAGAGATTGATGATCTAGTGTATGTTCATTACAACCTTTGCTTTTGCCACAAATAGATTAGGGCACTGACTTATCCCCCATCATAGTAGAGGTTGATCTACAATTTGATTAGATCATTGAGGTTCAAGATCCTATCATTAGTGATGAGGACCATGATTAGGCCGACTAGGTGGATAGAGAGGCAAAGACAATAGTCATGGTAGAGGAGGATAGATCACGAGAAGACACCTTGGATGTTGGTATGCGTATCGCTGAGACAGAGGCACATATATTGGCTACAACATTATATAGGACTTGTCTTAGATGCCTACATAGGAGGGCTGAGCGATGTAGGCTCCTTTGAGCCATAGACTAGCCTTTGTTTTGATGTTTGTTTGCAACTTTTGATGACATATATTTCATATTCCATGAGTTTTGTATACATTGGACAGTATTTATAATTTTATATATCTAAATGTGTTATTTTCTTCAGCTAAAATTTGCGTTTATACTTATGTGGTTGAGGTATACTTGTTTATGTGATCAGAGTAGCTTCTAAATGATGAGGTTATTGTGTCTTTAAGGTTTATTTATTAAGTGTGCATGAAACAAGTTTTAAATCGTTAAAAATATCTGAATTTATTGGGTTTTTCAATTCGTTGATATGTGACTAATTTGGGTCCCAGGTTCGAGTCTGAGTCCAAAATTAGCTTGTCGAGGCCAAGTCTTGTAACACTAGTAAGTTAAATGCATTAATAAGCCAATTACCAATAATTCTAACTTGCTATAATAAAACGTATTCTAATTTGCTTCTAGACTTCTATAGAGTAGTCATTATATACTTTCAATCATAGGACTCCTGGCCTCTAACATTCCAACTAAAAACTGTTATCACAACAAGAAAAGGGAAAACTAGGCATCAATGTCCTGTGGGTGGGTTACGGGGATTGCTTCCCACCTTGATTAGTCTTTCAAACTTTAAAGTAATAAAGGAGTGCATTATTCTTCACTGCTTCCCTAGAATTGCCAATATTTAACTCCTCTAGATCCATGGAACCTTAGAAATCTCTTTTGATAGATCAGGAAAAATAGCATTAGTAAGAATCTTTTTCCTTTTAGAGTGTTTGACAGACTAAGATCCTATTATATCAATGACTTTAATCCCAAGTCCCTTTTGTAGGGAAGGCTTATCAGCTGAAGGATTCACAAAAGGTACAAAAGAGTATAGAACTCCCTTATTATTATCTTATTATTATCATTTAATTCAACAACTCCAAAAGACTGTTTGGAGACACCAAGAGTTTTATCAATTCAAGGGTAAGCATTTAAGCTAGCAAGGATAACCAAATTATCTTCAAAATCTTCTTTTGGTATTTGGGGAGGCAACATATCAACATCTACAAAATTATTATCAACTCCATAGCCTCAATTAAGAAACTTTTCACCTTGCTGGTTTTCAGACTCTTATTTGGAGTATTAGGATCTTTCTTCCTAACCATTGGGAATGCCATTTTCAAATGACTGTCTTTTTTACTAAAGAAACAAACATTTAACCCCCATAGACCCACAATTTTACATAGCTTTACAGATCCATGTTCTGGGCTAGAAATAAAATGTGACAGCTCTATATTATGATTCAAATAAATCAAAACCGTTGCATTCATATCTGGTAGGGATGATCTTGTATTTTCTAATTCAATCATTTCTCCTGTATGCTTTACAACCTATGGAAGCAAAAACTAGATACTAGGTGTAACATCATGAATCTCAATCCATTTAGGGGAGGATTTAAAATTCACATCATCAAAATTTGCAATGGAGTCCCATGCAAATGCCTTAAACAGTGAACATTTAACATTCCAAAAATCCCTAGTTAAAATCCTGTTCTATATATTAGCATTCTTTAAACAAACAAAAATAAACCCCTTTGAATCATACAGAAAAAGGAGACAGAAAGCTCCTGTGTTTTGCCCCACACTGAAGCTAATCAGTCATCAAGATATTTCTTTGGAGCCAAACCCTTAGGAGTTAAACACAAACAAAACCCTTTTCTAAAACTTCACGCATCACCTCATTGGGCTGCAAGGAAAGAACCTTTTTCTCATCTTGTGGGCTTTGCATTTCCACTTGCAACTGTGTTTCTATGGACACTCCATTTTAGATGACGAACACAGATCCTGCACTAACTACCGGCCTCTCATTTGCAACCAAACATCCTTGAAAGATTTCCCACCGTTGCCTCCAATATCACTAGCTTCTGCCATAAATAAAACTAATACCACCTCATATGGACCAAAAGAGCAAGCCCATACCATGGGGCCTTGCATGTCACGGGCTTCAAGATAGGACCCGTGCGGCATTGACAATCCACCTAAGTGCAAGGCAAGAATCCAGACTACGCCTCACCGAAACACACATGCGAAAGCGAACGATCCGATCCGACCAAGTCCCAAATGAATCCAATATGAGTTGATGCACAGAATAGCAAGCAAATAAACACGGACCATGAATATATGTGCGGGCGCAGCCCCAAAGTCACTCATCCATTGATTCCAAAACAATTACAAGTCAACTCGGCTGAGTGTCTAAAAAAACTAGCTCGCCCAAAAATAATGCTAAACAAACTTAGCATGAAATTATTACAATGCAAGTCGAGCACCAAGCTCTTACAAAACAAAATCGCTCCAAGACTTCGCCACAAAGGAAATCACTCCTGCTCTGCTCCTTCGCCGAAATAGTTGTCGCTCCCAAATCGCTCCTCCAACTGTTCGATGCAAATGAATGAGCAAGGCCTCCAATATATACTAGAGCACCTCGAATGAAACGTCCAAGAATAACCGTTGCAATAACCTCTCCGCAATCAATGCAAGACCGTTGCATTAAAACACGACACCGCTCCAACGACTATAATGCAGTCGGCCCAAGAACACTCTCCAAGGAAGCGCATCAAAAGAACACGCTACGCAAGTTGGCCACATCTGCACTACCCAATGCATCCAACGTTCATCACGGCTCAATCATCAAAGCAAGTCGGCCCTTGCAACGCAAATAGCTCACAAATAACTCAAATCACCGCAACTCAAGTCGGCCCATCTGCTCACAAACATTTCAAGTCAGCCTAGGAAGACAGAATCCATGTCGGCTCCGAATCACCTCACTGTTGTCGGCTCAACAAAGTCGCACCTCCAAATTGTCTACGGCAAAACACCTCAATGAATCGCTGCATCCGCCCAACTAGAAACATTCGGCACCTCTCCAAGTCGCCACAACTTGGGTCCAACAAGTCACCAAAATGACTCAAAGTCTAGCCCCGTTACATCCTCCCCCACTAAAACTAGTGGCGACGTCCTCGACACCAGTGAAGGAACCCAAGAAAGATCACTCAAGAAGAGTTGAGTTCCTCTTGCGAAGGAACCCAATCAACTCATCAACTGCACACTTTTGCTAATCACTCCAAGTCCAATCTCCCTTCGAGCACTTCAACAAAGGATCAACAACCTCGGAATAGCTCGCAAAGAAACCTCTGCAAAAGCTAATTGCACCTAGAAATCACCGCAAGTCATGAACATCTCGGATCCGCTCATGAGCTCCATTAGTTGACACCGCTCGGATCTGACTTTGATCAGGAAGCACCAAGTCATCCGCATAGAGCAATCCGCACTACTCGAAAAAGACAAAATGACTTCTTGCCGCAAAGACACCCCGCGCAAGACTCAAAGAAGTCATTGTCGCTGCCGAATCTACATCACTCAAAGTAGGAATGAAACACATCTGCTCCGCATCCAAAATCATGATGCATCTCCAACAAGGAGCAATGATCACTTCAACTCGCTTCAAGAAGTCTTGACCCAAGATCAAGTCATAACGATCCATCTCAATAGCAACCAAGTCGACGGATCTCTACCAAGCACCCAGTCGCAAAGAAACACCACAGACCGCACCACGAACCCGCTGTGAAGAGGCATCCAATGTCTCATAAGTCGCATCAAACGACTCGATCTGCAATCCAAGTTTCTTAGCTCGGTTCACCGAAACAAAGTTGTGCGTCGCCTCGGAATCAATCATCGCAGTGATCTTGTCCCCTTCCAAGTACGCCTCAACAAAGCACAACTCAGGCCGATCATAAGCCCTCGGAAATGACCTAGATCTAGGCATCAAATGCAAAGTGTTGATCACCAATGCTCCAACTCTCAGCACTGACTCATCTTCAAGCAACATCGCATTGATTTGCATCCGATTCGGACATTCCCTTGCAAAGTGATTGGGCTTACCACAGAGAAAGCAATACCGATTCTGCTTCTTCTCCCTCTCCTCATGCACAGGCTCAGCTTCATCCGACTTCGGCTTCTTCCCTTTCCAATCGCCGTTCTACTTATCATCCTTCGGACGAAAACGCTGCCCATTGTTAGATCTGGCTTCGCCAAACCCCAATGTCACATCGCCCTTGTAGTCAAGCAATCCATCAACAACTGTGATCGCCTTGGTCAAAGACTGCACCCTGTGTCGCCTAAGCTCCTCGGTCGCCCAAGGTTGTAGGTTCTGCATGAAGAGGAAGAGCTTCTCGAAATCGCCTAACCAAGTACATTCCAAGTCCAGCACTCAAAATTCCTTCACATACTCCCGGATTGTGCTAGTGTGCTTCAGCTGATCGAAGCGCGCTCGGACAACCCAATCAAAATTCCCAGGACGAAACTGATCATGAAGTGCTCCCTTCAAATCAGCCCATGTCTTGATCGATCTGACTTGCTTCCCAGCTCGCTCATCGGCCAAATGTGTCCGCCACCACAACTTCGCACTTCCAGTCAAACAAGAGGTCACCTTCTTGTTCTGCAACTCATCGGACAAGTCAGTGACTCCAGATAAGAACTCTTCCACATCCCAGAAGAAGTTATCCAAGGCTTTGTCGTCGCGATCTCCATCATAAGATCCGATCTCCTCTGAAGCCTTCTGCCCTTTTGTTCCACCTTGCAACATCGAATGATGAAGAGACTGGCCCTCCTTCAAGAACTTGACCTCCTTGCACAATGAATCCAATTGCTCAGTCAACCTCGAAATGTCCTCAATCAGTCGCTCATCAAGGTTCGAACTTTCCAAAGCATCTAGTCGCATCTCATGATCCAGCAACCAGTCCTTATGTTTCATGTTTCCTTGTCCTGCTCGGCTCGGCTCGTCTCCACGGGCTGAGACTGCTCCGCGTCATACTAACTATCTGCATTGGCCATAGTGCAACAACAAGGAACAGATCCGCAAGAATGCAGCTCCAAATCGATACCACACTCCGATCGATCTGCTCTGATACCACCTGTCACGGGCTTCAGGACAGGACCCGTGCGGCACTGGCAATCCGCCTAAGTGCAAGGCAAGAATCCAGACTATGCCTCATTGAAATGCACATGCGAAAGCGAACGATTCGATCCGACCAAGTCCCAAATGAATCCAATATGAGTCGATGCACAGAATAGCAAGCAAATAAACACGGACCAAGAATATATGTGTGGGTGCAGCCCCAAAGTCACTCATCCATTGATTCCAAAACAATTACAAGTCAATTCAGCTGAGTGTCTAAAAACACTAGCTCACTCAGAAATAATGCTAAACAGACTTAGCATGAAATTATTACAATGCAAGTCGAGCACCAAGCTCTTACAAAGCAAAATCGCTCCAAGACTTTGCCACAAAGGAAATCACTCCTGCTCTGCTCCTTCGCCGAAATAGTTGTCGCTCCCAAATCGCTCCTCCAATTGTTCGATGCAAATGAATGAGCAAGGCCTCCAATATATACTAGAGCGCCTCGAATGAAATGTCCAGGAATAACCGTTACGATAACCTCTCCGCAATCAATGCAAGACCGTTGCATTAAAACATGACACCGCTCCAACGACTATAATGCAGTCGGCCCAAGAACACTCTCCAAGGAAGCGCATCAAAAGAACATGCTACGCAAGTCGGCCGCATCTGCACTGCCCAATGCATCCAACGTTCATCACGGCTCAATCATCAAAGCAAGTCGGCCCTTGCAACGCAAATAGCTCGCAAAGAACTCAAGTCACCGCAACTCAAGTTGGCCCGTCTGCTCACAAACATTTCAAGTCGGCCCAGGAAGACAAAATCCATGTCGGCTCCGAATCACCTCGCTTCTGTCGGCTCAACAAAGTCGCACCTCCAAATCGGCTAAGGCAAAACACCTCAATGAATCGCTGCATCCGCCCAACTAGAAACATTCGGCACCTCTCCAAGTCGCCTCAACTCGGATCCAGCAAGTCGCCAAAATGACTCAAAGTCTAGCCCCGTTACATTACATGCCTGGACAGTATCTCAGCCCTAAAACTAAATAACCTACCAGAAATGACCAATTTATAAAAGAGAAAAGACTGTAGACACAACAAAAGACAATAGAATTCAATAAAAAATGAAATCTTACCAAAGGTCTAACACTGCAACAAAAAGGACCATGCAAAACACAATGACCAACATTCACAAATAAAAATAAGAATGAGAAAGGAAACAAGTGTGAAAGGAGCAATGGAGGATGACTCTTTGACTTCGCCACCACATCTCTTTCCGCCTTCTTCTCTGCTGCATCACATTTTTTGGGAACCAGTCCTTTTCTTTTAAAGGTCTCCTCTTTCTTTTGCATTTTTCAAGATAACCAAAAAGAAGTTAGCCAAAATCTGACCTCAAGCATTTCTTTATCATTTATGCTTGATTCAAATAGAAAATTGTCTCCATGGAGAGCAATACATGCATAATATACAGATCCTAGGATTACCAGATGAAAATTCTATCGCTAGGATCAAATCTGAATCCTCTAGGTCAATCTGTCAATCACCTTTTGTAATGTGAAGAGCTATTTAAAGAGATTGTAGATGAGAAAGGGCTACTTCTTGCCTTTTTGTGGTGTGTATCTCTTTTGGTAGGTGAGATTTGACTTTCTCTTTCCATTCTGCTCCTGAATTGTTTTATTTGGGATACATCTTCCTTTGATTTTCTTGTTATCTCTGTAACAAATCCTTCTTGTTGCCTTCTTGTGAATGACTTCTGTGCTCTTGCCTTTGCTTCATCCATCCTCTCTATTTCTGCCTTTGCGTACCTATCATTGCTTGCCATTCTGATGACTAGTACAACTTTCGGTTTTATATTTTATGTATGGATTGGATGCTATGAACTATATTATTGTCTAGCATTAGTACCTTCCTTTTTATTTTGGGTCCAGTATACTCTCTTCTGACATCGCTATGTTAAAATAAGGAACCTCATTTGCCAATAAAGGGATTCGACATTTGTATTTATGAATGTTGCAAGCCTCATGCAGATGTTGAGCATTGTAAGAATTGGAACTAAACCCATTTTATTTTTCTAGTGAAACTGACTAGGAGGGTTTAAGACAGCCAGTGGACAAACCCTAGAATGGCTTGGAAGGAAATTGAAAATAGATGTTTAAAACAAGCAAGTCAATCTTTTTGTGAACAAGATATCAAGTTTCAACTACAATTGTCATCCTTCATTTTTTCAATTTTTGTTCTAGTATATTTTATTCCTAAATACTCAATTATGAAGAAATGCTACCTCTTTTGCTTACATAAAGGATCCAACATTGGCAGGAATTAATCTTGTGATACTTTGTAGGGCTATGTATTAAAGTATTTGTTTCTTCATACTATAACACATTTCTGCCAGTTGGTAATTGGAATGCAGTTAATTTTGTGATCAATGTGATGGAAAAATAGTTTGATAATTAGTAATTACTCATCAGTTTTTTGTGGTTTATTTGTACAGCTATGATTACTCAGGATATGGAGCTTCTTCTGGGAAGGTAATCGTATCATGGCCAGAGAAATTGGATCCCCTTCTTGAGACTATATGTGGGGGGAGATGAATGATGCTACCAAGTTTTTCTTTCTCTTTAAGCTGGGGATTTCATTTTACTTGCAACTTAATTGCTGGGGTCAATATCAGCAACAAATCCAAGCTATATTTTAGTTAACTTAGTTTTCTGTTCCTGTCAACACATTTCTACTGTTTCCATGCTCATTATAGAGGGTAAGCTTATTTGTTGCATTTGTTACAATGTGCAGGCAACTGAGTTCAATACATATGCTGACATAGAAGCAGTATACCACTGTTTGAAGAGAGACTATGGAATAAGACAGGAAGACTTGATTTTGTATGGCCAGTCTGTTGGAAGTGGACCAACATTACATTTGGCCTCCCGTTTACCAAACTTGAGGGCTGTTGTTCTTCACAGTGCCATTCTATCAGGCATCCGTGTACTGTACCCTGTCAAAAGGACATTTTGGTTTGACATCTTCAAAGTAAGTTCCTGGCACTCAAAATTGTAAGATATATGCAATTAAAATGTGATTTAATGCCTCTGTAGTAATGAATTAGTTAGATTTCAAATCAGTGCAACAGATTTGAATAGGGATGTTTCTGTATGTGCAGAATATTAACAAGATTCAACACGTCAAATGCTCAGTACTTGTTATGCATGTAAGTCACTTTCTTTATATAGTATAAATATTTTTGCAATCAAGATTCGAATCACTAGTGGTGTATGATTGAAAATGATGCCATTCATTTGAATTTATCAGTATTCTAAATATCACTTTTTCCTCGTCTTATGCTGTTTTTCCACTCTATCAGCACTAGAAAATTTATATGTATTGCATAGAACTTTGAGCGCATTGTTTAAGTTAATAGCTCTCTGTGGAGTAATATTGCAGCATTAGCCTTTTAAGTACAAATTGTTAGGTTACTTTTCCATCATGATGGCTTCATGCATCATGAATTAAACACTTTTCTTTGTTCTTGCCAGTAGTTGATTGCATTATCATTATATTGTTGGTTGCCTTAAAAAGAGAGTAAATAAATTATTGTCTTCTAAATCTTGAAAATTCTTGCGCATCACTTTGGTATTCTTTGATCAGAATTAAAGAATGGAGTCATAATGTAAATACTATGAGAAAGCGTTTGGGGAAAGAGGAAAGCTAGGAGGAGAGAAGATGTTCAGTAGCATCCATTAATAGCTGCCAATCGCAGGCTTTTGGTCTCCACCAGTCTATCTGGAAGGGTTGCCCTCTTGGCCTGCCTTTGTACGTGCTTGCTGCTGAAGGATTGGGATATTTGTTGGCAAACTCTATCTCCTCTATGAGGGAGGATGTCCAGTGGAAAATGTCTTCTTGGCCTCCCTTTCTGTATGGACAAAGAAGAAGAAAAAGGTTCAAGTGTTTGTGTTGGGAGTTTCTTTAGGTTCTAGAATTGGTGTTGGCCTTTGATGTGGTTCTAGGAACCTTCTTCTCCATCGACTTTGTTTGGGCAAAATGAGTGTGGTATAAGTGGTCATTTGGTAGATGAGCTTGTTAGGTGGCCTCGATTTCTTTTTGGCAAGTTTTTGGGAAAATTCAGCTAAGTTATGATGCATCGAAGAGTTTGGTGGTTCTAGGAACGATTGAAACTTACAATTGTTCATAGTTCCTAATATGCTGATGATCACCGATTTTGAGATGGTGAAGTTTGGAAAGGCAAAGTTTTGTGTCAAGTCTTTCCATGGTTCTTGGAACCATGGGAAGCTCTGACGGGTTCCAAGTTTTTCTTTGGCCACTAATGTCAATTTCTCAAAAAAATTTCTAATTGTTTTGGGCATTAGGTTTCATGCTTTCCATCTTCTTGTCTGCTTATTTGGCATGTGTCAAGGTGCATGCTTGACTATCAATGTTTGATGTGGTTTTTCATTTTGTTGATTAGGGTGTCGGTGGTAAGTGTTTTCTTTTAGGTTTGATGTTTGTTGGTGTGTGATAGGCCTGAAGGCGGAAGCCCTATAGGGGGTCTTTTAGTGAGACTTAATAGTCTTTCTTGTTCCTCTGCACAATGAGCATGTGGTTGAAGGTAGACTTGACGTTTGATGCTTGATGTCTTGATGACGAAGTGCTTCGACAAGATTTTTATTTTGTCATTGCTTGTTTTGTTGGCCTATTTTGGCACAAGATAATGAGGTTGAATGATTGCTTGACCTCTGATAGCTCCTTTTGTCAAGGTCTAATGATTTTATTGCCAATTTCAAGTTTTGGACCATTTTGTCACGTTTCATGCTCTTTGGTGACCTGATGGTGTTTTTGTTGTTGCTGACCTGTTGTGTCTACTCTCATTAATGGCGCTTATCCCCTCAACTACTGACTTTTATGATGGATGGCCCAATATCATTGTCATTGGATTCCCTTTGATTTGGGGCATCCTTTTGGGTGCATTTTCCTTAGTTGTAAATTTGGGCAGTACTAGAATGTTGTTCAAGTTTTGACACCCAGGTTTATGTCGCAAAAATGTTATTATTTTGAGGAGGTTGGTTCTGTAGGTGGCTGCTTGAGGCAATGTAGGTGTAGAGTTTCGTCTAGGGTTTCAAATCATGCTTTGTCCAATTGTAGGATGGCTATTGATTGTTGGAGCATGTAAAGGAATAAGGCATGTATAGGTATTGTGTAAAAACTATCTATATCATTGTTTGTATTTCTCTAGGAAGTCTTTGCCAGTTGTAAAGTTTCTCCCTTTCCATATTCATTGGTATTATTGTAACATGAAATTGGTGAATGTAACAACATTCCAAATATTACAAACTTTGTAATGGCCTTTTGCATTTTTTAAATGGATGTATATTGTTCAATGTGGATTACTAAGTATGTTCTCTGTGTAATGTTTGTGCTTTGATGGCATGTATGCCCAGATCATTTCTTTTATGCTTCCTCCATAATTTTCTTTCTTACTATTTGCGACTCTGTAGCCCAATGGATAGGTGCTGGCCTCTTTACCCACCTAGCCAATATCAAATCTTTTGAAATCAAAACTGTACATTAGCAGTTTAGAAAATTTAAATCACAAATCAGTAGTTTAGGAGTAATTTTGCGTGTTCATAAAACCTTGTATCACAACCAAGGATTTATCTTTAAAGAACAATTAATGAATCTATTTCATTATGCACAATCATATGAAGTTGGGTTTGGTTGTAGTTGTTTATTGATTGTGTATTTTATGTGAGTTTAATACCTATTGAGGTATACCTCTGGAAACGCCCTCCTAAGTCTAAGCTAAGCTTGAAGCATAGGAGATCCAATCCACTCTCATAAAGCTGGCCATTAATCCTCCATAGTCTGTCGATGAGCTCATTTCACTTGCATGATGACAATTCCGGCCTTGTGAGTGAGATTTGGTTCTAGGAAGTGGAGCAACGTTTTGGGCATCAACACATTTGACATATGTAAATTGGCTGTAAATATCCACTTAACTAGCATCCACCTATGCTTGTTCATTTTCCTAAGCCAATTGAGTTCTAACTGATACAAAACTACAAATGTGTTCCAAGTCATATCTTCATTACTTTAACCCATTTGATCACATCATTTTTGTCACTATGTCATGAGGCTTTAGTCTCCTTAACATTCTCCTAGATTAAAGTGTTGTTTTGTTGTGAGATAACATCTACTAATAACATTCATACACAAAAGTTAGCAATTTTCATCAAACATCACTGCAGAAATACCTATAAGCAACATTGGTAATTGATAATTTGGTCATGGGACTGTTGTAGGTTTTCACCATTTCCACTTTACCTAGAGCACTGCAGTTGTTTTCACTATAGCGGGACTTAGATGACCATCCTTGCTTATTTTCAACCATCTAGGAAGAGTTATCCAACCACCTTTTCTAGTTTTGAATTAGATATCCTACAATGTGTGTATATTGTACAAAATTGGGCTTCTACAATTACTTGTTTAACTTAAATTAAATTGGCATAAACATTTTGCACTTTGCTCATAGGTGGAGATGGTATCATTCCAAAGAGTGTTTGCAGTTGGGGAGCTATTGTTAGGACATCAGCTTTGATGATGGTCCAATTTGCAATGACCTCTTCTAACTGATGTTCTACATCTGCTTTTTGGTCAACAAAGTGGTCATTATATTTAGATTGTTGAAATATTTATTACCATTTTCTATTGACATCTCTATAAGCAAAAGAAGATTTTTCATCCAATTACCTTGCCTCTTCACTTGAATGCCTAACAACTTCTTAGTAATTACCTTTGCCTCCTGTTGTCTTGTTTCCTTTTAAAAGAATTGAATTTCTTCAGCAAGCACTTCAGTAGAATCTTCCCAGACTTGATTATGAAGTGCTTTTATCTTGGTTCTATGTGCAAGAAATTGAGCATCATACTAGCATATTTTGATCCAATTGAATAAGGGCTATCACACCTGTGTAGTTATTGTCTTTGAGTCTCATAGTTTTCTTTGCATGTGGGGCACTTCTTCCTCTACAACTTCTAGCTGATGTCTAACTGTCCTGACTGATCAGGCTTTTGCCCCTAGTATTCTTCAATGAGCTTATTCATCTAAAATGTTACATTATCCATTGTAGCTATGCTCAGTAGATCCCCAGTTTGTGTCAAAAGATGAGCATTTAGTAGTTACCTCTGGCTCAACTTGCTTCAATTTGGCACTGGTCTTTTGAGTTCACTGTGTAATGTTGGGAAAGCTGTCAAACACAGTGGCAGATCATATTCAACTCCTAAAGATTGCTCTTCTATAAGTAATTTTTTCATGTCTTGCTCAATGAATTCAGATAATACTATAGATTGCTGAGGAGCAGGATGTATTTGCAATCCCATAGACTCAATGATATGTTACATTCAGAGAGAATGAACCAAGGGATGCCTTCTTTGCTTCTGCTCACAAATAAGTTAATAACTGAAGGTATCAAATTGTGGAATTGTCCAAGCACCTTTTTTATGGCCTTTGTGTTGTGTTGCTCCTCTTGTTGTGTTGCTTTGGAGTGCCCTTTCCTACCATGGTGCTGATACTGGTATCTTGTAGTTAGATGTAGATTTTCCTCATTTTTGTTAGAAAGAGTTTTATTGAACCCTGCCGCGGTCTACCAAAGTTTGTAGCATCTCCTTAACTTTTGCTTCACCCATCTTTTCATCATTCTTAGCCAATGGAGTAGGTACATCTTTTGGTTGGTTTTCCAGTAGCAAGGCTTTATTAGCAAAGTTCCTCGATTCGGACTCGGCAATGCTGACCTGTCTCAGGACTTGGGATTCGGTAAAAAAACTAGGCAAAATTTCAACAAAACTCGGCAAAGTGAAAAAACCCAAGAAATTTAGAAACTTTTAAGAATTTAAAAGTCGTTTCATGCACCCTTTATTGAATAAGTTTAAAGACACAATAACATAATCAAATAGAAGCTAATTTGATCACATACACAAGTATACATCGATCACATAAGTATAAACACAAATTGTATTTGAAGGAAATAACAAATTTAGATATATAAAATTATAAATATCGTAAATGTATATAAAACTCATGGAATATGAAATCCATGACATCAAATGTTCCAAACATATATCAAAACCAAAACAAGTCTATGGCTCAACTTTAGCCGCAGAGGAGCTTGCATCCCTCCTACAAAGGTGGCTAAGGTAGGTCCTCGATGAATCAACAACCATAGTTTGTGCTTGAGAGATGCCACTCTGACCAACATCAGTTGTGCTTGTGCTTGTGCTTGTGTTTGATCGTGCTCTATCCCCCTCCTTTGCCATTGCCATAGCCTCAGCCTCTCTATCTGCTTGGTCAATCCACTCAAGGTCCTTGTCAGTAAAGATAGGATCAGTAGTCTCAGTGATCGACTTGGACGTTGGATTGACCTCCTCTAGCATGATTGAGTTGGAGTCACTGTCCATAATTTGTCTCATTCTAAGACGAAGGTTGTAATGAACAAATACTAGATCATTCATCTTCTCCACGGACTATCTATTGTGCCTTTTTGAGTGAATGCACTCAAACATGCTCCAGTTGTACTACTCAAAGTGCTGCATGTTTGGCTCAATATGCGGATGGCAATTCTCTAAAAGTTTGGTGTTTTAGGCCCAAACATTTGCCAACATCTATCTAATATAAGAAAAAGAAAAAAAATCAGTCTCATTTCCAACTTTAAGACTAATTATAAAATCAAATTATGCACTTAAGATATATTTTTACTTGGCTGCAATTCTGTGCGAGTGGCTTTGCACATTTGACTACCGAAAAACTCCCCTTGTGCATTATCGAATGCCTCTATCTCGTGGAGTGTAGTTCTGATATGAGAATCACTAGTAGACATCCGCTCTAACATTGAATAGAGCCCAGTAAGAACCTCCTCATCTGCCTTTAAATCAGGGCAGAAATGGTATGCTGGATTGAGTTAATAAGTTGCTGCATGGATGGGCTTGTGAAGTTGGAGTTGTCATCTCCTATCAATTATTGCCCAAATGGGACAATACTTACTCTCATCTCCTCCATATACAGATTTGGTGGCCTCCTTGGCCCTATCCATGCCCTCATATATGTAGCCCATAGTGGGCTTCTCTCCATCAGTAACTTCTCCCCATCAATAACTCGTAGGACAACTAATAGGGGCTTAGTGACTTGCAAATATTGTGAAACAATAACAGTTAAGTGTGAATGAAAATAAGCAAAATTGCAAACAAAAATATGAATATAAATTAAAAGTAAATACTAAAACTGCACGATCTCTACACAAGGGGTTCAAAAACCCGACTCATAAAAAATGTAATCTCCCACATCAATCCTTGCAGCGGCCATAACATAGGTTGAGGAAGTCCACTCCTCACCAACAAACATGTGCCTCAAAGCCGCCTTTAACTGTATCAAAGATTTTAATGCGATAAAATTTGAGGTGAATCTTGTGATTCCAGGTCGAGCCAAGTCCTTCTACCCCGTAGTTTGCCTCATTATGCTAAGGACCAATGCATGATTATATATAAACTTGCAAATGTTTTTGGCCTTATCAACACACGTCTTGACCCATTCAAGCTTGCCAATATCCTCCAATACGAGGTCAAGGCAATGGGCCGCACATGGAGACCAAAAAATGCTCGGGTGTCTCTCCATCAAAAGTTTACCTACAAAAACATAACTTGCTGCCTTGTCCGTCACCACTTGAACTACATTTTCTTCCCCCACCTCACCTATGATTTTGTCAATAGCCTCACATAAGTATGTGGCATTTTTGACATGTGAGGAAGCATCAATGGACTTAAGGAACATGGTTGATCCTGAAAATAAAGCAAAATCAATGATCAATCAATAAATTATAAATTATAAAATTCAAATATTAATTACTAAATCAAATTTAAATTATTCAATTCATTTAGGGAACTAGAATGATCAATCACCTCCATAGGAAACAAGAAAATTTAGGAGTGTCCTATTCCTCCTATCGGTCCAACCATCTTTCATGATGGTGCAACCCTTTTTGCTCCAAAACACTCGTTGGTCTCTAAGTCAACTTTTATATCACCAACCATTTCTAACAAAAGTGGGCCACTTAACTCTTTATTAGTAGGGGCTTTAAACCGTGCCCCACAAATGGTTATGACATCTATCATGCCTTGCCAGTAAGGAGACCTATTGCAAATAGATTAAATAAGATAAGTATGTTTAGTAAAATTATAAAAAATCATTAGACAAAACAAACTATAAATTTTAAACTTAAAACACTTAAATAAAAAGTAATTACCTAGTTGCAACAGATGGAATGTTGCAAAAGTACCATAATGTGCAAATTGTTTTTTTTGCAGCATTATGAACCTCCTTGTTCCAAGGCATGCTCTCAAGAGAGGGCTGTGAACCAGGGGTAGTGCATGGCACAAAATATGAATCCAACTTAGATTTCTTAACTTTAGGACCAAAGCTAATAGTGCCACTAGGAGTAGAAGTGGACGCACTAGGACGAAACAGAGGCATGGAAGAACCCTCTCCAACACAACTTGTGGCTGTAGTTGCGGCTGAACGAGAACCAATACTCGCCAAATCCTCCCTTTACTTTTTCTTTGTTTCCTTTAATTGTTCAAATGTTTCTAGTGCCACATAGCATGCACAAAAAGCCTCGATAGGTGTTAAAAGATGGCTCAATATCATGGCCATGTATCCCGACAATATGGTATTTAAGTCTATTGATGCCACCGTGATTAATTTCTTTACAATATTTACATTCAACTTGTCTTTTTGTTTTGCTAGGAAAATATTCGGTATATATCCAAGCCTCATCCTTTTGAATTGATTTCATAGCCTTAGGTTTAGGTGGAGTAGGAGTAGACATTGGGAAAAAATATGGTTTTCGAAACCTCAAAGCGGCTGCAATAAGACAATACTACAAAAAAAAACATTTCTGCATTTTGTTTTATAAATTAATACAAAAAAATAGGGTTTGTCCCCCCCAAAAATGTAGGGTTTTAATAACTTTTCAAGTCTTGAATCTTGATTCTTTTCCTTTCAAATTCAAAGTCAAACTTTAAAGTTAAAAGAAGAACAATCAACAAACCCTACATCTTTTTTTAGAAAAAAATTGTAAATACATATTTACAAATTTTTTGCAAAAAAAATATTTACAAATTTTTACTAAAAAACAATGTAGGTTTGCTGATTGTTCTTTCATTGAAGTTTGAAATTTGAATTTGAAAGGAAAAGATTCAACTTCAGGAATTGGGAAGTTAAAATAAATTTAAAACAATGAAGACTATTGTTTGGAAAATACAAAAAGAAACAAAAAAATCCATAAAATTTCACTCTTACCTCTTACAACAAACTTGAAATGAGATGAAAGCTCTTTGCAATTGCTGGTATGGAATCTTTGATGCTCCAAATGCAAGTATTACACTGTCCCAATGTGATCTATTTAAGATTTTTAGCTCTTCCTCCTTGTTGGTTGCACTTCTATGGACTCTTGTTTTTCTTCTCAATTCACTCCTCTTTTCTAGCCAATAGAATGAAATGAAGTCCCTTTTAGCTTTGCAAAGAACAAATAGAACAAAAAAACATAACTTAAAACTTTGTGTTTTTATGTTTTTTTTGCAAATAAAAGTTGCATCGCCAGCCAAGTCCTGTCATCGGGACTCGCTGGGTCACATGCAAACTCGCGTGACTTGCGAGTCAGGTGAGTCCAGCCCTAGACTTGGTTGAGTTCGAGTCCAAGCCCCTGGGACTCACCCAGGGTCACCCGACCAAGTTTGGGTGAGATCAGGAACTCTATTTGTTAATTGTTCCCTCAAGTAGCCTTCCCATCTAAAGTGCACACCCTTGATGAAATTGAGGAGCCAATTCCTTGATCAATTGATCCATGAGTTCTTTTTACCCTTGTTCCTCCTTGTAGCAGGGGCAAATCATTTGGGCTAGGAGATGGAGGTGAGTGGTTGCTGTTGCTATTATGATCTTGTTTCTTCTTTTAAGGACATCCAAAGATTGTCTGATAGCAAATGAAAGCCTCAAGTTTGTGCTACAAGAATCTTCCTTGACCAGCCTTCATTATTTTGCCCTAGAATTGCAAGACTTTACAATTTCATCACCTTTGTAGAATATTTTATTTATTTATAATTTTATAATCTATGTTTTATTTTATTCATTTCTTACCTGGACTAGGATTGTTTTCTGATCATGTTTTTTAGTACGACAGTTGGGTAAAAGGATGATAGAAGAAATTGGGACATGCATGAACTAGTACAATTAGTAGAACTATCATATTACAGGTACACAGGCTTCTGGGCAATTCCTGTAACACAGTTTTGTTATTCTGTTTTATTACTTGATGAGACTTATTTCTTTGCAAATCCTCAAATTTCCCATATTATAAACTTGTTAAGGGCTGAGAGTCTTGAGAGAGGAAGAAACAAGGAGAAACGTGCCATACCTTGCTTCTCCATCCATTCCATTCACAATGACCTAAGTAATCAGGCCAACATTAGATTGGCAAAGTTCTATTGGATTAGTACAAATGCCAGTTTATCCAGCTGGAAGGGTGCAAATTTGCAACCGTAGAGTTCCTCTAAACTACAAAACATACTATGCTTCATATTAGGAAGGGCTACAAGCATAGTTTCAAACCATTGTTTCTCTGAATTTCTGGGCCGGGCATGTGGGGAGCGTTTCTAGGTCAGCAAAGTTTTCCCTGGATTTTGGGGATGGCTAACCAAATGATATTTAAAAGTTAATATTTTAAATAAAAAATAGAAATAGTTTAAATTAAGTGAAAAAAAGTGATCCAATAATCTGTTTGATAAACATAATGATGTAAATATGACTTTAATTTTATTCATATCAATAAAAGTCAGAGAGTAAAAGGGAGCTGAGAAACACAAGTACAAGTAGCAAATATCATAATGGCAAATGCCAAAAGAAGGCATATTATGGTGTTTTTTATTTTTTAATGGCCAGGAATGGTCTGAGGCCCTGAGATATAGGAAGGATGTTGGGGACAGCCGGCCACCCCAAAGAACACTTTAAAAAGGGGATGTCTGCCAAATTGGAGGCGTGTCCCATATTTTGTGATGGGGATGGGGACATGTTTAGGGACAGATGTTTTGCAAAATGTCCCCAAATGGGAGGGGTCATCTTATTAACCTTGGGACATATCCCCAGGATACACTGGTTTAAACGTAGATATCCAAACTACACAAGAAGTCTAGCAGTTTGTGAACTTAAATTCACAGTTTTTTCAAGAAATAACTCTTACAACAGGTTTGGGAAGGACACTCCAAAACCAATGAATTAGAATGGCCCTTTAAGCAGATCAATAACTCCACTCCAGCAGTCTGAGGTCTGAATCAATATATCCCAAGGATGAATGAAGATAGAAATAGTGAAATGCACAAATTTGAAAATATAAGAAGCTTGACATTAGCTCAATCGTGTCATCAATGTGGAATAGCATAAACAAGTGTAAATATCACTGATGCAGGATCTGGCCAGGTATGCATTCAATAGTTTAGTCTGAGCTGAAATAGTATGCTAAAGCAGTAACTGTGTTAACTTTGTTGTTCACAAATGTCACTGCCAGAGGACTCGCCTTTTTGCTGATTTAGATTATATTGTCTAATTGATTTAATGGAAATATACCATTTTAGAAAAACAAATGAATCAGTTGTTATAAGCCAATATGGCTATTGATAACTCCTATTTCTTTGGTTGGGGGATAGGATCTATAATTAGGTTTTATCCAGATTTTCTCAAGATGATAGTATTTGATAAAGCAATGAATGTTCAGATTTGTTAAAGCTTTGAAGGGATCATTGAGTGTTCAGATTTTAATGTGATAAATAATGGTTCACTGCATCTTTCATCAGGGAACAAATGATGAGATAGTCGATTGGTCCCATGGAAAGCAATTGTGGGAGTTAAGTAAGGAGAAGTATGAACCTCTGTGGATTGAAGGCGGTGGTCATTGCAACTTAGAGCTCTATCCTGAGTATATTAAACACTTGCGCAAGTTTATGCACTCCATGGAAAAGTTGTCAGCCACAGAAAGTGTCAAGCCAGTACCTCAAGAGCATCATCAGACACGACATAACAAGTGCTTGAGGTTTAGTTTATGTGACCGACTTGTCTCTCAGTTCTAGCCGAATTTAATTTGCCTTGTTCAAGCTACACAAACAAAATATATGGAGACTACATGAAGTTTTACAGCCAATAAGTTGTTTATCTTTACACGGGGATATGTTCATAGAACAACAGTGTGCAAGGCTAGGAAATATGGGCTGGTTGCTATTTGCATGGGTTCCTTATGAGGTAGATTGTTCTGTCAGGAAGCTGGCGTCTGTTCCAAAGGGTCAACACATTCAAGTGCCTAGAATATTATATGAGATCAAAGGTGAGCATTATTTCTTAATTTGGGTGCATTGTGCTAGATTTTTTCATAATCACTATGCTGCATTCTTTAGATGGGGTTTGTGAGCGTAGGATACACCAGTGACCATACTGTTATTTTTAGGATGATGTCAGAATTGTATGGGAGAAATGTAAGTTGCTGACATGTATTATTGTTGTGTGTAATTTTGATGCACGACTGATTGCATTCATATCAAATTGTAAGTATTTCAATGTATGCCTGAGCACATTGGTAGATCTTCAAATTCAGGTTTTGGGCTATATGCTTATACTGCCTCATGGATCCTTGTATTTATTGGGTGGTAAATATGACTCGGTGTCATAAAGAAGTCCTTTTCTTTATCACTTCAAATTTGTGTATTTAAAATAAGCTACAACTCATTTCCTTCTGCATCTGATTCGAGGTTGTTCATGAACAGGAGTTTCTTTCATAAATTGCAAGCATGATTATAGATCCATGCATTGCAAACCTTTGATATATGGCTTTTTAAGTTGGCCTTAATGTAGTATTACATTTTTTGGTGTAATTGACGTGGACTTTATAATCCCTTTCTATGACTCCATTGATGTTGCAAATCTATTATTATGTCTACAGCCACAGGCGTAACTACAGTGACAAGGGGTTGTAATAACGTGGGTGGGACATTTCACATGTAAAAAATATAAATATAGTGGGTGGCTCACAAAATTCAAAACTATTACAACTAGCAATTGCATGCTTTTGTGCATGCAACAATGAGCCGATAGGAAATTTGATTTTCACCTATAAAATTCTATGCCACATGAAGAATAAATTGTGCATTTTGATTGGTGGAAAACCTTACAATGTATACTTTCATTTCATTTTTCATGTTCTTTCTATGTACATGATTACAACATTTTGTGTATAGCTTCCACTATAGAATGCCTCTTGACATAATAAATGACACTAATTTTTAGATTTGTAAATAGTTTTGCAAACTATAAGAGCAATGAATGGAGTGAGGCTTAAAAATTTAAAGCTATAAGATACACCTTGATTTAAATGCAAGTATAGTAGTTATAGCTCGTTTATAACTTTTTTAATAAAACAGAATATAAAACAAATCACTAACCAACAACTAACATGTGCAGTTTGTTAAATCGGATTGCAAAGAGGTTATAAAAATGCTTAATCCATCTTTGGAACAATCATTATTACACCAGAAGTTTTGAAACAAAATATTCCAAATGACAGAAAATAAAAGAGAAAATAATACTATAAATTTTATACTCTAATGCTTTCAATCAATTATGAAAGAGACATGTTTCTATCATAAATAGTTTAAAAATTAAAATTTATTTCTTATTGTTGTAATATACAACCAACAAAATTAATTTAAAAAAATCAACTTCAAAATTTAATATTATTTATTAATTTATTTAACTTTTATTATATTATAAATTATTGTGAAGATATAAATCTTAAGAACTAATATTTTTTTTAAATTATAATCTTTTATAAAAGATGTTCTTTTCTTTTCTTTTATTTTCTGTTGGAAAGATTTTGTGTCTATTATAAATAAAAAAATACTTCAAAATCTTGATTTATTTAGTTTGTTCAAATATTTCATCATATAACAAAATCATAAAAATATATATTTTTCATCTTAGATTTAATTCTATAAAAAAAAATAAAAAAAAATTACATTACAAAATCACTTTTTATATTTTTATTTCTATTTTTTAAATTATATTTTCTATATTAGATATATTATTAGTAGACTTTAAAAACCTTAAAGATTATTATGTATAATGTAGGTCTTAGTAAAATTTAACTAACTAAAACATATAGATTATCATTCTAATTATATAAAAAAATAAATCTAGCTACAACAAAAATGTAGATATGATGTAATCTTTCTATTATTTACATAAATCTAGATATGATGTAATATTTCTATTAAAATCATTACAAATTCTAAAATTAAACTAAATTTTATTCAATTATTTTTAAACTTTTGCAACTTAAAATATATTTTTGTAAAGTAAAAATTATATTTTTATTAAAGGGTGTTCAAGGATGATTGAATTATGCAATATAATTTGTTAAAAATAGAGAGGAATCTTTAGATCTTTGATTCATTTGGTTTATTAAGCATTCAAATTTTACTACTTTCCTTCATCTTCATGTTCAAGGCATTCAATTTCAATGATTTATTTTGCTATCAATGCTTTATGCATATCATATCCCTCACTATTCCAATTATTTAGTATAATAATCAGAAAAGAAATTAAAGAAAGTTAAATTTTAAAATAAGTTAAAGGTCTCTCAAATGAGCTGGATAAAATATAACATAAATTTGGCAATTCAACAATATCGATCATATGCTTGATTAGGCTACATTATCATGGCAACAACTTATATGTCATATGTATTGAACAACAATCACCTATCAAAAAGTTCATGCCCTTTAGTTTATTATAATTTCTTGATGAAAGACAATTTCTTTCATGCTAAGAACTGTAAATGCCTCAATTATTCATAACTATTCAGATACTTAGAACAAACAACACAATGATACTTAAAATGCAAAATATTGTACAATATGATCCACTCCTTAAGCACTTCAAAGCTCACTTTGGTGGTATGCAAAGGGGTGTGCCTTCTATAGTAGATTGCAAAAAACTATTCAAAGGAGCTTGCAATGTATATCTTAACTAACAAAAAGTTAAGTTTTCCCTACAAGTTAACATAAATTTGACACATGCGAAAACATTGTTGAATGGAAGGAGATATATTTGATAGTCAGTTATTCAACAAAAGACCATTTTTCCAAAGGAGGGATTTGTATAGTACATAAATAATGGTCAGATGCCCTGAAATTAATGTAGATGGCCCAGTGATAGAGAGAGTGGTAGAGGTGGATAGGAGCAAAAGTCATAGAAAATAAACAAAATGTCAAAGGAATGAGATATACAACATTGACACCACGTGCTATAGTCCATGCTTGCAAATATCTCAATAATGCACAATAATAAAAAGATCTGAAATTGTTGCAAACTTAGTTGATCATAAATCATAACCCAATAAACAAAAAACTAGTAAATCATAGCTTCGAAAATGAAAATCATTTTCTGATTTTTGTAGCTTTACCTCTTTCAAGATTGAACAATGTCGATCTAACCCTAGCTTTATCCTCTCTAAAATGTTGAAACACTATAATAAATAGAGGGCATTGAACACAATAAATGATTACTCTATACCTAGCTTCCTTAGTTTGTTTTGAATTTTTTTGTTCCTGCAGAGCAATCAAACCAGATGAGCTTTATATTCCACTTTGAATGCAATATTTTTTTTAAATAAATGAAGCCCAAACAAAAACCATCAAATTAGGAGGTAGAAAATAGAGATTGGAGTCAAAATTAGAAACACAGAGGATAGGTGCGAGAATTATAAATTGGGCAATGAAAAATCATAAAACAAAATAGGCAAGATTCATTATTGGAAAAACCTATCAGAAAATTAAAAAACGGGGAAGGGTTGACAACTTCTCGGCAAAAAAATGCAATTTCCGGGAGCAAAGCTCCCACACAAAGCCTATCGGCTTAAAAATGTAAATATAAAAGACTAATTACCTTTAAAAATTAATTTATGATTGTAGTACTTATATGCATAGACTATTTTAATATTTAAATTATTTTTACATTATATTGTATGTAAAATTTAAATTCTTGACTACAAGGATTCTATTTATACAATTTTACGCATCGTATAAATTTAAAAGGTATAATTTAAATATTTAAATAACTTTTGAATACAATAATTGTAGTTCAAAAAATTGGTAGAACCAAATTCAACATTGATGAGCAATGACTAGGCAAAACTTTGTAAACAATTTTTTTCTTGAACATAAATTATGTGCAAACATGTTTACAAAATGCATCAAACAAGTTTGTAAAACATTGGGGAAGTGTTTTTTTTATCAGATTTGAACATAAAAGCATTACAATATTGCATCATCATGCAAATATAACAATGCACAATCAATAAATATGATGTGTATTATAAATTTATAATATTTGTCATTGAAAACCATCAGCGAAAACTTTACATGCACATGCAATAATTTTTTTTACAATTTTTACTCGTTCTGGTGAAAAATCAGGCTTTCTCTTTCTAGCTTCACTTATACTAGAAGACTTTGGTTCCACTCTAGAATTAGATGCCAATGACTACATTGTACAAGTTCGAGATCATTTGCATTGATGTCATCCAATGCAATGTTTCCTTTTGTTGTAGGTAGACCTATCTGTATTTTGGAATCTACAATCTCTTCTCTTGTGAACATGGGCTGTCTTCATTTTATATAGTCCGCTTCTTATATTGATCAATCTCATCTAAGTGTATAGGCTCCTTAATAGATGTGTCAATTTTTTTGTGCATGGGTAAAAGTTGCATTGTACAATAATGAGGTCATTAAGGTGTTGTGACAACTTGTTACTTTTCTAAGTTGCATTGTACAATAATGAGGCCATTAAGGTGTTGTGACAACTTGTTACTTTTCTTTGTATAAAGATCCCAAATAAATTTTAACTGAGCTTACATTATACAACACTAAAAGGTTGAGACAAACTACAAAGGGCCAACTTTTGAAGATTTGAGACATTTACATCCTTATCTTTCTACCAAACAAATGTAAATAAGTTATATACAAAAGTTTGTAAGCAATAATTGTAATTCGTAAGCTATATGAAAGCTCCAACGTTTTCAATTACCAGGTGTTTGGGTGGCTCTTTCTTGGGTAGCTAGTGGCAGATAAGAGAGCCCCTCCTTGTGCCCTTGCCCCTACCAAACCCCTCTAACCTAGTTAAACAATTTTGGAACTCCTGAAAAATTAGGTCCTTGATGGAGGAGCATCCAAGTTGTAAAAGCAATCTTGCATCACCCAAATTTTTTATTTATTTTTATTTATGTTTGGTTTGGTGAATATCTACGAAATGTATTTCCTCTAAAAACTCTTATAGAGTGGTTTGGAATTTCCAAATTTTAAAAATGGCTAAATTTAGGTAGGTCTATATTTTTAGTAAGTTTGCATATGAACATGTAGGGACTTGAATATATTTTTTGTGTGTGTTGAAATTGAATTTTGTACATTGTGGATTCGTTTCGAGCCAAGATTAGTTTAGAGTGGGAAGATATCAAAGACTTTTTTTTTTAATTGAGTTTTGAGTTTTCAAATAATGTTTTTGGGCCACAAAAATTGAAGAAATTGGATAAATCAAATTTCAAGCATATAGAGCACTTTGAGATTTGTAGTTTTTGAAAATGGGTTCAATCAAGGATCTATCTAAATGTTTATCTTGAAGGAGATACAAAACTATTTACACCATGTTTTCGAGCATTTTTGGGGAGTGGAACGATGAGGAGAAAGTGGTATGTTGTGAAGGAGGGAAAGTAGGATTGCAAGATACATTTGAAGGGAGAAGGTATATGAAAGAAACTAGAGGAAATAAGTTGTAATGTGTTGCAACCTATGGGGATTTAATACTTTTTTGTCATTTTTGTAATGTAATGTGTTTAGATCAATAAAGAATATTCATATTTTCCTATGAAAAATCTATGTTTTTGTGTGTTGTGCACTTTTCCCTTTCATAAATCTTCCACTTCAACCTTCATGCATTGAGAGCTACCATGACAACCTCCCTTTTAGTATTTGTGAAGTCATTTGAGAAAAAAACAATTTGGGGTTGAGGTAGTACTCTACTACTTGAATAAGTTGGTGGAGTTGACTCTCTCTCTCTCTCTCTCTCTCTCTCTCTCTCTCTCTCTCTCTAGGTTTGGATAGCATCATTGGCCATATCCATGGTGGTGCAGGACACCCATGCCCAAGCCTAAGTTAGGATGTTTTCTTTCTACGTAATAAGGAGATAGGTCTTTGAGATCATCTTCATATGTTTGGTCCATCTTGTATGGTCAAGGGTCTCATAGGTGCATCTATAAACCTTGAGTTCCCTTAGTCCATGAAGGACATTAAGCTAGTAAGCTATAGGATGGGATAGGTGTTTTAGGAGTTTTGAGTGTTTTGGATCCTATTAGTAAGGTTTCATCATGATTTAGTGGGTTGAGATAAAATCCAAGTCATTTGGATTTTCATATTGACAAAATGAAAAAGTTGCAAAAGATGTAAAAATGTTGCTAAGCAACTTTTCAAAAAGTGCACAAATGTTGCTGAGCAACTTTTCCAAAGTTGACCGGGAAGCCCAAAGTTGGTTCCAACAATCTCAACTACCCAAGGATCGGTTAGATCACTTGGATGAATGTATTTGAACTCCTCGAAGTGTGTGCAGGAGGAGAGAGTGAAGTTTGATGCATTTTATTGAAGAATAAAGTGGATTTTCTGAGCATTTCTGTGTTGTACGATTGGGTATGAATTGGTTTGTCAGATTAAGTGTAAGGGCTGGAAAGTTACCCGAATCTAATCTCCAATGCACTTGGTCTGATTGCATTTGGTGCTGATTTGTGTAAGATATTGCTAGTGTTGTGAAGACAAGGTTAAAACCCTCATAAATTGGATCAGTTACAGAAATGGAGCCCTAACTTGGGATTTCTCCAGTGGAATTCCATGACCAACTGGGAAATACAAGTTAGGGACATGTACATTAAGATTCTAATCGTACAGACCTTTCCAAGGAGTTTCACTACCTTTGGCATCAAGCCCTAGGGTTAAATATCTCTATGCATTTAACCAGTCAAGAAAGCAAATGTGTGGACAATCGGAAGAATTGAGTCATGAGACTTGGTAGATGAATGTTTCTAGTCAAATAAAGATAGTAAAGCAATCCTAACCTCCTGTATCAATTTTGTGAACCCATCCTTGAGCACTTTCCTTGTAACCAAGCCTAACCTGATCAATTAGGCCTGTGAGACTTTGTGAGGGTTTAGGGGTGTTGGATTGGAGTTGGTGCATGCACCATGGGAATCTTTTGTAACATCCAAAAGGGTGTCTGAAACTGTATTTTGATTTATGAATCCCTTTATGAATTGGAAAATAGGGTGTTGAAACCTCAATTGGAGACCTAGTAGAGACTATAGGTCTATAAGGAAAATTGGTGTTGTGGGAAAGTGTAAGCTCAAGAGTTGAGTGATTCTTTGTTCTAGAGGCATAAGTAAGGTGTTCCAATCATTAGATAAACTATTGGTATTAGGTAAGGGTGTTTTCCATATTTGGCTCCATTTAGGGAAGGTGTCCCTAAAGCCCATTTGGGATCATTCTTGAACTCGATCTAAGAAGTGTTTGGAGTTTTGAAGAGACTAGAGAACTTGATTGAAGTGGTCCTTACATCCAACCTAGAAGGATGGTTTAAGAAACTTAAATAAGGAGACAAGTTAACAACTTGTGATAGGGAGAACCCACTGGATGGTAGGTATTCCAAAGTCCACAATTATAACTTTGTTCTTCTGAACCATTTTGGTTAAAGAGATAGGATATCTTTCCCATTTTTTATCTTTAAATCTCTGAATGACAATGTGATTGAGTGCAACAAGAAATCTAGTAAGCTCGTTCTTCATGAAGGGCTTATCTTGTTGTTCATTGAATACTGCAAATTATGTACCCCCAAACTTGCTATTAAGAATAAGAGAAAAGGGGAAGGTGAAATGTCTAGTGGGTTGAAGTGGAAATATCCTTGGGGATCTAAAGGTAAAAAGGTGAGGATTACTCTGGATGACAATGATAATGGCATGGAGACTAGGGATGACTCTATCAAGAGTTTGGAGGAAAATGAATGAGGACGAGGAGAGTATTAAATTTTGGCAGGATGGAGCCAAGGGGATGGAGACTGATGACTCTGAGGAAAAAGGCATCTCTGTCTCCTTGAAGAAGGACAAAATTGGCATTAGCAACCCCCCCTTTGGTGAATGCGGATGATAGTATCTCCTCCAAGAAGAAGAATCTTGGCAATGGAACTGAAGGCAAAAGGAAAAAGCTTTGTTGGAAAATATAGCGGCTAACCCTATGGATACTAGTGAGAAGGGTGATATGCAACATTCTGATGCCCGCCCTTCCACTTTGGAGTTCCTTAACAAGGCCAAATCTAAAGCTGATGTCTCTCTTGGTCTGTACCAATGGATTTATAATGAGGTTCATGGGCTCCAAAGTAAGATTGGGAAGTTGGAAGCCCAACTGGATGAGGAAATCAATTCCAGGAAGATCTTGGAAGAAAATGTGGCAAAATCCCAGAGTATATGAAGCATTATGAGGATGGGTTAAAGAAAATTTTGCATGGCAGTGATGACAAAATCTCCTCCTCCATTAAGAATATCAAGGACTTCACTGGGCAGATGGAAATGAAGGGTATTGTGCTGGACATTGACCTTGGTAGTCAGATGATGGTTGCTATGGAGGCTGCTAAAGATGGTCTAGGGAAAAGAATCAGGGCTAGCTTGAACAAAAAAGTTGATGCCTCTTCTAATGTCATCCAACATCTTGAAAACACCATGGAAGAGGTGACCATCATTGGGAACCAGACTACTAAAGCTCTAAAGGAGCTTTCTTAATTTTGTTGTTTCTTTTCTTCCTGTGTTTCCTATCTGGTGCTTTTCTTCTCTCTTTTTTGCTAGTTTTTTGTCTGGTTCTAGGTTCTGGTTTGATGGTTGTGTATTATCTGGCCAACAGTGTCTCTTCCTTTGGGTCTCTTTTTCTAATCTTTTGTAACTTGTTGTAAGGGGTTTTGTGTCCCCGTTAAAACCTATTTTTTCCTTAATCCATAACATATATCTAAAGTGTTGGATTACTGAGAGGGGAGTGAATCAGTAATTAGTGATTCTAAAACCTTTAAAAACATTAATTGATTCAACTCAGTAATATACTCAATATGACAAACTTCAGTAGCAACCGACTAACAATAGTGTTTTAAGTAATCAACAAATAACATGCACAATAAACATTCAACACATATGACACCAGTATTTAACGTGGAAACCCAATTTGGGATAAACCACTATGGGGATTTTCACCCACCAAAGAAATACTCTTTTGAAGTATGCTCGGTTAAAAGCCAATCTTGTTAAAGATTACAATGAACATTGTTAAATGTGACCCTGTTAGGAGATTTTCCTTAGATCTGTTAGGATCTTCACCCTATTAGGAGTGGTCTGGTTAAAGGTCTTTAAACACTCTTCTAGAATGTCACCTCTCTCAAGGATTTACAATAAGACTATTTTGATTAAGTAAAAATAGGATTTGAAAGGTCCCAAAACCTTGTACATAAGCATCAAAAGATAAAGCATTGAAAGTCCATAATACAACTGTGGTGCCCCACCAGACAAGCCAAAGGATCCAACCATAGATCCTACCAAAAAGAACAACCCAAACGGTCACAACAAAGGCGATCAAGATTTACATTTTTTCCCATCCTTATGTGAACGTAAGTTCATATCAAAAGGAGTGGAGGATTTAGATTTCTTTCCCTTAACTGTTGTCTATCCATCCTCCATCTTACCGATAGCCTTCTGCCAAACCATAGAAGAGCTAGAAGAGCCCAGTAAAGGGCAGGTCACATCAGAAACCACTGAAGGGACATGAATAGCACCACAACCATTCCTCATAACCCTCCTAGGAGAATCATGGATAATAGGACCCACAACACCAGTAGCCAAGGTTGCATCAGAATTGGAAACAACATGAAGAACATCCAAACCAGAGACAACATCGTGGGCAGCAAAAACTACAGCACCAGAAGAAAAGACCACTGAACTAGAAACAACATCAACGTTTTGGTCAGGGATAGTAGCAGTCAGAACCAAGGCCGCATCAGAGACAACATCAGTAGCATCAAAGACAACGTAAAAAACAATAGAGCCAGCAATAGAAGCTCTAGCCAAAGCTTGATCAGTCTGAGTAGGGAAAGCATCCGAACCCCCGTCCTTAGAGACTTTACGAACCGTATAATGGTGGTCAGAAGCCCCCAACCAAAAAATAGGTGATTTCTTCAGTTTAGCCTTATCAGAAGAACACCGTGCAACAAGATGGCCAATCTTGCGACATTTCCTACATCTGAACGAAATGCCCTCATAATCAAGATTCTGAGTCCAAGAGCCCAGAGAAGAAGCCAAAGTGATCTTCTTAGGAAGACCTTTAGAAACATCAACCTCCACAAGAATACGAGCATATGTCATCTTAAAAATTTCAGAGGAGTCAGAATCCACCATTTGGAAATCCCCAATAGCCTCTCCCACAGATTCCAAAACAGAATCCAACCAAAGATGAAGAGGAAGATTCAACAGTCTTACCCATAAGGGTATTTTATTAAAGGACTTGGAAAGAGGGTCAAACCCCTGATACCAAGGTTTGGCCATCAGGGGGAAACACTCCTCCCAAGTGAAACAAATATTACACATAATAGTTTTCCTATCTTCAACATTTTCAAACTTTACAATAAAGAAACCCCTAGCCATAGGGTATATATAGACAACATTGGTTAAGATGGGTTCCCAATGCTTGGAAATCCAATCATGCAAGTCAGAGAGAGGGCCAGAAACCGCTAAAATGAAAGATAGTAGCATTGGAAGAGAAGTCTTCTGTAGTTTTCAAAATCTCATCTACTGTATCTGTATCAAGATTAACCAGAATGGGTTTACTTACAAAAATAGGTTGCACAAGAGAAGAGGACCAGGATCTCCTCCGCCCAGAAGAGGTAGGACTAGGGATACCCACTTCAAAGGCATCCACATCAGCATAGGAAATCACAGAACCACCATACACGAAAGCAACAAACCCCTGGACCATCGGAGCTCCAAACCCATCTGCCCGAGAAGGCCCAAGCACGGAGGAACCCCCAGGTGCCAGCAATGCATGACCGATAGCAACACTGACAGGATGAGAAGACGTGAGAGGATCACCAATGAAAGCTTGAGGGCTAGAACCAAATGCGTTAGAAGAAGTATTTTCAAAAAAAATGTGGGCGGGAGCAGGAGCGGGAGCGGGAGCGACCATCGTTGTTTTTCAAGTATGAATTTTATTATTTTCTCATGATTTACATTAAGACTATTAAGTCCTCTCGGTTAACATATTTTTCTACTACAAAAGTTAATAAGAAAAAATATAGAATTGATCTGTAAATCTACAACTACCTCTTGCTTAGTCAGATCCCTTATGCGCTCTTTGTCTTCACTTCATTCCATCACTTTTCATTGGCCTCAACACTTCATCAATCTCTGCTTGCAGACTCAGATTCCAACTTTTTTCTTGTTCACTGTATCACTCGGTTACACATCCACCCTTCAACTTGCTAGCTTGTTTTCCATTCAATTTCATCCTTTATATAGACTTTTTTTTGCCTCTTAATCTCCTTTATTACATTTTCCTCTGTCTATTCTCAACCGTCAGATCATCCTCTTGAACTCATTCAATGAATTTTGCACTCGGTAAAACTTATTATCATCACCTCAAAACTTGAACTCTCTTGGAACTTGTACCTTAACTTTTTGCCACTTAAATCTTTACCATAGATCATCACCTTGAATTTTCCTAAATGTAGATCTCTTTAACTAACTCTTCCTCATCCTTGGAATCTTCCAGATCACTATGGCTCATCATTAAATTTTGTTCTGATCCTTGTATTTAATATATGTTCCTTGCTTGGTGCCTCTCATTTTCCTTCAACCAAAATTTTGTTTGCTTTTCTCGGTAACTAACTCCATGTACTCAGTGTCTTGACTTTCTTCCTCTTTATCGATAATTTCTTTCCTTTACTGAAACTTACTTTCCTTTTACCGAATGACTCTTCCTACTTGGTAACCAAACTATTTTCTTTGCCTTCTCAACTTTCTAACTTCCTCACTTGTCCAATATCCTTTTATTGACTTGATATTATCAAATGTAAAGTAGAAAATAACTAAATAAATATAATCTTGTCATTTTTTGATATGTATTAGCTGTCCAATTAAGTTCTTCAACTTCACAACTTTTCACTTCCTCTTTTTCCTTAACTCACTCAACTTATATCATACTCCGAATGATATGGAAAGTCAATATAAACTAAAAATAAATTATTTGACATCAATAAAAAAATAACAAATGATCTAATCCTTCTATAATCTTGTATACCTCTGATCTCTGTCAGTTTTCATCATCATTATTAGTTGAGGCTAACAATCTCCCTTGAGTTAACAATCTCTCTCTTTTGAATTGATGGCAACACTGTCAATTGATGATGGCAATACTCTGATATCTATGCTCTGTTATTTTATCCCTTTGAACTTTATCATCTATGCTTGTCTTCTTTCCATCTTCTCCTTCTTCTCATTCTTTGTGTTCATCAACTTATTCTCTCTCTTTCTCTGTAATCATCAATAACATAATCTCCCTCTTTGACAACAATGCCAAAGATATTGTATCCTCTTAAAATGGAAGCACTTCCATGTTAAGAGCGTTTAGCCCTCTGAGTGAGTGGTATGGGGTCATGTTAAGTGCCTTGATCGGGTCTTTGCATGATCTGGTTTTCCCCCTGTTCTGCTATTCTCTGCTCCTATTTTCACCTATTTTTTTGCATTTCCTAGCATTCTGGATTGAGGTCCTAGGTTTTTTGACCTCAAGGTCAAAGATGACCTTGAGGGTCAATGAAGACCTAGATCCTGACCTAGGTTAGGGATGACCTCGACCCTAACCTAGGGCGGGGTCTACCTCATCTTTGACCTAGGGTTCAAATTTCAGGATCCCATGATTTCTGGATGTCTGGTTTTAGAAATATTTGTTTTCCCGCTTCTAGGTCGGCCATTTTGGGTTTCAGAATGGTAAATCCTTAAATTGCATTTAATATGGGTCCATTTCTAGGGGTTAAGGTTAATTGGGATTTAATTCCCCAATGTCGGCCTTCTCTAGAGGTTTGTGCCCTAGTTCACTATAAAAGGAAGCCTTCCTCTCTCATTTCATAACATCAAGTTTTCAATCCATCTCTCAATCAAGTTTTGTGAGAACATCCATTATCAATCAAGTCATCCATTCTCACCAAGCAATCTTTCAAGCATTCAAGTGTTCAAGCATTCATTCATCAAGGAGATCCATTGTTAGCCATTGAAGGAATCAATCACTTTGGAGCCCCCTTGAAGATCCTTCCTTCCACATTCATCCAAGTCTATTCCTATGCAAAGATCCATTCAAGATTGGTGTTGAAGATCAAATGCCATTGATTTGAGACATCCTACATACTTCCACATTCATTGGAGCATCCCTACTTGTAGATTCAAGGATTCGAATCCTCTACAAGGACTTCAACATAAGCAAGGTGAAAAGTTCCATTTGCTTTGTTTATGCATATTACAAATTTAATTTAATTTCAAGGTTGATTCCAAATCGGGGTTTGACCAAGGAAAACCCCCATCCAAACAATAAAAACACTCTTTTTCTTGCAGGTACAGGTGTGGAACTGCAGATTTGAGCTTGGATTTGGATACCCTTTTCGACAAACTTTTGAGATTTGCGAACAAAGTCAAAGTCGACCTTCAAAATCCCGAAGTAGTCTTTGACCTTTTATCAGGGTCAAAGACTACCTGCTATCAGAAAGATAAAAGTTTTCTGGGTTTTCTTCACCTCGACATTTCTAGCCCAAAATAGGTTGCAAAATTGCCCGAAACTGCACATAGACACCAGAAATCAGCATTTTCCAGATCTGCCCTACTTTGAGGTTAGTACTTGTCTTTCAATTATTTCATATTTAAAACATATACTCTTCATAGCAAAATATAAGATCTTCTTCATTCATATTCTTCATAGATCGATTCAATTGTGCATTAAACTTTTGGTTGATCAATTTGGATCTCTCCATTGGGAATTTGGATTTAGTAGTTGATCTCATATTTCCCACATATTTGAATAAGGTAAACACATTCCATATTTTAACATTATTTAGATACATACTCCTGAAATTTTTTTTCAGGAAGTGGATCATACCTAGCATGTACATATATCTCATTACATACATAACCATTTTTCACAACTTCAGGCATTACCTAAAGAGTGAATACTAGCATCAACTCACAAAATAGATATTCTAATGAATCCTTGAATTGATGTAGCATGCATCAAGCACCTTAGTGAATATTGGATAGAGGAAGAACCCCTAATTTACCTCTAAGATACTCAAAAGCATCCTTCGGTAGTGGCTTGGTGAATGTATCTACTATCTTCTCCTTTGAATTAACATACTCCAATATCACATTCTTGTCTTGAACTTGTTCTCTCAAGTAATGATACTTGATAGAAATGTGCTTGGTCTTAGAATGCATCACCAGGTTCTTTGATATGTTGATAGCACTTGTATTATCACAATAAATAGTAATCCCAAATCGGTAATCTCCTCTTGCATACCTTCAAGTAGTTGTTTGATCCATACAATGTTTGCAAAATTCATAATTGCTGCTACATACTCTGCCTCGGCTGTAGATTGTGATATACAACTTTGTTTTTTACTCATCCATGTCACTAATCTTTCTCCTAAGAAGAAAGCTCCTCCACTTGTACTTTTCCTATCATCGATATTTCTAGCCCAATCAACATCAGTGTAAACCTTCAAATCAAAATCTCCTCTCTTGTATAGTAGGCCAAAGTCTTCAGTACCTTTTAGAATATCTAAATATTCTTTTGACTACAGACATGTGTGATTCCTTTGGATTGTTAGAAAATCTTGCAACAATACCTACTACATGAGCAATATCAGGTCTGCTACGTACAACATACTGTAGCTTACCAATCATTGATTGGTAGAGTGTCTCATTCACGTCCTTTGACTCATCTTCTTCTGACAATTTACAACTGGTAGCCATCGGTGTTCCAACTAGTTTTGAATCTTCTATACCAAATATCTTTAGGATCTCTTTGATGTACTTTGATTGTGTGATGTAGATCCCATCTTTTACTTGTTGAATCTGTAGTCCAATAAAGAATTTTATTTCTCCTATCATGGACATCTCAAATTCCTTTCTCATCTCCTCAACAAAAGATTTGAGTAATGTGTTATTTTCTCCAAAAATAATGTCATCAACAAATATTTCAGCAATCAAAATCCTATCACTACTATCATATTTCAGATACAAATTTCTTTTGTCACTTGTTCTTTGAAATCCAATCTTGATTAAATGTGAATGTAACCTTTCATAGCATGCTTGGGGTGCTTGTTTCAAACAATATAGTGCCTTGTGGAGTTTACATACCATGTCCTTGTTAGTGTTCTCAACAAATCCTTCAGGTTGTTCAACATAAACTTCTTCTTTAAGAATACCATTAAGAAATGCAGACTTAACATCCATTTGATAAACTTTAAATCCTTTATAAGCTGCATATGCTAGTAGAGTTCTAACTCCTAATCTAGCAACAGGTGCAAAAGTCTCACCATAATCAATACCTTCTTGTGCATACCCTTTGCAAACCAATCTAGCTTTGTTTCTGATTACATCTCCATGTTCATTCAATTTTTTTTTCTAAAAATCCACTTAGTACCAATAACATTTTTATCTTTAGGTCTCGGTAGCAGAGTCCATGTGTTATTCTTTTCAATTTGGTCTATCTCTTCTTTCATAGCTATAACCCAATCTTCATTATCCAATGCATCATTTACTTTTCTTGGCTCAAATTCAGAGATCAAACATGTATTATCTCTTAACTTCTTGTCATAACTCCACCATTCTTGTCTCCAATAATTTTGCTCAGTGAATGGTGTTTCCTCATATACTTGGCTAGAATAGGCTCGGTAGATTGTGGCAGTTCTTCATTTTTAGCATTCGGTGGTGGCTCTCTTTGTTCAACTTCCTCCTTAGTTTGTACTATCAGTTAGGTGTTAGGAACTTCAGTTTAAACATATACAAATCTTTGATAGTCCTCAAGTTCCTTTTTTCTTTCTTCATCATTTTTCTTTGCAAATTCATCAATCCTTACACTTGCACTTTCTACAATTTTGTTAGTAGACTTGTTTAAGAACTTGTAAGCCTTTCTCTTTGTAGAATATCCTAAGAATATTCCTTCATCACCTTTATGATCAAACTTTCCATTTCTAGCATCCTTTAGAATGTAACATCTACTTCTAAATACTTTGAAATAACTTACATTCAGTTTGTGACCATACTAGATTTCATATGGAGTCTTGTTTGTACGTTTCTTCAGTTGTACTCAGTTTAGTGTATAAGTTGCAGTACTGACTAACTCTCTCCAAAATGTTTGAGACACACCCTTTTCAATCATCAATGTCCTTTCACAATCAATAATGGATCTATTTATTCTCTCTGCTATACCATTTTGATGTGGTGTTCTCAGTGCAGACATTATTCTCTTTATTCCATGTTCATTGCAGAAAAGTGTAAACTCATTAGATGTAAACTCACGTCCTCTATCTAATCTCATACACTTCAATTGTCTTCCATTCTCCTTTTCAAGTCTTGCCTTGTAACACTTAAACATTTGAAAAGCATCATAACTTAGGGATTGGACATCCATGATAAGTAATTATCTCGTCATTATGAAGGAACATTAAAATTAACAAATGACAACATTATTTGGACAAAAAATGGAGCTGTCTGCTAGAGCTTCACTGGATGCTGGGGTTTCAACTAGGGCTTTTCCTCCCGTTGGAGCCTTGCAATCAGATGGAAAGTTCTAGCCTTCGCTGGATGCGAGAGATTTTAGGGTCTCACCGGTTGATGGGGTTTTAGCTAGGGTTTTTCCTTCTGATGGTGTTTTGTAGTCGACGGGAAGGTTCTCGCCGGCCGCTGGAGTGTTCAGTGGTATTTCGTCGGTATTTGTTGATGGGGCGCTGGAGGTTTTGCAGGCTACTGGACTAGTTTTGCTGGTAGTTTTCTAGTTTGCTGGAAGGATCTTGTCAGCCGCTAGAGTGTCTAATGGTGTGTCATTGGTAGCTACGACTAGTACATTTCACCTTAAATTTTGACCAAAAAATTTGACCATATCATAAAAATGTTTAGCTTGGTCGCATTACAAAGAAAAACTTTTGTTTTTTTTAACTTTTAATCCCGTGTTGGTCTCAATTTCGACCAATGTGTTGGTGTTGGTCTCAATTTTGACCAATGTGTGTTGGTCGAAATTGAGACCAAAATGAGATTAAAAGTAAAAAAAAAACCCCAATCCCCAATTTCTGTTCCCGCATTTTCCAAACTCCCAATTTTTGTCTCTGCATTTTCAAAACCCCCAATTTTAGTTCCTGTGTTTTCTTGAACTCCAATTTCTATTCCTATAATTTTCTCACCTGTTTCCCCACATCTGTCATCAGTGTTTCCACCAGTTCAAATAGTGAGAAAACCCAATAATCGAAGCTTACGTATGAAGGATCAAGAAAATTGGAAGTTGCAGGTGCCGATCTGCATTTCGATCGTCGCCTTCTGTGTCGAATTTGATGCTCATTTGAGGAAATTGGACATAGCTAGGGTTTTGCCTTTTCTTGCCTCCAATTTTGTTGAATCGAATTGTAGCAGATCGCGATCAGAAGAATGGGATTTTGTGGGTTTTATTTGTGGCATATGAAATGAGGCAGAAATTGGGGATGAGGGCCTGATGGGGCATGGGGGACATTCATTTCTTTTTTAGGATATGCTTGTTCGGTTGGAGGCTGAGAGAAGGGTGGATCCGGGGTTTTCTGTTACTCCAACAAGATCTGAAGCCGCTACTTTTTTGGAATCATCTTCATCATCATCTGTAGGAGGAGCTACTAATAACTACATTGAGCACACTATGTCAAAGTTGGACACCTTGGCGGGCATTTCCATTAAGTATGGAGTCGAGGTACAAGATCACATATCCATTGAATATTCTAAATTTTGTGAATGACCCATTTTTCAATATTCTTTCAAGAGTTAAATCACCTAATTGACTAGTTCTCAAATTTTCACTGCCATGTATTACTTTGTTCATAAGGGTTTTTCACAAAATTTTCTACCCATTTCATAAAGTTTGCACTGTAAATACTTGGAACTACTTCGTCTGCTTTAAATATTGTTGTTTTATACATTTCTGTTCATTTGATAGATAAGCTTATGGTGAGTGATTCAACATAAATACACTAAGACTTCTTAAAGTAGTAATGGAACTACATAAATCTTCAATGTCATATGTAATATTCTGTATAACAGCATTCATAAAATTTGTGAAAGTACAAGTTTAACTCTGCAGAAAATCATTGCAACCATCTAAATCTCTAATGAGTTTAATTATTATTATTACATATAGCCTAAAGACCAACAGATTGTAGTTTCTAATAAAATTTTGGTCTCCTTTTTAACCATCATTTGAGAAAGTGAGTGAAGATTTTTTAAAGGTTCAGCGAATCTTGTCGACTCCAACTTGACCACGTTGAGCTTTGATTTGATTGTCAAAGCCACATCAAGATCCGACAATGCAACAAAGCATAGTTTCTAAAGCCTTTTCAACAAGTCCATTTTCTCCAGATCATGCTATTATTTTGCTTCATGTGATGGCATCTCATTTCAGACATTTTGTTTGTGCAGCATCCACTACTATAACATCTGATAAAACTTCTTCACCCTTCATACTTGGACAGGTTTCCAAACCTGTTTAGCCTCCATTGCCACACAAAAATGGAGCATGACAAAGGTTGCCAAAGTTGGCTTTGCATTCGAGTGCATTTCCAACAATCACTTCACCCCATGAATTGATAATTATTAATTCTATGACTTCATCTGAACCATGAATTTGCTATTGTAAAGTGCAGATAAATAATTTAAGTACAAACTCAGAATTAAAGTGCTCAAGGATTCTATAGACTCATTGATGGCCAATTAAAGTTAATGGGGATTATTATTAAACAATAATTAGAATTGGGTTTATACATTTCGCCATTGCAATGCAGAGAGCACTTCAATGCCATATAGTAGTTATGTATACATGTAATACTATAGAAGCAACAATTTGGCGCAACTTCACTATTTCTGAACACTTGGCTGGAAAATAGCCCAGGGTCAAACATGACCGGCTCTGTTTTCCAAAATGCAGATTCACTAACATCCATGGTTTCGTAGGTATCCTCATGCAAGTAATTAGCATGCTCGACTTCACAGAGTGCATACTCAGTTTGGTAAACCTCTCTGCTACAAAATGACCAACAAATCTCTGATTCCGAGCTCATGGCCTCTTCGGAGTAATCACTAGATTCTCTAATTGGATTGCAATCTACTTCGGCCTGTGTAGAAGGAATCTCCTTGGAAAAGAACATTTGAAAAGGTTCAGCTGAGTTGAAGGACTCCAATTGTTCTGGGGACCTTACAACAATCCACTGATTAGGGAGGGGATCTGCAAACCAAATATTACATTTCCCTACAACTCCCTTGAATTTGCCTCCTGTTGCCAATTGCAAAATCTGATCGTTGGGAGAAGGACTCTTCTGCCAGGTCATGCTTTCATCTCTATCACATGCCCCTTCATCCTCCTCCCTAGTGGTTGACACATTTCTAGATAATGCCCAGATGGGAGAACCAGAATAATCAAAAGAAGAGCAGTATTCAGAATATTCCAAATCCAAAGGCCTGTTGACCAGAGATTGAGGTCCCATGAGTGGACTTTCCTTGAGGAATGGGGTGCCTTCCTGACTAAGGAAAGGATAGAAGTGGTGGTGGACTTGACAGCAAAGAGGCGGGCATTGGACTTGCTAATGCCGAGACTGATAGTACCAAAAGCCCCTGCTCCTATAATCCCACCACGAACCCATTCTTCCCCTACCTTCATTTCCTTCATTCTCATTTTTACAATCCATTTCATACCAGAGTCTCAATATATATGGCCTGCACTCATTTTTTCTTGAAATTTGTTTTGACATTGGAGATCCTGCGTTGAATGTTGATGCTCTTTACCGCCTTTTCTTACACTCCGATGGCTTGTCCCATTCAGAAAATATGTCATTTAGATTGAGCTTTTGTAGACTATTTTCCTTGGGTTGGATTCCCGTACGGAAAACCATTATCATTTCCAATATATTGTTTGAGAAATAAATAAGTTACATTGAGGTGTGTGACCATTATAATAATCTTTCTATCTCTCATCAGATTGTTAGCATCTAAACATATTTTTTTGTATGCTTGAAATTGCAAAATTCAGCATTGTACTAGAACAATTTATCCTAAAACTTTTCTCATCAGATTTCTCTAGAGAGGTGTTTCCTTTGCACTTGGGAAAGATACGAAATTTCTTGTTTGATGGTGTTTTCTGGGACTTGGTACTAGTAATAGAGTTGTAAATTGTTGGGCTTGGCGTGAAAATGAGTCTTCTGTTATTTATAAGCGTTTAACACAATGAATCCAAACAGCTTATCATCCATGATCAGTGTTCTCAAATGAAAAGTTTCAAATCTGACATATTACTAATTTTGTCAGGCAATTTGGTGGTTTAGTGAGTGAAGAGGGTGTGAGGGGGAATGCACGAAATGTTTAAGAAATGAAATGCTTAAAGAAAGTGTATTGTAAGTGTTTTTTGTTCATCATCAGATAAGAACCATAAGTAAAAGCACTGAAAGAATTGAGATATAAGGGTTTGCATTTTTATAAAGTATGATCTGGTGCTAGCCAAAAGATGGCACGTTACTTCCTTGGGCAGTTGCTCAACACGTGTTTGAAGTCTGTCATAAAGTACAACCATGAAAAAATAGGCCAGAAAAAATCAACATTGAATTTGAATGTCCAGTAGGAGTCCAAATGTATCATAAAACATGCTGGCTGACCCGTGGAAATTTGAAAATATTATAAAGTAACGAAGTTAATTTGTGTTATTCTTATGAATTGAAACTTTTAAATGCTGATAAAAGGATTTTACCCAGTTTATATCAAATGCAATTACAAGTTAAACTTTAAATGCTATGGTTTTTAAGTGAGGTGAGCTATGATCTAACCATTACATGGTACAAAAAGCTATACATTATTAAATACCTTACTATGCAGTAAATAGTCCACAAGTGTATATTTGGACTCGGAGGGCTTGTCTTTTCAGCATATAATATGTACACAGGGCTTCATAGGCAACTACTTCATTTTAGAGTATTCAATATGCCAAAAGAGTACAGGGCTTCATAGGCAACTATTTCATTTTAGAGTATTCAATATGCCAAAAGCAATGCATTGTAATACAACACATTGCGACTATTCTTTTTAAGGTTAAAACAGTAAGGAAAATTAAAATGCAAACCAAGAGCGCTATGGCTTGCCTTTTCTCTCATAAGCAATAAGTAATAAAAAATATAGTTACAGGCTTTGGTCAAACTTGGGCTAGGTTCATTGTGCCTGCAAAAATGGCAGGGTGGTTGTATAGGTTTGGCTGAACCTTCTGACAATTTGTGGAATCACTCCAATTTTTCAGATGGGATCACTTTTGCAAATAAGACTACTTTTGAAAATTATATATTGAAGTTAGGTTTTGTTTTTCATAAAACTATTAAAATGGGTAATGATGCTGACTAATTTCTTCTCTAAGTGACTTATAATTCATGACTAACATGGATGTATCTTTATGTTTACTGGTTGTTGGAAAAATATAAGAAAGTAAAAAGTTCATGTGGCCATAATCAATGAGTTTGATCTGAAATTGCAATGAATCATGATCACACAACATGACTGCACAAAGAGATATTTTAAGGCATCCCCATTCTACACATAAAATCAAGGAAATCGGGTGATACATGGTAAAATTATGAAGCATCAGAATTTTACATTAAAATCCAAACAAATGCTTCTTTAACGGCACTGTAGATCAATTATAATTAGTATTGAATATTCCATACTATACCACTCTGTTGCAATGACACTCTGATTAATTTAATAATTTATTAATCAATAAGCCCTGAATGTGGCCAAAACTAATGTGTTTGATATGACAAGTTTTAACCAATAAATATACTAATATGGAAGCATTTAATTTTGATTTCATCATAAGTATCAAAGCAAAGTAACATGTCATGTATGAGTTTTCTGATTTTTGTTGGATAGTAGGTAGTAAAAAGCTACGACTCTTCTTGGTGAAGCTTGGTAGTTAGTACACTGATATTGAAGGATGACTATTAATGCAATTGTACTTTTTTGGAATATTTCACTTCTTGTTATGGAACTGGCATTGCATTCCAAGTTGACAATACTTCTGTGTAGTTTGGAAAAATGTTTGCAACCTTTTTTAACAATCTGAAATTGCAGAGGAAAATTATAGTCTACAATATGTTAGGGTACTAAATTCTAAACTTGAAGTTTTGGTCCAATTAAACATTGATTTTTTAAATTTTTGAACAGATCTCAAGTAGTCAATGCAAGAGCCCTTCTCATAGCTGTTTGGTATTTTGATGAAATTTTCTCATGCGAGTGTTATTGTATATGGAAATGATAGCCGTCCCTTAAGGAAATATGTGACCGACCCTTGCATTTCTCTTGAATTTTAGGTGGTGAGTTGTTTAGGCTGGAGATGTAGCTGCAATTTGAAAACTAAAATACTTTATTTAGTCTTTACCATATTCCATTACACCTTTACCTGCTTGGCTTTATTTGGTTGGATCAATTTAATGGTAAATATGGTTTATCGGGTTCAAAATTATGATTTATTAATTACTATTTAATTGTGGAGATCATAATGCATTTGAGATGATTATTTCACCAAAGATGGTTCAATTGTTTTATTTGAACTATTAAGCTGTAAATCAGTTCAATTTTATTGATTTTTTTTTTTGTTTGTTAATGTCAATATGTGCCATTAATTGTTGTGAGGAGTTTAGCACCATATGCTTTTTGATTTGTCTTGAATTACTACTAGAGCATGGTTAAAAATTAATGTTTTGTTTGGGTATAGGTATCAGATATAAAACAAATGAATGGATTGATGACAGATCTTCAAATGTTTGCTCACAAGACTTTGCACATACCTCTTCCTGGAAGGCACCCTCCTTCAGCTGATTTATCAAATAATGCCAAAACACCCAGGTATACATTGATTTTGACTTTGATGAAGTCCCCCCGTGATTTGGATCAAACTTTTTTTAGATGTTTTCTTTCTTGGCCAGCTATGGATGATTGATAATGCAACATGTTGCTTCTCAAAAAAATATATTAAATTTGTTCATGATAGCAAGTTTTGTTCTTCTCTGAAGGTGCTCAATCAGAGATTTACCAAGGGGAATGCTTTTTTTAGCACATCTGGTATGTATTTCTTTGGATGGATGAAATTATTGGATTGATTATTTTTTGATACCTTGGTATGCATTTGTTTGAGTGTATGAATTATTGCTTAGCTTGTTTCTTATGCATTTGTAGAAGTGTGTCACATTCGTTGCATAATCTTACTGGCCGACCCAATGTTTTTCCATTTTTAAGATTCTAATGGAAAAATGCAGTCAAAAAAATATAAATTTGAATCAAAGTTTGAAAATTTCCCTTTTCATCCTGATTTTTAGCTTGCCCTTCTTTGTAGCTATAGTGGTCATTTGAATAATAGTTTACTTCATATTTATTGAAATCAAGGTACATAAGCCTTTCTCACTTTCTCATAACCATGGTTTCTATATGGTCCATTTGTCTTCATTGCAATTAAAGATTTTAAAATTGAGATTGGGCACTATTTGTTCAGTTTGCTTAGTTGGCTAGTACTTCTGTGCATTGTTACAAAGACATTTCTAGTTTGAAAACTTGCAATAATGGGTTTTAGTTACATTCCTATATGCTGATCTTTCTCTAATGATCAATATACACATGAACTAGACTGCCCATCATAAACTAATAGTAACAATGCTACAATTTTGATGACTAAGGCATGTGTATATGGTGCCTCCAAACATGGCCAATAATAATGTTAATACTCTGGACCGTAAGGGACTTACCAATAGTACATTTCACCATAAATTTTGACCTAAAAATTTGACCATATCATAAAAATGTTTAGCTTGGTCGCATTACAAAGGAAAACTTTTGTTTTTTTTAACTTTTAATACCGTGTTGGTCTCAATTTCGACCAATGATGTGTTGATTGAAATTGAGACCAAAACGGAATTAAAAGTAAAAAAAATACAAATGAAACTTCATTTGACTATTCACTTTAGCGCAAGTGAACGCGGGCGAAGGAGAACCTACTGCAAGAGAAATTAGGTATGTCGAATGATATCTTGTTACAGTCACGGTAGCAGACATTTAAACAGATCTCCATAGAAGATGGATTCCATTAAAATAATTGGGTCTTTTAATTTCTTATAGGGTAATAATCCCAAGAATATTTCTATTTCAAGAAGTCCAAAAAACTTAAAATATTTGAAAATTTGAAAATTTGTAATACCTTCCGAGCATCATTACTGTGGCTTGGGGATTGGTCCCTGGGGATTTCTTGAAGGTTGAGCCATCTATAACTCTCAAGGAATCAATTCCTTGCATTCGGTATTCTTCATTCACAACAGAACCAACCTGGCAGCCTCCATGGTAGTGCCATATGGTAGATACAGTTTCCCTATAGAATTCTTCCATGGCTGCAAAGCTGCTTGTGTTTGCAGGCAGGGGAGGACCTATGAAGCTCAATATATATGGCTTCAGGGAGCTTGTTTTTAGGATCTTGCCATGGTTCTCAATCCCTCAACACAGTTTTTGATATCTTGAGGTTGTGAAAAATATTTGAAACTGATAGAAGGATTGTCTTCAATGTTTCCAGTCCTTAAACGGAGCTCTCCTTTTGAGAGGGGGCCTGCAACTTTTTCAATTATTGTTCCCAAGTAGACATATCTGCCTACAAATGGAATCTGAATTGGTGTGCTAGATGCTTAAATGAAATTTGTCTCAGTTATTCCCACCACTTGGATTAGAGAATATTCAAGAGGCAGAGATGATAACAGTGCAATACCATTTCTTGGATTGTCTGCCATTCCCTGTCCTACACTAGGCAGATCATGGACTATAGGAATTCCTAAAGAATCTAGGTGTTCTTTAGGGCCAACCCCACTTAATAATAGCAGCTGTGGACTCCCCAGAGCACTAGATGAAATAATAATGTCTCCTCCATTTTGTGATAATACAGCCCTGTGAACAAGCCCATTTGAATCTTTATATTCCACACCATAAGCCCTTGGTCTTGTTGACACATTACTAGGCCTTTCTGTTTGCATCAATTAGTCAGTTGAACTATTAGATTTCATAAATAGAGTAAATAGAATTATTTTTGGAAGAAAATGTGCAAAATACAATAAGATTTTCCTACCAAACCTTGTCAAAATTCATTGCCCATGATAAGATTTGGCCCTCCCATCAATGAGTATATTGCAGTTAGATTTAGTCAAATTATTTTCCAAACTTGCTAGTGTGAAAATTTGACAAATCTGATTATAAACAAGTTACATAGTTTGTACAGTTTGAATTCAATCCCAGAATCTATCAAATGAGTGCTATCTTATCTCCTCAAGTACCTACCATCTGAATATATTTGATACAAGCCTTCTATTGAGGACCTTAAAGCAACTTTACACTATCTGTTTGAAGTTTTGAACCTTATTAGTGCTATCAATGAAATAAATAATCTCATTTTCTATCCTAATCTGCCTTCATTATCTTAAAATTTAAATCACATTAATGATCTTTTTACACTTTATTCATATTGAGGATATGGTCAACAACAGGACCACTTTTCTCTGTTGCACAAGATAGTGATAGACAACAAGTTTATCCATAATATAAAGATTATAAAACCTTAATACACAGGATATTAGAATTATGCCCAAACTAGTAAGAGATATCTAAATGAGTGCTATCTTATCTCCTCAAGTACCTACCATCTGAATATATTTGGTACAAGCCTTCTACTGAGGACCTTAAAGCAACATTACACTATCTATTTGAACCTTGTTAGCGCTATAATTTAAGGTAGGATAATAGTGCTATATGTTTGAAGTGTTGAACCAATGATGAATGAACATTGAACATGGTACATGTATGAATCTATGAACATACAAACATATATTTGAAAATATCTATATATATACCCGTGGTAGTGGATCACACCCAAAATTTTTTTGCCGAATCCAAGAACCCAAATTTGTATCAGAACCAGGATCGGCAACTTAGGGATATGGTCAACAACATGATCACTTTCCCTTGTTGCACAAGATAGTGATGGATGACAACTTTATCCATAACACAAAGATTATAAACCTTAATACACTAGATATGGAGACTGAGCAATTTTATTGGACTTAAAATTATCGAAAGGATCATGCCTTAGGGAGATTATACTAACTCCGTTTGAGCTTGCTAAGGATCAATTAGTTATCACCTTCAACACCTAAACTTGCACACCATTTTCTAAGCTAAAACTTAGGTTAGCCAAACATCACTATCCAAATGATTCATAATAGTTTATAAAGTTTAATAGTTTATCTATTCGCTGAGATAATTTATCAGTTGAATTAACTTTTAGCACCAAAGCTTTCCTAATGGAATCATTCCTTGACTATGTCAACTTTATGGTGATATATGGACTACATTGTGTTAGTTGACATGAGAAGCATTCAATTTTCATCATACATAGTAAAGTAGTGCGATCCATGCCAATACAGAAATGTGGTCTTTGTTATGCTTCTTTTAGACACTAACAATTACTATATGAAATCAGATTACATAAGATCATGAGGAGATGATACAGTTTAATTTTGAGTTCTAAGTAATAAAAGAGTCATATCCATGCTGTGAGTAGGAATGACAACCATCCTAATAGAAATCCATTTTCAAACAACATTTGAAGGGCATATATATCCCTTTAAAACCTACTTCTATTTTCTGTACTTGAATCTCACTTAATTTCAATCATGCCATTTTAGCATTTAAGGGGCATTGATCATGGAATGCACATTTCAAAGCTATTATCTGTTATTTCAATATGTCTTGCTTGTATCTGCAGTTCTATAGAAGGAAATTGTTTTAACTTATGAAAGTAGCCATTATAGTAACTTTTTGGCACATCAAAATGATAATTCCTGGAATTCAGTTTAGTACAAAACTAGTGAGCCTGCAGTTTCAATTTATCCTATGACAAATGATGTGAACCACTACTCATGAAACATGGGTCAATGAGTTTGACTCTAAATGCTACACAGTTGAATCCTGATAGCAATATCACAATTTGTCTTTCCGTGGAAAAATATCTCCTACTATTCAATATGAACTAGTTTGCAAGAGTATTAGAATTATCACCGCAAATATTTTGTGGAGCTTCTTTTTTTGTTTTGGAAGACATCAGTTATGCTGCATTTTTTTGCTTGTTTACTTATTCAGAGAGTTATTGTGTAATGATACTGCAAATAAATTAGTCATTTTTTTTACTTGCAGATTGTGTCTTTGAATATAACAGTTAGCTGTATATTCTGTTTGTATGTATGATGCAGGCAACCGAATTGGAAATAGAAGCATATCCTGTATTGGATGAATTGACATCTAAAATCAGCACATTGAACTTAGAGCATGTTAGGAGATTGAAAAGAAGGCTCGTAGCTCTGACTCGTAGGGTCCGAAAGGTGTAAATCTTTAAACATTAATGATCTATTATATTGGAATACACAGTAATATATCATGAATTATCAGTAATAGTTTTACTGCAGGTACGAGATGAGATAGAGCAGCTTATGGATGATGATGGGGATATGGCTGAGATGTATTTGACTGAGAAGGAGCGCATGGAGGCTACATATTTTAGAGACCACACTTTATATGGTTGTAATTCTGTTGGGGCTGGCTTTTCAGTATCAGCCCCTCTTTCTCCTGCATGTTCTCCTCCAGACTCTTCAAAGCTGGAAAGGACTATCAGCTTAGTACGTAGTAGGCATGAAAGCATGAGGGATTTTGAAAACAATGAACATATACAAGAGCTGGAGATGTTACTTGAAGCCTTCTTTATGGTAATTGACAGCACTCTCAACAAGTTAACATTGGTAAGTTGAGAGACAAGACAATCTTTACTGGACAGGTCTAAAAAAGTAAAATTAGATCAATTAGCAAGGGTTTGTCTTGATGCTCACACCCTCTACAATTCTCCACTAAGGACTATATGCCCACCATGAGACTTCACAAGACTTCACAATTCCTGTATGGGCATACCACTTCAACTGCAAGAATACTGGAGCAACACATATGCCACTTTTGGGCATTTGAACCTGTATCTCTCTATCTTGAGAACCCTGTGGCCTTGCCATTTGAGCATAATTCCTTTGACTTTTCTGCAGATTTATTAGTGGTTAATGTTATTTTTTTTCTCATTTTGTTAAAATGGTGAATTAGTAAAAAATGCTTAATTTTGTAGAATGATCAAGCAAAAATTCTGTATATGATTGCAATTTTCTTATCTAATTTCTGTTCTCATGGTTTATAGCCGAAGGAGTACATTGATGATACAAAGGATTTCATAAATATTCAACTGGTAAGATTTTTGTGTCTGATTGTTTATTACTTTTAAAAACCATTGTATAGGATTGATTTACACCTTGCTCTTGCTTAAATTATTAAATCCTCACATTAGTTGTACTTATTTGTTAATATATGCCTAGGAGTCAGGACATAGGTTGGTGCCACAAATTTGCAAAGATGATTGATATTTTTGGCATTACACATTTCAGTTAATTCTTTGGACGTAATATCTTCTTATTTTAGAGTTTTTTGATCTTTGAGAATGGTCATTGACAGGATAATGTTCGGAACCAGTTGATACAATTTGAGCTATTGCTCACAACAGCGACTTTTGTTGTTGCTATGTTAGATCATTGAAAGGATTGAAGTGTTATATCAGGTTTGACTTGAAAGGTATTGCTATGACTGTGATTCTTCTCTAGCATTTATCACCCTATAGGATGCTTCTTAAAACCTCTCTCATGCACTTGGATATTCAATTACCCCACTACTATATCTATCTTGGCCACATCACTCTCTAGCTGCATTTGACTGGTAACTTGTCCTTTTGCCATGGGCCATGTCTTTTTAGAAGCTTCTTATGAATGCTAGTTTTGCATGTAATGCTTAACTTCTTCATAATGACTCACTACTGCTTCAAACCTTTACTTACATTATTACCTTGCCATCTTTCTTAATTTGCCTTGATGGACTGTTCTTTTTGACTATCCCTGTATTAGGCTACCTCTAAAATGACAACTTTGTTGTCACTTCACTCCACTGTCCACTCTTTCCCTTCATTTATTTTAATGCATGGAATTGTCTCCCTTTTGGATTGTTCTTTCCCCCTTATTTTTTCTATCATCACCAATGGTGACCCTCAGGCATACCTTTAACTCTAAGAGTTACATCTTTTCATTCCGATTTAAACTTCAACTCTATGGAGTGGTAGCTCTGGCTCCCCAAGGGGATGCAAAATTGCACTTCTAAAACAATTTTTGTATTCGCTAACCACACAATATAAAAATCATCACTTACCACATAGTCAATGAGGGTTAGTTTTAGTTGTCACATCTTTGTGCATGAATGATGAATCTATTTCATGCAATAACATTTAGACCTCCAAAATCCTCTAGAGGCCCCCTTAACCATCACTAGGTCACTAAGCATCTATCAATAAAATTATGGGTGGCCCTACTATCTATCAACATTGTAATCTGCTATGTGGTGATATAGTGCGCTCTCGATAAAGTTGCAATAATGCTTCTGTTGGACTCCAAAATGTCACTCTCTTTTGTGGGCTGCTTTATGATATTCATGGCAGTGATTCTTTAGATTCATTCTCCTCATGAGATGCCTTCTATTTCATGGACTTGGCCCTTATTCCTAGAGTTTGTAGTATGCTCCTACTCCATTGTAAGAGTTAAGATTGCAGCAGTTTTCCAGCAGTCAGCATGCTTCAGTGCATGATAAATAGGAAAGGATGTCAACAAAGTGTTGTAGAGTGTGTGCTGGAATGAATAAAACATCCATGAATGCCAACATTAGTTCTACTGAGAATAAAGTCTAGCTCACAAATTAACTATCTTTTGCAGGTTGGGACAACACTTGCTCTTTGAATCTATTGCTTGTATGCATACTATTTGTGACGTGTAAGAAGTTGATGTTTACATGCATTGGTAGCATTGGTAAAATGAGCATGATATGTATGTAGCACCTGTAAACTTTGGAATGTTCTCACAGTTTTTTAATTGTTGCTTTCATTTATTTGAAGTCTGATGAGCCAATCAATGTAGATCGACCGCTTGCTTGGACTGATAATCAAGTAAGCAAATATTTACATATATGTAAAGCTTGATTTTCTTCAACTAGTATATAGCATGTGGATAGTATATCATCAATAAATAGTCTAGTCAAATCTTTTTATTGGATGCAAAAATTAACTGAGTATAGCATTTGGATAGTATATCAGCAATAAATAGTCTGGTCAAATCCTTTTATTAAATGCACTTTTTAATAGACATTTTTTTTAAAAAAAAATTTAGTATTGGTGCAGCAGCTTTTCTAGTAGGATAGTAAAAGTGTCTACACATTTAGTAGATCTACATTGTCATATTTGGTGATAGTCATCAGTGCCTTCAACATTTCACATTGTTTGGGCTGTGATCTGTTTATTTCATCAAATTTCATATTGTTTGAGGCAGCGATCATATTGTTTTGGCTATGGCCTATATATTCCTACTATACATACATAATTAATGGTATTTGGGGCTGCGATCTACAGCAGCAATACAAATTTGAGGCAGTGATCTTTATCAGCTATATTTATTGTGTTTGTGCTGTGATATACATACTCCACGATACCATATTGGATTGGTGATCAACATACTCTAGCGACACCTATTTTTCTTGGCTGCAACCTACACCAGAGACTATGGTAGTGATGAAGGGTGCTCCCCTTAATACCTCAAACACATAACATAAATAGAGAAACAACAACAATATGCAAGAACAGAAAATTGGCTTCTTATTATCTCCACAAATGTGGAATTACAAACTTTTAGAATTACAATATGCAAAGCCACATGGGCATTCCCTTACAATATTCTGTAGGACAAAGCCTCAAACTATTACCCAGAACTATTCTGAACTGCCTAAGACAATAATACAGCCTTCCTTATATAGGCAATTTTTCCACCGCCTGGGAAGGTTCGAGAATTTTAGCCAATAAGGCCGACCAAGCTTAGAATTATTTTATTTTACATTTCATTACATCATAGTCGGCTCAAGATAACCTTTGAAACCCGAACAGAAATTTTGAAGGAAAATTATTTTTCGCCATTTCAGGTGACCCGACTTCCGGAGATCATAAGTCATCACCAGTTGACCCGATTGACTATTATAACCCCATTTCGGAAACGCCACGAAGCGCTCTACAGGCTTGACCTGCGCAAGCGCCCGTCATCCAAATTTTTGACCTCATCCGGGGCCTCTAAAGCCTTCAAAATTGAGTTCAAAGTTTCTGTACCCTGCTGCCAATACCGAAAATCTTCAATATCTTCCAATATACACTTGATCTGGCAATGAAACTTTACTGGCAGACTTATATGACCAAAATGAACCTCTAAGAAAGAAATCAGATCATTCTAAGCACATACGAAAATTACCAAAAATAGTAACTTTCCATAAATAGCAGCTCTGCACAAAATAACCCTTATTGAATAAAAACATAAATATTTTTGGGTGATGCAAGATTGCTCTTACACCCAGGATGCTCTTGCATCAAACACCCGGGGTAATTTGAGAAGTGACCCTGTCACGACTCAGGTGTGCAGAGGAAAACCAAGACGGCTAACCTCCTCTTTTGTCAGCCATGATGAATCTTCAATAGGTCGTCCTTTCCATTTGACCAGATATTCTTCATATGTCATGTTCCTTGTGCTTCTGCCAACATGACTGTCCAGTATATCTTCGATCTCCTTAGTGTCTGAACTAGTTGCTGGAATACTCCACTGTGCTGTTGTGATCTCATCTTCAACACCTCCTTCATGATACTCTGTCAGATCTGAAATGTTAAACACTGGTGAAATATTTAGCTCAGTAGGCAATTCTACCTCATATGTGTTTCCTGAATCATGTTTCTTCAATATCCTGCATGGTCCAAACTTCTTCATTTTCAGCTTGTTATATGTACCAACTGGAAACCGCTCCTTCCGCAAATGAACCATGACTTCATCACCAACTTGAAATTCCTTATACCTCCTTTTCTCATCTGCCTTAGCCTTATACTGTGCGTTCATCTTGGTAATATGCTTCCTCACCTCCCCATGGATGTTCTTCAAATGTTCTGCAAAATCCTCAGCCTCAGCACTACTTATTTCTCCTTTATCTATCTTTCTCAACTCAGATGCATTTCTTGGACTACTTCCATATACAATCTGGAATGGCGATTTACCAGTGCTCCTATTGACAGAATTATTGTATGCAAATTCTGCCTGTGGTAAAATCAAATCCCATCCTGTTGGCTTATCTCCAACCAAACATCTCAGCAAATTTCCCAAACTCCTATTCACCACCTCTGTCTATCCATCAGTCTGTGGATGATGTGATGAACTAAACTTCAAATCTGTCTTCAACTTCTTCCACAATGTACGCCAGAAATATCCAACAAACTTAGTGTCCCGATCTGAAACTATGGTCTTTGGCAAACCATGAAGTCTCACTACTTCTCTGAAAAACAATTCTGCTACATGAACAGCATCATTAGTCTTCTTGCAGGGAATGAAATGTGCCATCTTTGAAAATCTGTCAACCACCACAAAAATTGAATCATGTCCCCGCTGTGTCCTCGGTAAACCAAGAACAAAGTCCATACTGATATCCTCCCAAGGCTTCTCTGGTACAGGTAATGGCTGATACAACCCTGTATTCTGCTTCACTCCTTTCACCATCTGACATACTCTGCAACTCTGTACAAACTTCTTCACATCTTGCTGCAACTGCGGCCAATAATAATTCTCACCAACCAAAGCAAGGGTTTTATCACGACCAAAATGTCCAGCCAATCCTCCACTATGCTTCTCCTTGATGAGATTCTCCCTCATAGAACTTCGTGGAATGCACAACTGACTCCCTCTGAATAGCATATCATCCTGGATGATGAAATTGAACCATTTCGTCCTGTCTAGAGTAACAGGTTCTGTACAAGCTTTCCAAGCTTCACCAAAATCAGTATCCTCTGGATACAAATTCTTGAGTTCCTTGAACCCAACCACTTCAATCTGCATCTTTGTCAGCAATAGTTGCCTTCTGCTAAGAGCATCTGCAACCCTGTTAGACTTTCCACTCCTGTGTTTCAAAACAAATGTATAACTCTGCAAAAACTCAACCCATTTCAAATGCCTTTGATTCAATTTTCCTTGACTATTCAAATATTGCAAAGCTTGATGATCAGTATACAAAACAAACTCCTTAGGAAGTAGATAATGTCTCCACTTCTTTAATGCCTGAACTATAGCATAAAATTCCTGATCATAAACAAAATATTTCCTCTTGGCATCATTTAACTTCTCACTGAAATAAGCAACAGGTTTACCTTCTTGACTCATAACAGCTCCTATTGCAGTACCACTAGCATCACAATCTACTTGAAACACCTTATTAAAATCTGGAAGTGCTAAAACAGGTTGTTCTGTAACTTTTTGTTTCAATAATTGAAAACTCTTTTCTGCTCCTTTAGTCCACTTAAACTCTTTTCTATCCCCTCTCATTGTTTCAGTCAAGGGTCCACAAATACTGCTAAAATTTCTGATAAACTTTCTATAAAAGCTAGCTAGACCATGAAAAGATCTTACCTCAGTAGCACTCCTTGGAGTAGGCCATTCAAGGATAGCCTGTACCTTCTCTGGGTCCATTTTCAGACCTTCTACTGAAACTACAAATCCCAAATACACTAACTCTTTCTTCACAAAACTGCACTTCTTCAAATTAATCAACAATTTCTCTTCTCTCAACTTCTCAAATACCATACGAATATGCATCATATGCTCCTCCAATGTCTTACTAAAGATCAAAATATCATCTAGGTAAACAATGAAAAACTTACCCAAAAATTCTTTCAGAACCTCGTTCATGAGTCGCATGAAAGTGCTCGGTGCATTGGTTAGCCCAAAAGGCATGACTAACCACTCATATAGTCCTTCCTTTGTCTTGAAGGCAGTCTTCCATTCATCTCCTTCTCTGATCCGAATCTGGTGATATCCACTCTTCAGATCTATCTTTGAGAAATACACAGCTCCACTCAAACAGTCCATAATATCATCCATTCGTGGCAATGGAAACCTGTACTTGATTGTGATCTTGTTTATTGCCCTAAAATCTGTACACATCCTCCATTCTCCATTCTTCTTCGGTGCTAATACCGCTGGTATAGCACAGGGACTCAGACTCTCACAGATCAAACCTTTCTGTAACAGTTCATGTACTTGTCTGTTCAACTCCTCACTTTCTACAGGTGTCATTCTGTGTGCTGCCTTATTCGGTAAACTCGCTCCTGGGATCAAGTCCATCTGATGACTGATCTTCCTGACTGGTGGTAATCCATCAGGCACGTTATCGGATACAATATCCTGAAACTCATTCAACAAATCTGCAACTTCTACAGGGACATCTTCTACTTTTTCTTTACCAGCTTTTGGAATTAAAGCAAAACATACATGCTCATGCCTCATACCATCTAGGAATTTCCTCCCATCAACAAATGTTATTCTTGCATTACCACATACCTTTTCTTCGGTCTCCTTCAATGGCTTTAGCTTATGTCGCACTCCATCCTTTGTCAAGGAATAGGTATTCGCACGACCATCGTGTACAGCACATCTGTCAAACTGCCATGGTCTACCCAACAACATATGACATGCATCCATAGATATGATATCACACAATACCTCATCTTGGTATCCGCCAATCTTGAACTTCACCAGGCATTGTTCATTGACCATGACCTTGTGGTCATCCTGTACCCAGGCAATCCGATATGGATGTGGGTGTTTCTGTCTCTTGAGCTTCAACTTTGTCACCATCTCTTCTGACACCAAATTGTCAGTGCTTCCACTATCAATGATCACATCACAACATTTACCTTCACACTTGCACCTGGTGCGAAACAGGCTCCTCCTTTGCTGAGGTTCATTCTCACCACTCAATAGGACTCTTCTGTTAATCAACGTTTCTCCTCTTTCAGCATCTTCAGAATTTGATGATCTGGCATCTTCATCTACATGTGCAACTCTGGCCTGGCCTTCATTTCTTCTGTCTGTTCTGCCTTGGCGCTGAGGACATTCAAATGCCCTATGACCTTCTTCTCCACAGTGAAAACATGTTCCACGGAAGCCACCTCTTCCAGATCCTTGTCCTCTTCCTCTCCCTCTCTGATCTCTATTATTCTGATCCTGGAAGTGACTGGAATTATTTCCTCGCTGATTTTGACTGCTACTGGCCTCATCCTTCTTTTTCGGATCTTCATTTCGGCCACCATATGACCGTCCACCAGATCGTCCACCGCGACCTCTTTCATTTTGTCTGCTCTCAAACTTCTTGTTCAGCTTTTCCTCTACTTTTAGGGCAAATTGGTATGCCTCCTCAATACTATTCATTCGAACCAGATTCAACTCCTCCTGAATGCTCGGCCTTAACCCATTAAGGTATCGGGCAACTTTCTCCTTATCAGCTTCTGCATGGCCTGTTCTGATGAGGAGTCGATAGAACTCCTCTGTATACTGCTGAACAGATCTTCCCGTTTGCTTCAAACTTTGCATTTTCTTTAGTAGATCAAGCTCATAATCAACAGGAATGAACTGTCGCTTCAATTTATCCACCATCCGATCCCATCTTGTGATTTTATCTTTCCCTCTTCTATTTCGCTCCAATTGAATTTCTTGCCACCAGATCTTCACATGACCTTTCAGTCTGGCCTTCGCAAATTTGACCCTATCAGGATCCTCAACATCTTCATACTCAAAATACTCCGCACATTCATTGATCCAGTCGATCAATTCCTCTGGGTTAAGATTTTCAGAAAATGTAGGAACCTCAATCTTAGGTCTTTTCCCAATCTTAGAAATGGCCCGAAAAAGTCTTTCTTCCTCCTGGTTCACAATTTCGACTTCTCCTTCTTGATATTCTTCTTCGGCTTCATCCTCGCTTTCATCTCTGACATTAAGATTCATTCCTCTGCGAATCTCTTCTTGCAATGCTCGCACTTGTCTCTGCAGCTCTCTAACCTCAGGTGTTACAACACCAGCTCTTCCGCCACGTTCCCTTCGTGGAGGCATTTTCGCGATGCGCGCTGAAACCCTAGCCACGGTCCTGGTGCAAACTGTCTCACAGTCGGCGATCTGTTTACACACTCAAGAACTCCTGCTCTGATACCACTTGATGAAGGGTGCTCCCCTTAATACCACAAACACATAACAGAAATAGAGAAACAACAACAATATGCAAGAACAGAAAATTGGCTTCTTATTATCTCCACAAATGTGGAATTACAAACTTTTAGAATTACAATATGCAAAGCCACATGGGCATTCCCTTACAATATTCTATAGGACAAAGCCTCGAACTATTACCCAGAACTATTCTGAACTGCCTAAGACAATAATACAGCCTTCCTTATATAGGCAATTTTTCCACCGCCTGGGAAGGTTCGAGAATTTTAGCCAATAAGGCCGACCAAGCTTAGAATTATTTTATTTTACATTTCATTACATCATAGTCGGCTCAAGATAACCTTTGAAACCCGAACAGAAATTTTGAAGGAAAATTATTTTCTGCCATTTCAGGTGACCCGACTTCCGGAGATCATAAGTCATCACCAGTTGACCCGATTGACTATTATAACCCCATTTCGGAAACGCCACGAAGCTCTCTACAGGCTTGACTTGCGCAAGCGCCCGTCATCCAAATTTTCGACCTCATCCGGGGCCTCTAAAGCCTTCAAAACTGAGTTCAAAGTTTCTGTACCCTGCTGCCAATACCGAAAATCTTCAATATCTTCCAATATACACTTGATCTGGCAATGAAACTTTACTGGCAGACTTATATGACCAAAATGAACCTCTAAGAAAGAAATCAGATCATTCTAAGCACATACAAAAATTACCAAAAATAGTAACTTTCCATAAATAGCAGCTCTGCACAAAATAACCCTTATTGAATAAAAACATAAATATTTTTGGGTGATGCAAGATTGCTCTTACACCCAGGATGCTCCTGCATCAGGTAGTCACAACATCAACAGTGTACACTGGTGGTTATGACATCATTGCTTCAGCATCATTGGGTATTAGCAGGCTTGGAGAAGGACAAGACATTCCATCAGCAATCAGAGGACAACATTAGAAATTAGAGGATCAGACATGCATTTCAAGCTCCCTTTGATCCAAATGTCACTGATCCTTCTGTGCTTTCCAACACAGATCATCATATTGGTAGGCCAAGGTGCATTATTTGTTCTCAGTTGTACTCAGTCTGTTTATCTGAATATATGATTGATAGCTGTTTCCTTTTGAGCATATTGTATTTTGGCATATCTTTCTTTTGGCATATAATTCAGAAATTTAGTACAAACATAATATTTCCAAAAGAAATAGCACATAAAATTTATGTCTACAAGTTAATATCTCTTAGAATATTCTTTGCATTTAAATTATCTAAATACTACCTAGATATAATTGAATCATAACATGGATTTTTCTGTTTCTTATGACCGTGATCAGGTGGGAGAAGATTGTAGGCTTTCGGCTGAAGATATTGCCAATTCTGTGCAACAAATATTCAACATGATTCATGCCACCTGCATTGGGTACATCAAAGACTGATGCAGACAAAATTGTTGAAGAAAACCAATAGTAAGTACATCATGATCAACGATTGATCAATTTGAAATCATTGCAGAGTCTGGAGTGTAGGCTGTCCATCATTTACAAGCATTTTCAGGCCAATAATTAGGCAGCATTACTCTTCAATGTACATTGCCATAAATACATTCAACATGAAATTATCATAGTCATCTTCTCATCTCTCTAAAAGCTCAATGTAATCAATGGGTGGAGTAACCTTGATGGTACTCATATGAGGGGCAACACTACTACCAATTTTTAGGAGATTATTATGGATCAGGGACTACATTGTATCATTTCATTGGCTTATGAATTTATGTTGATTTATCATAATATAATGCTCAATAAATTATGCTTTCTTTATCTCAAAAATCTTGTGATTTCTTAAATAAATTTTGGTCTCAATGCTAAATAAAAGTGCAGTTTAGCAGATAATTTAGATCAAATGTCCAATATTTTCCCCACCCAATAAAAAGCTTGGAGAACTCGCTCATCTTATCGATCTAGTTCAAATTTCTTTATGAATTTTTCTTTTCAATTCTTATACGTTTCTAGTAAACAACATATGAATTACAATGGTGTTTTTTTAAGCTTTCTAATATGTTCTTTATGTCAAGATGTATAATTATATAATGGCATCACTGTTTCTATCAGTATTATAAAAAAACAAATAATTATTTTTTTCATGACAATTTTCTTTTCTAACTATCATGTACCAATTTTTTTTTTAAATGATATTTCTCAACTTCTTCTGCATGATATAGATATGGGTGTTGATTGCATGATATATTAAAGTAATATTCCTAGCATTTATGTTTTGATTTTTTCTGCACATCAGATGGGGAATATTAGATGCCCATTAATGTTCAGGGGAATATTAGATTGGAATTGGCATTATCTAATTCTGGATAACATCAATTCCATGTTTGTGTCCATCCAACAAATTGGAATTGGAATTTTGTCCTCTTTAGTTTTCTAATTTTTAATTAATTAATAATTATTGTAAATAAGAAACCAATACCACTTTTTAATAGACTTTTTTTTTAAATTTTTTTTTAGTATTGGTCTCAATTTCGACCAACGCTATGGTTGAAATTGTGACCATTGGACCAAAACAATTGACGACAAAGCCATACATTCGACCAATAGTATGGTCGAAATTGAGACCAATGCATGGTCTCAATTTCTACCAATGCATGGTCTCAATTTCGACCAATGCATGGTCTCAATTTCTACCAATGCATGGTCTCAATTTCGACCAATGCATGGTCTCAATTTCAACCAATGAATGGTCTCAATTTCTACCAATGCATGGTCTCAATTTTGACCATTGGACCAAAAAAATGACAGTGATTCTTCCAGTTTCAAGAAAGAGCTGTAGTCGCAATTTCGACCAAAATACTGGTCAAAATTTTGATCAATAAGAAATACGTAGCAAATTTGACGAAAAAAGAATGATGAAAGTTTTGGTCGTGGATTCGACCAATTATTGTCAAAAATTCGACCAATTCTCATCAAAATTTGAGCTAAAATTTACTAGTGATGGGGTGTTGGAGGTTTTACAGGTTGCTAGACTGGTCTTTCCGGCAACTATTGGGGTTTCCCCTCCTGCGGTCTCCTCTACTTGTCCCTTTATGGTAGCTGGATCTTTGTAGCCTGCGAGTATTTCTCAGCCCTCTGGGGGTTCAGTATCTGGTTTTGTTCCTCTTGGTGGTGCTTCAGTGCCAAAGGGGACATTATCCTATGCTAGCATGGTTTCTACCAAGGCCTTAACCACTCGCTCTAGTGGGGTTGGGATTGGTGGTGGTTTGGATTTTTCTAAGGGACCTCTCCTTGTCTTGAACCCTATTTAGATCCACTTGGATGAGGAAGTGGTGGAAGATATTGAGTGTGCATCCTTTGATTTTTCTTCTTGTGGTGTGATTTGTCGCTTCCTAGGTTTGTGGTTGAGCCTTGTTGATTTGCATCGGTGGATCTTTGCTCATTGGGAACCTATTATTTTTGGTACTGTTCATATTTTCCCTATGGCAAAGGGTTTTTTAACTGCTAAATTTGATAATGCTAAAGATAGAAAGTTGATTATGTGCAATTATAACTCTTTCTCTTGGGATAATCGTTATATGTTGGTTATGAAACCCTAGTTTCTTGATTTTCCCCCTCTTCTGAAATCTTTAACAAGATTCTGATTTGGGTGAGGCTCCCCTATCATCCCCTTCATTTTTGGGTCAAATCCCTATTTGAAGTGGTGGGAGAGGCTATTGGAGACTTTCTGATGGTGTATGAAGAGTCATTTGATATTATGCACTTGAATTATGCACGTTTATTGGTAGAGATGGATATCTCTAAGGGGTTACCAGAAAAGATTAAGTTAGAGTACTCAAATACTTCCCTGGATTCAAACTTTGGACTATGAAGGGCTTCCTTTTAGATGTAGGAAGTGTTTTAAAATAGGTCACTTGGCGGCCCAATGTGGATTACAGAAGACAAAGACCAAAAGTTCTGCTTCTTGGTGGAAGGGTGCTTCTACTGATCATTATACAATAAAGAAAAATATTGATGTTGCTGAGAATGTTGGGCCTAAGGATGTTCCTCCTGTAGGAACTGTTCCTTTGGGGTCTACTATCACCACTTTTGGTAGTTCTGAGGTTGTTCAGTCTTCTGGCATTTGTTTCATCGACACTATTTCAGCTGTTTCTAACAGTATTTCTCCTAGTAAATCTGTTGATGTTGGGGTTCTTCCTGTTGGTTCGGGTCTTGCTAGATCCACTAAACAGTCTTCTGGTGCTTCTGCTGGCATTGGTCCTGCTAGTTTTATTTCTCCCAGGGATTCCTCTACTTCTGGTGTTCCTCCTGTTGGTTCTAGTCTTGCTGGGTCTACTGTCATTTCCACTGGTAGCTTTGGTGCTAGACAGTTTGCAGGTAATTCTGCTGGTTCTATTCCTATTGGGTCTGTTGCTTTCCTTCCAGCTAGTCCTGTTTTAGCTGGTCTCTCTATTGTTGCAGAGAAATCATGACTTGGTGTTTCTCCCTTGCGTTTGGAGGCAGGTCCCTTTGTTGGTTTTGTCCAAACTTCTTCTTCTGCTTCTCTCTTGAGACCTTCCTCTCAAGACTGGCAGGAGAAGGTTTCTTTTGTAGAGGAGGGGTGGACCCCAGTTATTGGTAAACATCATAAAAAGTCCTCTCTACAATTTGATATGACTCTCCACTCCTAGAAGAAGGGAGGTAAGGGTAAATCTTAGATTTTGTCTTGGGCTGCTTGGGTTTTAGAATTAAAATAAAAAATCATTAGAAGGGTGCTAAAGAAAAATCCTAGTTTTGGATTTTTCTTTAGCTTGGGTTTGCATGAAGGTTGTTTCATGCATTGATTGATATAGGTTGTGGGTGCCTATTGTAAAACCCTCGCCTTGGTCTTGTTTCATTCTATTTATGGGGGCTACTTTGAAAATATTTTGTGACCACTTTGTTCAGGGTTTCGGGGCCCCTTCAAAACTTGTATTTACCTCAATGAAAAACATTTGAAAAGCATCAAATTTATCCTTCAAAAACATGACATACATCATTCTTGTATAATCATCAACAAATAAAATGAAATACCTACCACCATAATAGCTTTGGGTTCTCATAGGTCCACATAGGTCAGTGTGCACTAACTCCAAAATTCCTTGTGTAGTGTAAGATTTGCTTCTAAAACTTGACTTTGTCATCTTACCAACTTGACATCCTTTGCACATGACATTTTTAGATTTGTCCAATCTCGGTAGACCTCTTACTCTATTCATTTTTCTCACCTTAATTAAGTTGTCAAAGTTCACACGATGGAATCTCTTGTGCCATAACCATACATCCTCAACTTTAGCAAATAAGAAACTCTTTGTAGTAGTATCAAGGTAGAATAAGTTACCTTTTGACTGTTCACCGGTAGCAATCAGACCTCCATTTTGATCAAATACTTTTACCTTTCAATTCTTGAATTCTAGACCTATGTTGTTCAGTTGTGCCACACTCAACAAATTATTATTTAGTCCTTCAACTCAATAGACATCATCACATTGTGTATTATCCAGCAGAATTATAGAACCTTTACCTCTCATAGGATATGGAGCATCATTACCAAATCTAACATAACCTCCATCATGATCTTCCATAGAAATGAACTTATGTGTGTCACCAGCCATATGATGTGAACATCCACTATCTATTATCCATGTATCATTCTTACTAACATGAGAAATTAAGGCTTTTTCTTCTTCATACCTTTCTTCATCAAAATCATCCTTGATAGAAACATACACAACCTCTTCACCTTCATCATTATGTAAATCATCATCAGTTAGTCCTTCTTCAACAATATAGCATGACTTCTTACCTTTGTTCTTGAAATCTCAGTATCTCTTGAATCTGTTTTCTCTTTTGTTATGATCTCAGTTGTCTCTCTTCTCATTACTATTGTTGTTAGGACATCTAGATGTAATACGAACAATATTATTGCAATTGAAACATTTCAAAGGTAATTTACCTCGATATTTGCCTTTTCCTCTCGGTAGTCTCCTAGCTAGTAAAGCTTCAAACTCTTCTTGTTGTCTTTCCTCTTCAAATAGACTTTCTAGATCACTCTTGCAACTTTGAAATCTTTCACTTGCACTACTTACATAACCATCAATAGATCTAGACTCTCTAGAATTTCCAATGTTCAAAGATGACTTGAGTGTAGACTCAATCTTAGAAGTGACAGGTAAACTATTGTCAAAATCATTTAGCTTAAAAGCAATCAACTTACCGATTGTGGCATCTAGTGAAACAAGCATATGAGGAATGGATCTTAGTTCTTGTATTGCAGACACTCGGGTGGCACAAGTAGGAAACAATGTCCTCAATAATTTACTTGTTACACCTTCTTCTTCAATATGTCCTCCAACACCTCAGATAGCACTCACAACCTCCTTCAATCTTGTACTATACTGTGTAACATCTTCACCTTCTTTCGTTCTCATAGAATCAAATTTGTCTTTTAGACTTTCAACTTTTGCCTTCTGAACATGCTGATCTCCACCATATACTAATGCAAGCTTGTCCCACATTTGTTTTGTTGTATCACATCCTTTAAGATCATTAAACTCCAGGTCGGTGAGGGCAGAAGATATCTCAATCATAACTTGTGTGTGATACTTTCTTTCTCTTGCTTGTTCAACTGTCATTGGCCCAAATGGCGCTGGTGAATACACATTGTCAAGATAATAAACTGCATACTCTCCAATTCCAGATATGTGCAACCTCATCCCGCTTTTCCATGTAGAGAAGTTATCCCTATTCAACTTTGGTGCCTCCCTTTTATACATCTTCAGATCTTTTACTCAAGTCTTTTAAACTTATCCTTTTTAGAGTACTCAGCTCCGATACCAATTGTTGGATTACTGAGAGGGGGTGAATAATAATCGGTGATTCTCAAACCTTTAAAAACTTTAACTGATTCAACTCAATAATATACTCGATATGACAAAGTTCAATAGCAACCGACTAACAACAATATTTTAAGTAATCAACAAATAACATGCACAATAAACATTCAACACATACACCACTAGTATTTATTGTGGAAACCCAATTTGGGAAAAATCACTGTGAGAATTGTCACCCACCAAAAAAATACTCTTTTGAAGTATGCTCGATTAAAAGCCAATCTCGTTAATGATTACAATGCACATTGTTAAATGTTACCCTATTAGGGGATTTGCCTTAGATATGTTAGGATCTTCACCCTGTTAGGAGTGGCATGGTTAAAGGTCTTGAAACAATCTTCTAGAATGTCACCTCTCTCAAGGATTTACAATAATATTGTTAAGTCCACTCAGTTAAGAGATTTTTCATTGTTAATAAGGAACAATATAGAATTGATCTGTAAATTTGCAACTACCTCTTGCTTAGTCAGATCCCTTATGTGTTCTTTGTCTTCACTTCATTCCATCACTTTCCATTGGCCTCAACACTTCATCAATCTCTGCTTGTAGACTTGGATTTCAACCTTTTTCTTCTTCACTGCATCACTCGGTTACACATCCATCCTTCAACTTGCCAGCTTGTTTTTCATTCAATTTCATCCTTTATATAGACTATGTTTTGCCTCTTAATCTCCTTTATTATGTTTTCCTCTGTTTATTCTCAACCACTGGATCATGCTCTTGAACTGGTTCAATAAATTTTGCACTTGGTAAAACATTTTATCATCACCTTTGAAACTTGAACTCTCTTGGAACTTGTACCTTCACTTTTTACCACTTAAATCTTTACCGTAGATCATCACCTTGAATTTTCTTGAACGTAGATCTCTTTAACTAACTCTTCCTCATCCTTGGAATCTTCCAGATCACTGTGGCTCATCATTAAATATCGTTCTGATCCTTGTATTTAATATCTGTTCCTTGCTTGGTGCCTCTCCTTTTCCTTCAACCAAAATTATGTTTGCTCCGCTCGGTAACTAACTTTGTGTACTCAGTGTCTTGACTTTCTTTCTCTTTACCGACAATTTTTTTCCTTTTACCAAAACTTACTTTCCTTTTACTGAATGACTCTTCCTGCTCGGTAACCAAATTATTTTCTTTCCCTTGTCAACTTTCTAACCTTCTCACTTGTCCAATATCCTTTACCGACTTGACATTATCAACTGTAAAATAGAAAATAACTAAATCAATATAACCTTATCATTGTCTGATCTGTTTTAGCTCCCCAATTAAGTTCTTCAACTTCACAACTTTTCACTTCCTCTTTTTCCTTAACTCATTCAACTTATATCATACTCTGAATGATATGGCAACTCAATATAAACCAGAAATCAATTGTTTGACATCAATGAAAAAATAACAACTGATCAAATCCTTCTACGATCTTGTATACCTCTGATCTCGGTTGGTCTTCCTCATCACCATCAATTGAGGTTAACAATCTCCCTTAAGTTAACATAAAGTTTAATTTTAATTTTATTTCAAATTCATGAATGCATAAATGAACGAGGGAAATGAATCTAATCTAAGAGCTTAAAAATCTTGGTGTGTGCATATGGTCACACAAAATAGCCATTGGACTCCATAAACTTGACCAAATATCCCCCAATTGTCAAAACAAGCTAGTAGTTTAGAAAGTAGATTCAGAGCACTTCAACTCTTTTGCTTTTTGTATCTTCAAATTTTTAGTCTAACTATCTTTATTTTCTCATCAAAGTTCAAAGTTTTCTAATTTCATAATGAACTGACATCTTAAGACCCGTTTTTGGTCCCCCATCTTGGTGAACATACCCCTAGGGATTCATAACATGAAGTCACTTTTTAAACATCAACCATTAATTTACAAAAATTAAAACATAGAAGTTTTTTTATTGTTGAATTTATCTTCCCTTACTCTTACTTGTTAGCTCCTATATTCACTCTCCACTTGCCTATATTGTAGGGAAATTGCTAAAAATGTCTTCAATTATTGTCCACCTTCACAACTAACTTCCTATGTTCTTGTAAACATTAGTATACCTTCACAAACTATCAAACCAACATTGGACAAGTGATTAATGGCTTGAAGAAGGTAGAGCTTCAATAGGGTTCATAGTAGCCATTTGTACCATCACCTTTATGACTAGTGTACTTTCCTTCAAGTACTTATCTTATGTTAATACTTAGATTGTCTCTTATCCTTAGTTATTTCTCCATGTCATGGTATTCATGGGATCTCAAAGAAATATAATATTTAAGGGCTTATCAAGATCTTGGAAATCATGAATATCATTTCATTCATCACCCAAAAATATTCTATTACTAATAATGTACCTTTCTTTCTTCATCACATACCTATCACCTCATTATATTTGGGAAAAATTGACGAGTCTTCAACATACAAGGAGATCATTTATCTCGGTTGTGTATAAGCTCCACATATCATTAACCTTATTCAAGGTTCATACTACTATCTTGGCCAAATAATCATGTTGTTTCAACTGTGGCCTCTATTGAAATTGTCACTGAGACTCACAAAACACTCCATTTGGATTTTGGCACATGTTTTTTCCTTGTATTATTGATTGTGTCACTGTGAAAGTCCCTATTTGTCTAGAGATTGTCATGCATGCTATGAATGTCTCTTTGTGACCGTTAGTTGTGTCGTTTAAACATTACTTGTTGTTAAACACAACCCTCGTGCTATGACAACCTTGTCTTGACTTATCTTTTGTAGTCAATACTATAATCATTTCACTAAATTTTGTTTTATCCATGATAACTGTACTCTTGCATTGTCTTGATAGCATTGCAACTCAAAATTTGTGAAGATAATTTCTCCCCTTTGATATGTGCATATTCCCTACCTCCACTCTTGATAGCATTTTTGACTTTTTATCACTATTCACTTGGTCTTCGTTGATTGGACTATCTTCTACCACGTTGCTCTTAGATATTTTGTAGCATTTTTCATAGGCTTGTGGCTTTGTGGAAGGCTTAGATGTGTGCTCTCAAAGCCACTATTGCCTACAACAAGGTCTTCACACATGTTACTCGATAGCACTTGTTCATTTGTTTAGGCTAGTGTATCTTAATGCCATGCACACCAATTGCAAACACTTGACTTGCTTCCATGAATGACCTCTACCCATAGCCTTTTAAGCACATTTCCATTTCTTTGCCTTGTTCATTATTTGATTTCTTTGTTTAAGTTCATCGTGATCTACCATTAACTTTCTAGGTGTATCTTATTTCATAGTATTATTTCTCTTATTTCTAATTCACTTTTACTTGTTCCATTTGCATGTTTGTGTTTCCTAAGTGCATCACTTATCTTTTGTTAGTCACAACTTCTATAAATGTCACTCTAGCTTTAAATTATAGTATTAGTTTAATTTTAAAAGGCTTAATTAATTGTATTTTAATAAATACACGTTAATAAATATAATTAATGTTAAAAACTTCAATTTGTTATATTTTAACATATATACATTATGAATGAATGAATAATTTTAATGATGTCCATAAGATTGAATAGTCTAAAGGACCCCAAAATAGCATCCTTAAATGATCTTCATACTCCTTTCAATTTTTCCCTTCAAATAATAGTTATTTTTTCCTCCAAATATGCTAGAATATTGTTAAATTTAGGAAGTTGATATATCCTAAATAAAAACTCATGAATACTATATAAATAGAAGAGAATATGAATTAAGATAAGGAATAAAGTCATTTTAATATTTAGTCAATAAGCATAATACAATTTTTTTGATGTGAACTCAATGCATAATAACTATTAAGAACGGATCTAACTTCAACCCATCTAACTAAAATTTAATTTTAATTTCCTTGAAATAATAGTTAATTTTTTTTCAAATATATTAGAATACTGTTAAATTGAAGAAGTTGATATATTCTAAAGAGAAACTCATTAATTATTTATAAATGAAAGAGAATATGAATTAAAATAAGGAATGAGGTCATTTTAATATTTGGTCAACAAGCATAATACAAATTTTTTTAGTGCCAACTCAATACATAATAACTATTAAGAATTGATCTAACTTCAACCCATATAAGTAAAGTTTAATTTTAATTTTAAATTAAGTAAAATTTAATTTTAATTTTATTTCAAATTCATGAATGCAGAAACGAACGATTGAAAGGAATTGGACTCCATAAATCTGACCAAATCTCCCCCAAAACACGATAGATTGTACAGAAAGATGCTAAATCTGCATAAATCTCCTGAAAAATCATCACGGGAGAGATTAGAAACATACCAAATAAAGCTCTGTACACAGTCGTTGAGACAGAAACAAATTCTTCATATGCAAATCAATTCTTTCATTTATTTTTTTGCATCAAATGCGTTTGAATGTAAAGATATTAGGAAGGCAACAAGATTACTTTCACAAGCTCCCCTGTAACAATGAATGTTCTTAATTGCGTAATAAATGTAGGAGGAATGCATTAATTGGAATCTATGGAAGAAATTCTGCAAATAAATCTGACCAAATCTCCAAAATGACATCACAGATTATTTAGAAAGATGCTCGTCCAAATGATCGTTGACAAGGAAACAATTTAAAAACCCAATTCATATGCAAATCACTTCATTCATTCAGTTTTTTCACAGAGGCAGAGAGGGTTTTGTACAAATCAATTCCTTCAGTTTTTTTGTGGTTGAATACAGAGAGATTAAGGGTGATCAATCCCCATTAAGATATGTTCATTCTCCAAACAGGATCATTCGTTCTCCCAACACTAAATCACTGAGGAAAAAGGGTGTTCAATCACCATAAAGAGGTGTTCAGTCTCAACCACTGAGGAAAAAGAAAAACCATGAAGATGATATGAGCACATGTTTGCAGAAAACTGTAATCTCAATACTAAATCACTGAGGAAAGAGCAAAATCATGAAGATGATATGAGCATGTTTGGAGAAAACTGTAATCCCCATGCTGCTACTGTAAAATCTCCAAAAGAGTGTCAAGAATCTCCTCAAAAGCTGCCTAATGGGTGTGGAAAAATCTTCAAAGTTTCCAATGGATGTCAAAAGTCCTCAAATGTACAGAAAAAGATCTCTGGTGGGTTTCAGAAATCAGCCAATATACCATCTACGAAGCCTAATGAGGAGGACACAGTGTGCAAGAGCTGCTATAAAAACTCAAAATCTGGCTCTGCTCAAACATTCAGGGCTTCACCGGAGGATTTTAATCCTTCATCAATCCTTACAAGGCCTAGGAATGAGCTGCATGTAGAAGCAATTGATACCATTTCACAGCATGGTGAGGAAAGAGTTGGCAAGTTTGTGAAGTGGGGGAGTCCTCTGCACACACAATTTTAATTTGAACAGGTAATTTCATTTGTTTATAAAATAAAATAAGCCTCTTTGCTTTTGTGTTGTGCTCTCCATAACTCAGACCAATTTAACTTAAAAATTAGGCATTCACCTCCCCAAAAAGAAATAGTTGTTCTTCAGTCTGAAATCATGAACATGTACTGAGAATATAAGTTTTATGGTTTCTTTTTCAGATTTCAGAATATATGTTATATGGTTTCTTTTTCAGATTTCAGATGGATCACTGGATAGAAGTCTAATTCAGCAACAGAGTAAGGTCACTTGTATACAATTTTTCAAGTTTCGTACGAAAGTAAAAAATAGAAAGAAAAGTTGTTGGGTATGTTGTGATATTGCTATCAGAATTCAATTTATTGAATATGTTATTTTTTGAGTATTGTGTTTGTAGATTCAAATATTTTTTCTTTTCGTTTGCTTTTATAAAATACACATGATCTGAGAAGAATCTCAAAACTTACAGGAAAGAGGCCAAATGAAAGAGAAGAAATTCATAAAGAAGGTTCAGCTGTTGTTATTTGAGGGAAAAAAAAATTGAATTTCAAAGGCACAAGGTTTACCATGGACAACAGATGAGCCAGAAGTTACTTTATAACTATAACAAATATTTTACTTAACATTTGTCTTTTGAATATTATTTTGAAATTTTTTAATTATTTATTGAATAACAGCATTTGGTGAAGCTCCCTGTGAATGAATGCACTAAATCATTGGATGTGAAGCTTTACACCAAAATAAGAGCAACTGATCATGTTGAATTTGATCAAAGAGTAAGTCATCTAAATATCATATTATACGTTGTGTAAATTCTTAGCTAGTTCTGGATAGATTTGTATGAATTTTTGAAATTTTTTAATTAATACAAAACTCTTATATGAAATTACATTTTGTTAATTCACATAAGTGATTAGCATGGACATTTTCCTTATCACCTATGATCATATTTTTTATTGTGCTTGAAATAGATAGTAGAAAAATTAAATGCCTTAGAGCAGAAAAGGCTAGAAGAGGAAAGACTGCAAGGTTCGTTTCTATTATATATTAGTTTATCTGATATTTATGCTCTTGTCGAAGTAGCAAAGTTGTCCATGCTCTTGACTAAAAAATTCATTTTGACAGGTGTCTAAAGATGAAGAGATTAAGAAGTTAAGAAAAAAGATGATTTTGTAAGTGAAGGGTTTTTCTAAAGACCATCATGATATGTGATACATATCTTCGAAGAGTCCAATTATTCCAAAGGAGCCCAAGTTTCATGTCCTACAACATGAAAGGGTCAAATGCATATCATGCCACTGAAAAGAAGCAGATTGTTTTTGCTTTTTAAAAAAAAATAAAAAATAAAAAGTTGTGACGTGTATTATTTTTATATGCAATATATAACAAAATGACAATATAATTTAATTTTGAGATCTTATGAAAAATGTTTGTCTATGAAACTAATGTAACAATATACCATTTGATGAAATTTGATCTGAGCATTAAAAATTTATCGTTTCTTTATTGAAATTATTTCTGGAGTTAAGAATATGTAGAGACAAATCAGTTATGCAGCAAATATATAGTGTTTTTCACTTAAAGGATTGTTTCACTAGTATTATTGGACTATAAGTCTTATGCTAGATAATATGTAAACTTGTTATTTGATGAATCAAATGTGGATTATGTTAAGTTTTTTATTTTCAAATTGATATTTGATTTAGGTGCTATATCTATTAAATTTCCCATGAATAATGAAACAAATTATCTAGAGAAGAGAGTTGACTCATATTAATAATATTACTACATTATAATTGATTTCTATTTGTTTAGTACATACATATAAATTGTAAAGTTCTATATATTTAAGTAAATATGACACTTAAAGACAAAGACATGTTGAATATCTTTATGATTTAATATGAATGACTGCCCAAACAGTATTGCTTTAGTATCAACAAATCAACTAATAGTTCTCTCAAATTAATATTTGATTTAGATATTGTTAAATTTTTCATGATAAATGAAACAAATTGTTGAGAAGAGAGAAGATTGACTCGTAATTACATTATAATGATTTTTATTTGATTACTGTACATTTATATAAATTGTAATTATATAATTTCTAAAAGTAAATATGACACTACAAGACAAAGACATATAGAATATCTTGATGATTTAATATGATTGATTGTATGAGGAAAACAATATTGCTTAGTATCAACATCAACCAATGGCTCTTTGACACCATCTCTGGGATTTTTAATCAAAACCGGGTCTCCAATTATAGGCGTGGAAGTGCATCTATTAGAGATGTATTTTGCTATTTTTAGTTGTGGAAGATATTGGCATTAAAATAAAATGTAGTGAACAGTAAAGAGGCTTTTAGCTTGTATTGTATGAAATTCTCAGAATTTAAAGTTAAATATGTAAGATATGAACCATTATTAAATAGTCTCCTTATGAAGAAAGTTTTATTTAATCAGATCTGAAAGACGCCTAGACACCAAAGTAAAATTTATGAAACTTTGTCTCCTTGTTACATACGTCATGCATTTTCTATTAATTAAGAAAAGAGTCTACTCGGTTTTTAAACATCAAATTGGTAGAGATTGTTTAGTGTTTATGTGATTCTTGTCTCACATTCGGCTATATTCCCAATTAGAAGTTGTTTGGTCATAATGGAAATCCCAATGCTTATTGTTGTTGGACTATATTTTAGATGATTGTGTTCTTCCTATAGGGGCATAGATACGGGACATTAAACTTTGATTTGGTCATTTATTTTCCTGTGCTTTTTGATGTATTGGAGGGAAGTTCAAGAGGTGAAAGTCAAATCTTAATGAGTAGATATATGGAGGGAATCTTAGACATGTAAATTCATTAGACCTATTTGTGATGTACCTGTTAATCATTGTTATAGTTTATGCTTCCTGAATGAAATGAATTTGTTATATGTCCATTCTTGGGTTTTCTCCATGTACTATGATGAATTCAAATTATATTTATCATTTGAACTAAAAGAGATATTGGTGAAATTATGAGCTTGACATGTTTTGATAGTTAAGAGAAGGATTTTGTTATGTTCCTATATGTATGTTGAATGCACCTATGAATCTTGATGTACTATGCATTAAATGAGAATCTTTGCACAATAGTTTCCATGTATATGAAATGAAAGTAGATTTACAAGGTATGCTTTTGGAAGTCCATGACATGTTATATATTGAAAATTGAATGTGGATGTATCATGTAGCACATATTCCATTACTTCAGCCAGTCTTACATTGAAGTCTACTTCTAGCTAGGCTGGGTATCTTTCATGTCAGGAAATATTATGGGGAAGCATAACTGCTTTGTGGTAGGGTGGAAACACACTCCTACAATATTCTCGCCTTGATGTTTTTGTTGGCATAAAGCTTAGTTGTCATCATTAGCAAACATCAAACACACCAGTCCTTAAGATAGAGCAACAGTAGTGAACCGATAGACTTACTAGGTAAACAATGTACCTATAGCGGTCACATTAATACCGGTCTGGTCTTGTCCAACCGGTCTAGTCTTGTCCAACCGGTCTAGTAGTACACCACATGAGGCAGATGACTTAACTGGTAGCACATTGGTTTGCTTTCAAAATTGCAGATTTACTGGTTAGTGCTTTATAATCCGATCCAATTTTTGTGGAGCGCTTTGAGAAGAACTAAGGTTTTTCTGCGAGCGTTTCGAGGTGAACAAAAGATCATTTTGTAAGCTTTTTGGGATGATCAAGAGTTCTGCATGCGAGATTTTTGGATTGCTTTCTAGAACAACAACATTTTGGATGAGTTATAGCTTCGCACCACTGTTTGGTGTGGTAGTGAGAAGATTCTTTTAAATCTGGGTAATTGTGCATTAGAGTCGTTATTGTTAAAAATTAAGAGTGTAGAGAGAGATTAGAGCCTTCTGAGAAGGATACATTCACCGAGTGTGAAAGAGAGAGAGAGAGAGAGAGAGAGAGAGAGAGAGAGAGAGAGAGAGAGAGAGAGATTGAACAACCAGGAATAGCAAGAAGAGAACAAGTATGATTTCATCGACAAATCAAGTGTCAAAGAAGATCATTTCTTTTATTGTGTGAAGCACATAAATCCCTTTATCAGGGTGAACCCTAATAGATTCTGTTGTATAAATCCCATCACCAAGTGACATCTTTATTGATGTTTTAAAGTCCTCTAGCGAGGTGACTCCTTACAGGGTCAAGATCTTAACCGATCTCTATCAAATCCCTTTACCGAGTAGCATTCTAACCAGTGCTTTGTAAGCCTTTAATTGGGCAGGTTTATTACTACAGTAGTGAAGTTCGTGGGTTCTATCCTACAGTGGTTTTCTCCATCTAACTGAGGGTTTCCACGTATATATCTTGTGTTGGCTTGTGCATGTGATTTATGTTTTTGATTATTTAAGTATTCATTATATTTTTCAATATAAACAGGACAAGAAACAAAAAAAAATTAAAAGAAATTGACTTTACTGATTCACTCCCCTCCTAGTAACTAGTTAGGATTAACAATTGGTATCAAAGCCAATTTCTCAGGTAAAGGAAGCTTAACCACTTGAGAAAATATCATGGAGGGTTACAAGTATTAGAAGTAGTTGGAAGAAGCAACTAAAATGATTGCTTCTCTTGAAAATAGAATGAGAAGATATCTTGCTAAGAGAAAAGAACTAGCTTTACAACTAAGTGAAAGTCAAGAAACAATTGAAGAACTATCTGGACAGAGTAGTTCTGATGAAGTAGGAGTCTCTAAACTCATGGAGAGAAACATGAACTTGATTGATCAAATCTCAAATTTGAAAAGAGAACAGAAAGGTCATGCTCTAAGGATGACTGAACTCATTGAAGCTAGTAGAAAAGTCGAAGATGAGAAAAGTAGTGCCAAAGAAGCACTACAGACTATTGAGAGAGCAAGAAACCTTGTTGAAGATGCTCTAAGAGAGAAATGCTCTCATACTGCAACTACATGCAGACATGTAAGTCATAACTCAAGAGAATTCCATCATGCGTGAACACTTTCATGATACACATGAAGCAGGTAAAGAAATGGTTACTGAGGTTGAAAAACTTAAAGCACAACTAAAAACTCTTGAGGAGAGAAATGAAAAACTTAGAAAATAAATTGAAAGTTCTAAGAAGCTGGATGAGCAACTGAAAGCTCAAAGAAGGCACAAGGATCCCACAAGACTTGGATAGATCAGTCAAGGCACCAAGGAAACCGGTGAGTCCTCTAAAGTCAAGGGAGTCAAGGAGGACAAGAAGAAATCAACCAGAGACAAAGGTAAAAGGATCTCCAAACCTTCTTGCAAGCATTGTGGCAAATCGGGTCATAAATCTAATGACTGCAGGAATGCACCACTGAAACCTTTCACCGTTAACAGTTATTGTAGTAACTATTATAAGTATGGTCAAAGGACCTTTGAATGTAGGTCATGATCAAAAAGTATGTCTAGTGAAAGAAGAGGAAGCTTCAAAGGTTATTTTTATGCCTGCAATAAATTTGGACACAATGCTAAAGAATGCAGGTCTACAACCATGGCATTCAAATCCCCACCAAGACCGGTTTTTCATAACAGGAATGCTAACCAGGGCACATCTATGTGTGCTACCTATGGACCATCAGGGCAGAGGAATACTGAATGCCACTCACCCATGGACAAAGGAAAAATGGTAAATCCATGGAGAGGAACCGAGATGACTTGTTACAATTGTAACAAGATTGGGCATCTTGCCAAAGACTAAAAGAACATGCCAATGAACCAAGGAAAAGGCCCATTTAAACTGATTAAGAGGAATGTGACTCCAAATCAAAAGGGAAACACAACTGAAGAGACCAAGAGGGAAGTAAAGAGGATATGGTCCAAAAAGGGGATAGAGAGCTCTGAAGGAGAGAAATCAGAGACAAATTCATCATCCATCGATGATGATATCTCTTCAGAAAATTAAGCCAATAGGGCTTAAGGGGAACATGTATAAATGCTATTGTCCCCAGAGTAATTGGTGAGATTTATTCTCACTCAGTAGAGGTTGGTATCGAGAAGCAAAAACTGGTCTAAGACCCAAGAACTGATCAAAGGGATAAGTTGATGTGATGCAAGGAGGATAGGAAAACAGGGCCAAAGGCGCACCCAACTACCAACCTCCTGTGAAATCAACATGCGAAAGCAATGACACAATAACAGGGTGAGAGAGAATATGGAGATTTCATATATTAATGAACATAGAAAAATTCATACATGTCGGGATGTAAGGCCTTCCTAGTTACGACCAAATACAATCATAATTCAAATACCAATAGTCCTCCAACATCAAGGATTCAACATTCAGATCCTATCTTCTATCTCTCTTCTTACTTCAAAACTAACTCCTAAGATTTATAACATACTACTTTATTTATACAAGAGGCTACCGAAACAAGTCGACCTTCAAATCCAAAATTGGAGGACACGACCATATCTAGGTCCACACGCTTCCCAATGGTCGATGTAACCATTAACTCCATGAACAAAACTAAATGCACGTGTCAACCTAAAAAAAAATCCAAAATAAACCACATGGTGAGAAAGGTTACCAAGCAACATGAAAACCAACTCGGTGACTGACCAAATTAACTCGGAAGGAACCAATGAGCAATAGAGCCCCATTGGTGGAAACATGAATACATCACTGAGAGAAAAAGAAGCTATTGAACACATCTAACAACTCTAACATGTTTTTGGTGACACATGATTGCCAAGAACTCGAGATGCTCCTGCATCAGACACCTGGGGTTGTTTTGAGATGATTCTCTGAATCATTCAGTAGGTACAACCTGAACTGAATCCAACTTAGATTGTGTAATCCATGAACTATCTTCAATTGGTTTGTTCTTCCACTTTACTAGATATTCTATGTACTCTTTTCCTCTTGTGCTTCTGCCAACTCTTTGTTCCAAAATCAGCTCAACTTCTCATGTTTGCTTCTTAGGATAATCATTTGGTATTGTCACTTCTTCATATATTCATGATGCTCATACAAGTCTGGAATGTTGAATATAGGTGATATATCCATGTCATCAGGTAACTCAATCTCATAAGCATTTCCACTATCAAACTTTCTTCAATATCTGGGGACCGCTTCGTGAGGAGTTGTCATGATGAGTCCTAGGTTGTCGATCCATCTAGCTCTAGTACATAGACACTTTCATCTTAGTTCTAGAGACACTTTATATGTTTTTTTATCTATACACATTATGTATTTTATGTTATATTTCATCTCTAGACTCTAGGTTTGATTGACATGTTACATTTGAAATTATTTGATAAATATACTTTTAGTCTATATTTGATGATTGACATGTTACATTTGATATTATTTGATTTGTATAATTTTGATCTATGTTTGATGATTGACATACATTACATTTGATATTATTTGATTTGTATACTTTTGATCCATGTTTGATTCAATTGACATGTTATATATTTGATGATCTAAGAGCTATACTTGATCTATGATTGATGTTTTACATGCTATACTTGATCTATGTTTGATGATCTAAATTATATATGTTTGACATCGTGTAATTTATATACATTTGATGATCTAAGTTATATGTTTGACATGTAATTTATAATATACATTTGATGATGTAGAATAAGAAGATATGTTTACATTTGATGATGTTACATTTGATAATATTTGATCTGTATACTTTTGATCTATGTTTGATGATCTAAGAACTATACTTGATCTAATTTATATATGTTTGACATGTAATTTATAATATACGTTTGATGATGTAGAAGTTATATGTATTTTATTGTAGTTATTTCATCTAGGTCCCCTTAATATGTGTCCTAATTAATCAACTATACAAACAAAGTATTGCAATATCACGCGTGTAAACATTCATTGAGATAAGTAATAAAACATCCTTTTAAGACATACATTTAAATTGAGAAAAGTATTTGTTAGAGTAAAGTATTAATTATGTTAATTAATATTTACTCCCTTCTTAAGATGTCAACTCTTTTGCTTTAGTTGTTTATATTTAAACACACATGCATGAGTTGTTTTTAAACTTATGCACTAGTTGTTTTAAATATAAACTTGCATGCATTAGTCTTGTAATAATTTAACTAATTATTACATGCAATTTTGCTTTTTAGGTTTGCCTTTCAAGGCTTTCGATCTCCTTTATAAGGACGATCCATTGTATATTTATTCATTCATTAATTGAGGATATTTTCTTCTTCATATTTTTGAGTCAAACCCTTGCCCTCTTCTTGTCTCTACTTCCTTGTAACAGGTTTTTGTATGCAGGTGATCTTTGGGTTTTGTGGATTTGTATTGCTCAAATCCTACAATATTTAATCACCCTTAAGATGTGGAATACATTCAAATTGAAATAAGTATTAATATCATGCATACATTTAAATTGAGATAAGTATTAAATCATCCCCTTAAAACATGTCCTACTTAATCAACTATACAAACAAAGCATTGCAATATCATGCATACATTCAAATTGAGATAAGTATTTAATCAGCCCCTTAAGACGTGCAATACATTCAAATTGAAATAAGCATTAATATCACACATACATTCAAATTGAGATAAGTATTAAATCATCCCCTTAAGACGTATCCTAATTAATCAACTATGCAAACAAAGCATTGCAATATCATGCATACATTCAAATTGAGATAAGTATCTAATCATCCCCTTAAGATGTGCAATACATTCAAATTGAAATAAGTATTAATACCATGCATACATTCAAATTGAGATATGTATTAAATCATCCCCTTAAGACATATCCTAATTAATTAACTATATGAACAAAGAATTGCAATACCATGCATACATTCAAATTGAGATAAGTATTAAATCATCCCCTTAAGATGTGTCCTAATTAATGAACTATACAAATAAAGCATTGCAATATCACACATACATTCAAATTGAGATAAGTATTTAATCATCCCTTTAAGACGTGCAATACGTTCTTACTTCAAAATAAGTATTAATATTGTTCATATTGCAATAGTTTACTTAAGAAAGATTTATCTCTATGTCAAATTGTTCAACCAAAATTTACACAAGTTTTGATTACGTAAAAATAGGTTTTGAAAGGACCCAAAACGTTATACAAGAGCATAAAAAGATATGGCAATAAAAGACCAATACAAATGTGGTGCCCCACCAAACAAACCAAAGGAACAAACTAGAGTTCCTACCAAAAGGACAAAAGCCCAAACCAGATACAACAAAGGGCGATCAAGATTTGCATTTTTGTCCATCCTTATGAGAATGTAAGTTCATATCAAAAGAGGGAGTAGATGATTTAGATTTCTTTCCCTTCACTGTAGTCCATCCATCCAAAATTTACACAAGTTGCAAACATATATATATACATTATTTTTATGACACATCAAGTGGTTCGCCTCACTGTTAGATAACACGTAATATTCTCTCATGATTGTCAGTATCAAGTCTCCACTTACAAATGCCACATCCTGCGACTAGATGAAGAGATAGGGTAGTTGCAATTACAAGGTGGCTATATTGATAAACCTTTTTGTTAGGTTGATAATCAATAAATTGAATCCCATGTTTAAGTATTTTGATTTTCTTCAAATATGTTCCTTGCACAACAACTGAACCTACACAGACAAGAAACAACATAGATAAATTATCCATAGACATGCACAAAATTCCATTGCAATTTATCTCAATTTTAATAAATTAAACATAAATACAATAATAGAACCTATGGGAAACATAATTTCATCTCTTGTTTCATTCTTTGGTAGCTTCTTCCTCTCCTTGGTGCAACGTAGTAAATAGTAACTAACACCTACATTTTCAGGCTCTGCTATTACTACAAAAATATGTCGTGCAAAAGATATTTTTAGTTCAACCTATAAATTTAAATTAAAGAGACTTCAAGTATAATCTATTATATAGACATGTATATATTGAATTGTAAATAAAAATGTACATACTAAATTTATGGAAATTGAGATTATGAAACCTAAATATATATGTACCAATTTTGATCAAACCTGAAATATGGTCATAATCGGTAGAAATCAATGGAATGTCGTCATAGCTTTCATCCCCAAGTTCATCATTTTTATTAGTAACATCTAGTGGCACCAATTTCCATTCACTAACATATCCACATTTGATGTATTTACCATATTTTCAGTATTGCATTCATAAAAAAAGCACGAGTAATCTAGCTAGTGTACAATGACCACACATTACTATCGGTACTCATAACTGAATGCAGGGATCTTGTTTTGTCTACCCTCTTGCATCCATGCAATGATATTCTATCAACACCTGAACAAGACATGTAAAAATTTAAAACAAGTTAAAATGTATGTACACATGTTCAAATCAATATTTAAAGTACATATATACAAATTTGATTTAATAATTTGAAAAGATGTTGCATATATACCTGATATCTCCCAGAACACTCTGAGTGTTCAAATGTGTCAAAAGGGGTCATGGAGACTTCCTAGGGGTCCTAGTACACCTTATCACATGTTAGGACCCCTAGGAAGTCCTCATGACCCCTATGAACACATTGGAATGCTCAAGTGTGTCTTAAGGGGTCCTACGACCCCTTCAAACACACTTGAGTGTTCAAATGTGATAGAAGGGATCATGGGGACTTCCTAGGAGTCCTAGTACACCTTATCACATGTTAGTGTATGCACCCAAAAATGGTCGCCTAGACTTTGGGCCCCATTTATTCAATTTATCAATCCTGAATCATTTTGATCAATAATCAATATTTTCAACAATATCAATTTCTTGATCAAGTCTTAATTTCGATCATATATTGGATTTTTATCCTATGGGCTAACCATTTATCCTAATTCTTTATTTGATTTAAAAAGAATATTTCCTCCCCTTTTAATAAATAAAAAGCCCCCACTTTTCCTCTTATCCTAAGTTGCACAAATAAAGCATTATTCCTATTTTATAAAAAGGAGAAAAAACACTTTTGTCTCACATGAGGCTCAAAAGTCAACACTTCACTCTCATTGGAAGATACTTGTGCACATGGATTGCTCTTCTTTCAAGCTCCACCGCCGATTAAGACTTTTTGCCTCTTAATCTCAATGGTCCATTTCTTTGCATTTCTTATAAAAGGAGAGCTCTCTCCTTCATTTGCATACTCACTTGTTTTATGCTAATGTTATGCTGCAGGTTTTAGGTGCATTTGGAGTTTGAAGACATTGAAAACTTGTTGCATTTCATCATTTAGTTGCATATTTGCTTTCTTAGTTGCATGATAATGGCATTCTTAGCTTAGTTTCCTTTTATGCAATAGAATAAGCTCACATAGTCTAAATAGGAGGCATTGTAATCCATTGCTTCTTCCTTTCATAGATTAGTTGCATTGTACTTCCATTTTCATAGCATAGCTTGCACATTTGCATTTTCATTTTAGTTGCATTGCATTGCATTTCATAGTGATTCTTGGAGATATTGGCATTGTTGCCCTTGTCTTCACTTGAATCTCTCATTGTGTGGTTGACTAGCAAGGTCACAAGCTTGTAGCTCTAGCTGAGAGCAAACACATCATAGTCCCTTGCAACTCTATGCATAGAGAGCTATGAGCCGCTTTGTGAGGCCTCATTCTTGAGCAACCTTGCATGTAATGGTTCATAGAAGTGCACCTTTTTAGTGTGTACATTTCTGGTGCCCATCGTGGGGCTGAGTAGATTAGCTTTGTCCTTTTAATTTTGTATTTTTCGTCAAAATTTTTGTCAATTTTCGGCTTGGTTTTCAGTCTCTGGTTTTTAGTCTCAGAGTATTGCGCGATACTTCTCTGAAATATCACGCGATATACCTTTGTATAGCGGTGCGACACTTCGCGCGAGAGAAGAATTGCCCGCCAGTACTGAGAAATATCGTCTGTTATCAGGCGAAGTATCACCCGCCCATAGTGAGAAGTATCGCGCGACTGAGAAATATCGCCCGACTATAGGAAACTGTGTCGCGCGATACTAGTGAAGTCTGAGAAATATCACCTGGTCTGACAGAGACTTGCATTTCCAATTTTCTCATTTGAATTTGATTATTTTAGCTTGCTGTTTTGTTTTGCTGTGTTTAGATAGGTCTAATCCGCATCTTTTAGCTTAAATCTATCAGTTTATTGCATGTTTACATTTGGATTTTGATTTTGCTAACCTTGTGGGTCTAACAAGTTGTGTTTGTAGGTGCTCTTATTTGCTTGAAAATTGCTAAAAATGCATGTCAAAGAGGGCTACTAACAGTTTTTGCAGGGCTACCCAAGCATTAAAAAAAAAAAAGAATTTCTTGCTTATTTGTTTGTTTTCTTTTCAAGTGTGGCATTCACTAATTGTAGTAGGAATCTTAATACCTTGTGAAAGGGATCTTGAGGTGGTAGGAGAAGTATGCTCTTCACCTTTAGGTGAATCAAAAAATCTTGACCCATCTTAAGGTTTTGGAAGTAAGGGAGTAATTGAACCTCTTTGCTTGGTGTGTTTGGGAGAGATTCTTGAGATAGGGGAGTATGCTCTTCACCTTTGTGGTGAACCAAAAACCTTGAACCTCAAGAGTTGATCTATTTTTTGTTTAGTTTAGGATCCTTTAGCGGGCCTGCTCTTGAGCAATCAAGAGGAACAACTCAAGTGGGGACAACCTTGTCATCATTTTCCTTGGTGGCAAGTGATTCCAACTCACTATAATCTCAAAGCTATCAAGGACACCAAAAACCTTGGTAGACATAACACTTGTCTTCATTTGATGTGAGTAGCTCATGGGATTGCAACCATGGGGAAAACATTGAACAAGAATGCTTAAGGTACTCTTGAGGCCATGAGGTCCTAGTCCTTTATGAGGAGCAAGAGGGGTGTTGTGAACGGAAATCTTTATTAAGAACCATTAGATAGAAGCCACCTTATTTTAGCCGCTTATCTTCTTAGTGCAAGGATTGATCCAAGTGGTTTACCCGGATCACCTTAAGATACTCACCATATGTGTCCCTTTGGTTGTGTCATTTGACATTTCCATGACAAAGCCAACATCTCTTGTGGGTAACCACTTGGTGTGAGGCGAGGGGGCATCAAGTTGTGGGCTAAGTTGGTAAGTATTGAGCCTTGACTTTCTAGGATAGATTTGCTTGAATTGTCTTCGGTTGTGTGATACCAGTGCAAACGTTCTTACATACAAACAATCGGTAGCATTCATAGGGTGTTGTTTCAATTCTGATATCACAAGTGTTTGTCTTGGCAAGGTTGCTTTTGCCCTTGTTTCAAGTGTTTGAGACCATGTTTTGATCCCTTACTATTTGCAAACCTGCCGAAATTCTGCTGATATTGTGACTGAAATAAAAAATATCAATCCTCAGACTGGAAGTTTTGACCAAACAGACCCAAAAACACAAATTTTACACAATTCTGGTCAAGAGTTAAACAATTCTGCAACAGTATTGCGCCCTGTAAAGAGAAGTATTGCGCGATACTTCGCGCTTGCTAGAAATATCACCCGGTTTGAAGAAAAATATCGCGCGATAGTTCGCCCCTTACGGACTATCGCCTGACCTGCCTAGAGTATATCACCCGCCAGTACTAAGAAGTATCGCCTGGCTTAGGGTGAAGTATTGCGCGGTTATAGGTTTATCGCCCCAATAGCCTGGAGTATATTGCCTGGTTTATTTCTGCCGTGCTTAAATTTTGGTCAGTTTCAATTGCTATTAATCAGGCTAGGTCTTAGAGCAGGCTTCTCACCCTAACGTTTGAGACCTGTCTTGACTCCAAATTTCTAGTTTTTAGTCCTCCGGGATAGCATCATTTGATTTACGAAATCACTTTGGAATAATTGTCAAGTTAGAAGGCCATTCTTGGTGCCAAGGTTCATCTTTAAAATTGTTAGCTACATTCTTGGAAAATTTTAGTACTCTTATTCTCCAAATCGCTTTAATTTAAATCTCAATTTCAATTATCTTTTGGCCTAGTCCAACCTCCTGATTCAAAAGTGCAAGGGTAGTCACCCTTTGATTTGAAGCACCTCTTTGACAGTGTTGGTAAAGCCCTTTTTTTTTCTTCTCATTTTTTTTTTGGACAATAGAGGACTTTGATTATCCTAGTTTGGCGTTGACACTTTGAGAGGTCACCTTTTCATTGAGAGTATCTTTCTTTCATGTTAGTTACGACAAGGTACCAAGTCAATCAAAGGAAGCGACCCCCTGTTGCCTTTAGCCAGTTACCACCTGTCAAGACTCGTCGACAACCTAAGGGAAAAGGTCCCTTTTTTGATCAATCTCCTAAGAGTGAATCTGAAGTTTGTTTTAATCCGGGAGCTAATCCTAGTGAAGTGAGCACCTCTTTCATACCACTCTCATCAAGCATGGACATGAGTTACACTTTTACCCGACAACAAAGAGAAGCCATGAATCAAACTCTTGAGGATATCTTCCAACGACACAGAAGAGAGTATGGTGGTTCTTCTCATGCTAGTCCACCCGGGTGACCTCCCAACAATGTGAGGTATTTTGATGCTCATCAACTAGTCGAAAGACATCATAAGCAAGCTCACTCAGATTTAGGGTCACAACATGAAGACCAGAACAACGAATCTAGTGCTCACCACATAAATGCAGCCAATGCAATAAGACAGTCAAGACAATCCTCCCCACTTAAAGACACCTCTCGATATGCAAATACAAGATTGAGAAGCATTGAGAGAGAGAAGCAAGCCTACTTAGATGAACAGGCTGCTAAAAAGGAAAAATTCAGACAACTAGAGGAAGTGGAACGTGCATTGTTGGATATACAGAAAAGAGTCACCCAAGAAGAAGAAGATAGACTCTATGCACAACAACTCCAAAGTTGATTTAACAGGAGGGGAGCAATAGTGGGACCAACTCACCCCCATCTACCCCTTCCCCTAGCCCTAGAAGAAGATCAAGGACACCCTCACAATCCCCAAGTCCTAGAGGAAGAAGGGCTTCAAGGTATGACCATCATAGGAGACAATCGTCTCATAGACATTCAGAGCAACCCTCCCAATGAGCACATCATGGCTCACATCATGGAGGAAGTTATGCTAAAATTGATCATATGGACTTCATGACTATGCAAGAAGAACCATCCTTTCAAGCATATGTGGAGCAATATGTGGAACAAAAAAAAGACCAATTCTTGGAAAGTCTTATCAACAAAGGTGCTAAAGTTCCATATAATTTTGAAGTTCACCAAAAGATCAAGAAACAGAGCCCTTCAACTGATGAGGTGATCTTACAAATGCAAAAGGATATAGATAGGATGAAAGCTCCCAAGAGCACGTTTAATTTGGACTCCATATGTCCTAACCCCATTGACAAAAGTGTGGTGATGGTAGAATTCCCTAAGAAAGTTGAGTTCCCAACATACGACAAATATGATGGCACTAGTGACCCTCACGACCATGTTCGACAGTTCTACATAATGAGCTTTTCCTTTCACCATGAAGACTCCTACTTGATGAGATTATTACCAAGGAGTTTAAAAGGTCAAGCCATGGAGTGGTTCACCAACCTTTCCCCTCCAGTAAAGACATTTAAAGAACTTGTCCAAAGATTTGTTCAGCATTTTGCTTACAACTTATCAAAGTCGGTCACAATGCTTGATTTGTGTAAACTTAAGCAAAATCAAGGGGAATCTTTTGTCACATTTTTACAACGATGGAGGCGATTGTGTTCGAAATACCCAAGGACAATCCCTGAAGAGGAGAGAATTGATATTATTGTGAGCAATCTAATACCAGAACTCAAATATGAAGTCAAGAAAATCCCATTTAATTCCTTTGATACTATGGTAGAGGTGGCATGTCGCATTGAGGATGTCCTAAAAGAACAAGAAATTTTGGCTAAACCAACAAATAACAACAATAGCCAAAATAACAATACTAATGGTAACAAGGACAAAAAAACTCCTATTGGAACAAAAACAAGCAAGTGGTCAACGACGGAGTTGTTGACTCATCTCAGGTCAAAAATGAAGGAGTTCTTAACCTTTTTCATGCAGTTCAAGCTATGAAGCTGCAAACGTCTTCAACACAACAAGACAAACCTAAGTATCAAAAGAGATCTAAAACGAAGAAAAGACAATTTACCAAATTGGGAGAATCTTATGCAGATGTTTTTAAGACATTAGTTGCTCATAATTTGGCACACCCACAAGATCCTACAAAACATCGCATACCGGATCCTTTACCTCATTGGTGGGATGCTAAGGCTTTTTGCATTTTCCATAATGGGATTGGGCATGACATAGAAAATTGTTTTAAACTCAAGCATCTTGTCCAAGACCTTATTGAGAAAGGACAATTACAAGTGGATGGGTTAACCACTAATGTAGATCATAAAGCCTTTAAAGAGCCCTTGCCTAAATATGAGAAAGGAGAGAATTCTAACAATAAGAATGGCAAGATGGCTATCAACTACACCTACACAAATGCGGAGAACGTTATTAACATGCTTGAAGTTGTGGATGATAGTGTCAACATGATGAGAGGGAAAGATCCCTATGGACATAATGTGGACTCAACTCCTATGACTGATGAAAGACCCGCTGTGGTGATAAGAGGTCCTCATTCACAAAGAATGCCCCAGTCCCTCAATGCTGTCACTAGGGGACAGGCCCAAGCGCCCATTATCATTAGAGGTCCTAGCACTAGCAAGTCTAAGCAGCCCATGTCCAAAGGTGCTCCTCCCAAATCTGCCATTGGTCCTAATTCCAATTATAATCTTATTGACCAGCTACAACGTACACCCGCACAGATATCCATCTTTGAGCTTTTAGAATTGTCTCCTAAGCACAAGCGCATCCTTGAAGATGCTTTGCGAGCAGCCAACGTCCCTAACAACTTAGATATTGATCAATTCCAAAACATGGTGAACCATTTGGCTAGCCCTCATTACCTCACCTTCTCCGAAGAAGATGACAAATCCATTAGTCACCCACATAACTTGGCCTTACACATCGAAGTCATGATTCATAAAACCCGTGTTAGGCGTGTACTGATAGATGGGGGTGCGGGGCTCAATATTTGTACCTTGAGTTTGTTGCTGGCTCTAGGATATTCTGAGAACGTCATTGACACAAAGAAAAGGATCACAATCAAAGCATATGACAAAGCAGAAAGAAGTTCTAAGGGATTGACTGTTTTGCCTATTCACATTGGTCCCGTAGAAAAAGATATATTATTTCAAATTGTTGATGTTGGACCTCTAGCCTACAACATTTTGCTAGGTAGACCATGGATTCACGAAATGCAGGCAGTCCCATCAACATATCACCAGTGTGTTAAGTTTCCCCATAACGGTGTAGAAATTTGCATCCCTGGAGATAGTGCTTTATCAGTTAATAACATTTCTGCGGGATCACATGTACCTTTGAATAGGGAAGCTGACAGTCCTAGTAGTTCACTTGAACCATACAAGCAGAAGTTCAAGACCATCGATCTTGGGATGGGAGATTATAAAATGGATTCTTTTACAAACATACCAATCTCTCCTAGGTCTTATGGGAGACCATCCACAAATGTGAAGCCTTCGTCATCAGCAATGACATTATTTGGGAAATTTGTTGAGTCTTCGGTCCCCATTCAAGAAGAGAAAGAGGAAGTTGCTGTAAGGGACTGGATCTATCACGAGGAGAAATACAAACATAATGAGAATTTTGCTCCTTCACTTGAAGCTTATGGGAAAGGGTATACACTGGTTAAAAATATGAGATATCTAGGATATGGTCCCCTTAGTCATAGGCTAGATGCTAAAGGTGAGCCTCTTGATCATGCTTTTTTTGGACAAAAGAATAAGTCCATGGTTGGCTTAGGTTTTGAGAATAAGAAGAAGAAGGGTGTCCCTGTCCCAGCTGCGACGGACAGTGACAGTGATGCAGATTATACACCTGATCTTTTCAATCAACAAGATGTGTCTGATGATTGGGTGCCCTCAATGAATCTCCTTTGGGGAGATTCCATAGATTTGATACTTGATAGTCCTACTATCCCAGCTGCGACGGATAGTGACTGTGTGACTGCTAGATCGACAAAGGAAAGTGTTACTGTCCTAGCTGCGACGGATAGTACCAATACTAGCACTAGAGAGGGGGAAACCCTTCCTAACCTTGAGGCTTCTACATCATGAGGCCTAAATGATGACTCAGAGACAGACTCCCATGAATATGAATGGGACTCACTTTCAAATGCAACAGTTGATCTGGATGTAGATATTGTCCATGCTTATAGTACCCAACCCGATGCAACTAACGATCCTAGTGTAGGACTAGAGGATTGTACTCCTCAAATCGCCTTAGTGGACGATGCTTCGTTTGATAGGATGAGTCCTAATTCGGGTATCTTAGGAGAAGACTTGATGAACTCTGATTATATGGTCACCAGAGATGACACCTTTTGCATAAACAACATCGAACCCGCCATTGACTTACCCCTTGTTCACTTTGACCTAATTGACTGGTCTCAGTGCCATCAAGAGCCCACATTCCTCACCTTCCACAACAATTACGAAATTGCCTTCTATCTGAATGCTCTTGAACCCGTGGTTGCTTCCACCAGTGAACCATCAACTAGCATGACAGAGCCTGATATTAAGTACCTCAGTCTCAAAATAAAAGAAAAAAAGAAAAAAAGGTCTGATGGCGAAAACCACTTTGTGGCGGTGTCAGAACCAAAAATAGTAAAAAGAAATGACGCATCTGAGGGTGAAAACCTCTTTGAGGCACCTAAGGATGGGGTGCTTAATAATTTGCCAAGTTATTTCTAGGATAGATCATCAATATTGATTGAACCAACAAAGCCAGTCAATTTAAACACAGAAGAAAATCCTCAGATAGTCCATCTTGCTCAGTCTTTATCAGAGGAAGAGACCAAGGCATATGTACAGTTTTTACAGAAAAAGAAAATTAATTTTGCATGGACCTACTCAGACATGCCAGGGCTTGACATGAATCTCATAATACATCACTTATCCATAGCTCCAGGAGTCAAGCCAGTAAAATAGAGATTAAAAAAAATGCATCCACATGTAGCTCTACTTGTCAAAGGGGAATTAGAAAAACTTTTGAGAGCTGGATTTATTAGAGCCATCGATTATGCAGAATGGATCTCAAACATAGTACCTGTCTCCAAACATGATGGGTCCATTCGTGTCTGCACAGATTTTAGAGATTTAAACAAAGCATGCCCAAAGGATGATTTTCCACTTCCAAACATTGACATGATAGTGGACATGACAGCGGGCTATGACATATACTCTCTAATGGATGGTTTCTCAAGGTATAATCAAATCAAAATAGCTCCTGAAGACCAAGAGAAAATAGCATTCACATGTGCATGGGGAACCTATTGCTGGAACGTCATGCCATTCAAATTAAAGAATGCAGGAGCAACCTACCAAAGAGCTATGACGACTATCTTTCATGATATGATGCACAAAAATATGGAAGATTATGTGGATGATACCTTGCCAAAATCAAGAAAAAGGGACACACACCTCAATGATCTGGAAGTAATTCTAGATCGTATAGAACAATTTCAACTCAGATTGAATCCAAAGAAGTGCGCATTTGGCATCACCTCAGGCAAACTTTTAAGATTCATAATATCAGCAAAAGGTATCGAGGTTGACCCCGAAAAGGTCCAAGCAATCCTAGATATGCCACCTCCTCGAAATATCAGCCAAATGAGAAGTCTCAGGGACATCTTCAATCAATTAGGAGGTTTATTTCTCAGCTTGCAGATAGAGCTCAACCCTTCAACAAGACATTGCATAAGGGTGCTTCTTGTGTTTGGAACAAGGATTGTCAAAAGAGCCTAGATCAGATCAAACAATACTTGGCTAATCCTCCGATCCTAATGCCTCCTATTCCAGGGAAACCATTGATCTTATATATTTCAGCTACAGACACTTCCCTGGGGGCATTATTGGCTCAATCAGATGATACTGGGAAAGAATGGGCCATATACTATATCAGCCGTACTCTCGTCTCCTATGAGATCAATTACAATAATATTGAGAAGTCTTGTCTGGCAGTGGTGTTCGCTTCTCAAAAGTTGCGCGACTACATGCTTGCTCATACCATACATTTGGTTGCCAAAATTGATCCCCTTAAATACTTGCTTAGTAAGGCTGCCCTGACGGGTAGACTCGCTAAATGGATGATGGTCCTAACTGAATTTGACATAGAGTATGTTGAAAGGAAGGCAATAAAAGGGCAAGCTATTGCCGACCAATTAGCTGATTTTCCAATACAGGATAGTATGCCGGTACAAGTGGAATTCCTAGATGAACACATCTTGTATACAACTACTCGCACTTGGACAATGTTCTTTGATGGTTCCCGCATGCAAAATGGATTAGGTGCTGGAGTGTTATTTGTTTCTCCACATGGGTACAACATTCTGAAGTCTTACAAACTATTATTCCCATGTACCAATAATATTGCAGAATATGAAGCTTTAACTAATGGTTTGAGAATGGCTATAGAATGGAACATCACAGAGTTACATGTCTTTGGGGATTCCCAGTTAATCATCAACCAAGTCAATGAAGAGTATCAAACCAAGGATGACAAATTGATACCTTATAAAAAGATGGTTGATTCTTTGAGACGCTACTTCACCTTTGTGACATTTCAACAGATCCCTAGGACAGAGAACAAAGTTGCAGACACCATGGCCACATTAGCTTCACTTCTTCAGTTGGAGACACATGAATCCAGATTTGAATTCCTGGTGGAAGAGCTACACCATCCCATCTTTGACTCGTCTGAAAGCCATGTCATTTGTACCATTGTCACACATGAGTCTTCCTGATATGGTGCTATCTATTCATATCTTCGTGATGGCATCATTCCCGACACATTCAACTGCTCTGAATGCCAAAACCTCATCCGTAACACCTCTCGCCACTCCCTCATCTCTGGTGATTTATATAGGAGGGGTTTAGATGGGACGCTCCTTAGGTGCTTGGAAAAGGAGGAATCCAACCAAGCGTTAGCTAAAATCCACGAGGGCATTTGTGGTGGACATTCTAATGGTCTTGCCATGGCCCGAAGGTTGCTTAGGGCAAGATATTATTGGCCCACAATGCAGATAGACGCAGTCACCTTTGCTAAGTCATGTGAAAAATGTCAGAAACATGGCAACCTGATTCATGCTCCAGGTAGGGAGCTGATCCCTTCTGTTTCTCATTGGCCATTTCAGCGCTGGGCCTTTGATCTGGTTGGGCAGATTCATCCCAACTCATCAAGTGGACACAAGTTCATTATTACTGCCACTGACTACTTCACAAAATGGGTGGAAGCTGTGCCACTTTCTGTTGCTTCAGGAAGGACCATTTCTTTGTTCATCTTGAATCATATCATTTGCCGATTTGGAGTGCCTTCTGAGATCATTACTGACAATGGAGGTCAATTTAAGAATAAGGACCTAAAGCACCTATGAAAAAAGTTTAAAATCAAGCAACATTGGTCCTCCATCTATTTTCCACAGGGAAACAGACAGGTAGAAGCCTCTAACAAAACCATTCTTAAGATTCTTCATAGGACAGTACACAAGAATGGTAGGGATTGGCACTTACAAATCAATCCAGCACTATGGGCTTACAGAACAAGCATTCGCACACCTATAGGAGCCACTCCTTTTTCTCTCACCTATGGCGTTGAAGCAGTATTACCTTTAGAAGTCGAGATACCATCACTTAGAGTCTCACTCAAAAGTTTGATTACAGATGAGGATTACCGTGCCATGAGGTTACAGGAGCTAGAACTTCTAGATGAGAAGCGTAAGGCTTCCTTTGATCATATGAGAGTTTATCAGAAGTGTATGTCCAAGGCATTCAACAATAAGGTTTGCCCTCGAGAATTTCAAATAGGTGATCTTGTTTTGCGAGAGAACCCTAAGAACCAACAAAATAAAGAGCAAAAGGGCAAGTTTGAACCTAACTGGCTTGGACCATATGTCATCACAACTGCTTTTGGTACCGGTGCGTATTTACTGTCAGATCCTGATGGAGAATAGCTCCCTGATCCCATCAACATTGTGCACCTCAAAAAGTTCTATCCTTGATGCCCGTTCTGTCTGGAGGCATCCTTTGTACATATCTTATAATCCTGAAAAAAATACCAAAAAAATTGCTATATGATGCTGAAAAAATCCTAAAAAGCATAAAATGTCCTGAAAAAATATAAAAAAAAATCAGAAAAAGTTCAAAAATCCAAAAAAAATGAAAAAATGAAAAAAAAAAGATTCCAAGTGGTGAAAACCTGGAAATAGGCGCTACTTGAGGCCTTTGCACTCCTATTTGTTAGCATGCATCCTTGACACTTAGCCACTTCCCATCATACCTTGACCTTATTTGGCTTAGTCTGGAATTGGTCTTTGTCTTTGTCTAGGGGGCATAACTGTTAGCATTGGTCTTTAGGTGCGTTCATCTCTTGGGGCATTTCACAACAGGTGTTTTTCAACACCACCCCAAACAATGTTTTTCAACACTACCCTTGCGTCGAGTGTTTCTTAACACTTATTAGATGTCTTGCCTATAGTCTAAGTATAATGCGATAATGCTCATGTGCAGATGCGATACTCAGAGTTTGACTCTATGACCAACACACACACACTTAAACAATTAACTCGATGACGATATGATGACTTTATTTTTCTTTGTGTGCTGGCTATGAGGATTTCTTTGATGAGTGATCTCTCACTGAGAAGTTTTCGATGATGCATAGCTAGAAGACTGAGGGAATGAGAACATGTTTTCTTTCTTTATCTGCTTGTGGGTATATTTTGTTGATCCTAATTGTCATGAGCATTTATGCTGGTCCTACTTGACACCATGGATTAACAAGGTATTATCCTTGACTATTTTGCGAGTGCATGCTTTTAGCTATCCTGACTTTCATGTGTCTTGATACAAGCATAATCTCGCCATATCAAACTTAGGTGATCCCACTGCATTAGTCATCTCGACCTATACATCTTTGATGCCTAGGTGGGATTCCCATATTTCTATCTGATAAAGATCATATTCATATCCACATAGTTACGCTAGTGTGCATTGTATGATCTTACGACGCTACCAATAACACTCGATGATGATACTTAGATGTCTATAAGCGTTGTGACCTTGCAAGTCAACCACTTTCATAGTAGCTTGCATTCTTAGGTTCATCATAGTATAGTGTTGCATTTTGCATATGGAGAGAGCTCTCCTTTTCATCTTACATGGACCTGTCATTCGACTGCGCTCACCTTTTCTTCTTCTCGATCATGTCTTTCACTCCTCATTCTTTTCATCTCAAACCTATTCCTGTTCATCACAAGGGGTTAATCATATCATCATATCTATACCACAACTGTCATTTTCAAGAAACATGAGTCTATATCATACACATGATAATTAAACATACATCTATGAGAGAGAACATACATAAGCACATACATAAACATTTTGAGCAAAATGGCAAGACAATATACATAAACTGATACATCCATCACAAGTAAGACAAATACACATGATACATCAAACATCTAGTAATCTCATAAATCTATATACAATGTCATGATATACAATACAACATGAGATCCCAAAATCTGGATCAAACGTCTCAAAGATATGTCCAAAACACCTAAGACCTAAAAACCTAAGACTCGCTACCACCCTCGTGAGGAGCTCGTGGTGGTGGAGGAGGCATAGCTCTCCTATCGAGTACCACATCTGATACCCCTACCCGCTGAGAGTATGATGGTGCTCTCTCACCCTCTGGGACGGCCTGCAGATATAGCCCGTGATAATAGGCTGCTCTCGCTGACTCTCGTCGGAGCTCCAGTGCCTCGGCCTGTGCCATCGCCTCACGGTGTGCTATCTCTGCCCTAAGATCAGATATCTGCTGATCCCGCTCTGCCCTCAGATCCAGTAGCTGCTGATCTCTCATGGCTATAGTAGTCTAGAGCTACTGTATCTCTACCTTCTGAACCTGTATCTGGGCTCTCAGATCCTCTCCCCCCACAGGCTGATCCTGCTGTGCCTCTGCCTGCCGATGAGCTGGTCTCGCCTCCTCCTCGGGTGTCACTGATCACTATGCCCATGACCATTTTCAGCCACCTAATCTTGACCCCTCTCCTCTCTCCATCCTCCTCCCTCTCCCCCTCCTGCCATCTCCTCCATCCCCTCCCTCTCCCCCTCCCTCTCCCCCGTTCCCTCTGTCTCCTCCATCTCCCCCGTCACCCCCTTCGTCTCCTCTCGGCACTGGTACCTGTGTATCTGGTACTGTAAACCGAGGGAATGGCACCCTCTACCACTCTGCTCTATAGGCTCCATCAGCCCCTGCATTTTCCATATCTAGGAAATACTCCCAGGGCTCGCTCCTGATACCTGCTATCTCCGCGACAGCCTGCTGATAATCCAACATGGGTAGCCACCCATGACCCTCCTCGTCTCTGGCCCTGGCATATGTGGTAGTCTCTATCGAGACTCGCTGCTACCTCCTGAACTGTTGCCATACCTGAGTGATGCAAAATCTCTCTACGATCTCTGCATACCGACCTACCAGTGGCCGACTGCACAACATATAACTCAGCTCATCAGCTGCATCTCCCCAAACCTCAACCTCCCTGTAGGGCCTCCATGTGAATGAGGCTATCTCATCCAAAATCCGTCGATAGTAGGTCACATCCCCAGAATGGGCATGTGATATGAACCTGAGGTATCTGTAGATATAGGGGTACCTCCTCTCCCTCGGCTGAACCTTGGGGTGCACCACAGCGATGTGCTCCCATGCCCATACCTGTGCCAGGATGGCACCACATGCCCATGTCCGACCGTCTCTATAGACGATCTCGTGCAGCTCATGGTACATCTCTGCCAGTATGGCAGGCCCCCATGCCATCTGTCGCGGCCTGCCGACCAAGTCCACCAAAAGCCAAGCCCATCCGAGCGGGAAACCCTTCTGACTGCGGTCAGTCATCAGGATCTGAGAAATGATAGATGCCACTATGCATGGCACTGGATAGTCTCTGCCGAAATCATCTATCAGCCTCTCCCAGCTGATATGCCTATCCAGAATAGTGACATCCTGAAACATCTCCTGAACTAGTGGGCGCCCCTCAGTGGCATCCTGATCATAGTACACCTGTGTCAACAAATGAATCATGTTAGTTTTCATCATATGAAAACATTATATTTATGATTAAAATATGATTATACTCACTGGCTCGCCATGGCATGGCACACGTAAGATCCTGTAGATGTCCTCCAGAGTGATCGACACCTCTCCAGTCGGCAGGTGGAAGGTGTTGTGCTCACTATGCCATCTCTCGGCAAGAGCAGTCAACAACCCATGGTCCGCTCTGATGTATGGATACCTCAGCAGATACCGGAATCCCATCGCTCTGATGTCGGCATTGCCCGGATCGTCTAGATCCCGGACACACCGCAATCCTGTCACCTTCGGCACTCTGATGATGAGCGCCGAAAAAACCTCCTGCAAGCCAAAACCAAGCCAGTTGTTAGCACATATCATGATGGATGTCCAAAAACTCTGTATAAAACATCTCAAAAATGTAACATTGTCTAGACCCATGTCATTTTTGCTCAAAAATGTATTAAAAATCAAAATTTTATACTGGGCAATATTTTTTTTTGGAGAAGTATCGCGTGATACTTCTCCCTATAGCGGGGTGATAAACCTTATACCGCGTGATACTTCACCCAGTATCGTGCGATCTTTCACCCAGTATTGTGCGATACTAGTGCCTTAGGTCGCGCGATACTTTGGGGACCCGCGAAGTATCACGTGATACTTCTCCCCAAAGCACGCGATACTTCTAAAGTATCGCGCGATATTTCGCCTAGCAAAATTTTTTAAAATTTCAAAATTTGAAATATGTGCTAAAATAAGCTATTAAATGCAAAAAATGACTAAAAAGCTTGAGTTTTTTTGAAAACATACCGGGGCAGGATAGTGTGGTGGCCGGTTGTGTAACCGGGCGCACTCGAATCGATACCTGTGGACGGAAACTCCTATTTACTGGGCCATTTTCTCTCTCTAAAGCTCTGAAATTCTCAAATCGCTAAAAGACATGATTTTTGAAAATGACATTTTGACCCCTTATATAGCCTTTTGACTTTTTGACCTTATTTTCAAAACACCTTGGAATTGCGTGAAAATTGCACCCCTAGCTAATTTCGACGTCCTGGATCCATTTTCAAACTTGAAATCAAAATCTGAGGTCATCTTGATAGTCAAAATCATGTTTCAAAATTTTCCCCCTTCTGCGTAGTTGACTGATCTTTTGAGGCCTAATCTTTCAATTTTTGTTGGGGCATCGTCATTTCTTCATTTCCATGTCTTCCAAACTTCTAGTCTTTCATTCATATTCATTCCATTCCCTCCTTTCTCACATTTGACTACATCTTTTTAGTCAGGCTGGGGCATGTTTTATTGCCTAGTGGTTAACCTATTGACCCTTACCTTCAATTATGATTTCATTCTGATTTGATCAAATCCTTATCAATTCGCTGTTCTCCTCTCTACCTGATTTTGATTTCGATTCCGAGGGGGCAGTACCTATGGGATTCTCATCCCTGATTCTCTTGATTCTCTTGATTCAGACATCTTTTGTGAGCTTTCGCTCAAATTTGAGATTCTTATCTCTTACTTTGAATGTGATCCCGAATCGACCTCATGTTCAAAGACCTTTGTTTATGCTTTGTCCGGATGTGATCCCGAATCGACCTCATATCTGAGTTGTTTTGTGATCCCAAATTGATCTCACATTTCAACTTCATTCTTTGACTGCATGTGTTCCCAAATCGATCACACATTAGTCAAAGAGGGGCAAATGTATGCACCCAAAAATGGCCTAGACTTTGGGCCCCATTTATTCAATTTATCAATCCTGAATCATTTTGATCAATAATCAATATTTTCAACAATATCAATTTCTTGATCAAGTCTTAATTTCGATCATATATTGGATTTTTATCCTATGGGCTAACCATTTATCCTAAGTCTTTATTTGATTTAAAAGGAATATTTCCTCCCCTTTTAATAAATAAAAAGCCCCCACTTTTCCTCTTATCCTAAGTTGCACAAATAAAGCATTATTCCTATTTTATAAAAAGGAGAAAAAACACTTTTATCTCACATGAGGTTCAAAAGTCAACACTTCACTCTCATTGGAAGATACTTGTGCACATGGATTGCTCCTCTTTCAAGCTCCATCGCCGATTAAGACTTTTTGCCTCTTAATCTCAATGGTCCATTTCTTTGCATTTCTTATAAAAAGAGAGCTCTCTCCTTCATTTGCATACTCACTTGTTTTATGCTAATGTTATGCTGCAGGTTTTAGGTGCATTTGGAGTTTGAAGACATTGAAGACTTGTTGCATTTCATCATTTAGTTGCATATTTGCTTTCTTAGTTGCATGATAATGACATTCTTAGCTTAGTTTCCTTTTATGCAATAGAATAAGCTCACATAGTCTAAATAGGAGGCATTGTAATCCATTGCTACTTCCTTTCATAGATTAGTTGCATTGTACTTCCATTTTCATAGCATAGCTTGCACATTTGCATCTTCATTTTAGTTGCATTGCATTGCATTTCATAGTGATTCTTGGAGATATTGGCATTGTTTCCCTTGTCTTCACTTGAATCTCTCATTGTGTGGTTGACTAGCAAGGTCACAAGCTTGTAGCTCTAGCTGAGAGCAAACACATCATAGTCCCTTGCAACTCCATGCATAAAGAGCTATGAGCCACTTTGTGAGGCCTCATTCTTGAGCAACCTTGCATGTAATGGTTCATAGAAGTGCACCTTTTTAGTGTGTACAGTTAGGACCCCTAGGAAGTCCACATGACCCTTATGGACACATTGGAATGCTCAAATGTGTCTTAAGGGGTCCTATGATCCCTTCGAACACACTTGAGCATTCAAATGTGTCAGAAGGAGTCATGGGGACTTCCTAGGGGTCCTAGTATGCTCTATCATGCGTTAGGACCCCTAGGAAGTCCCCATGACCCCTATGGACATGGTGGAATGCTCAAGTGTGTCTTAAGGGGTCCTACAACCCCTTTAGACACACTTCAGCATTCAAATGTGTCAGAAGGGGTCATGGGGACTTATTTAGTATAGTCAGACCACCGACATTAGAAGGAGTCTGTAGAAAAATCCTGTGCTGGATACGTTCAAGAGGACTTGGGTTGAAATTATTTGTCATCAAATCAATTGTGCAAGTATTTTTTTGAATACATTATATATATATATATATATATATATATATATATATATATATATATATATATACCCCATTTTATATGTAAAAGTTCAATTTTTTTATTTGCTCCTACCCTTTTTTTCATTTGCCTAGAAATATCGGGTACCTGATTTTTGACCTGTCATATTTGACCAAAATATTCCCTGTCCCCACAGACCAGACAAGCATGGGATTTTAGACTTTTTCACGGGTTGCAGGAAAAAAAAAAGTGATTTGGGGCCCATTTTTTGTTTTTTGTCAACTTGTGGTCTCACCATGGGAAGCAATAATCGTCGAAAGGCTAAACGGAAGAGGAAGGTGACAAATGAAGAAATTCAAGCATATAGGGAAAAAGATAGAGAAAATCAACAAAGAAGGAGAGAAGATATGTTAAACATTAATCAAGGTGACCCCATAAATGTAGTTGCAAGTGAAGAGGATGTTGAATTTGAAAATAATATGGAAATTAATTTTGTGAATGAAAACACGGATTTGGGGAATGACAATGAATGGAATGAAGATGAAAATGTACATATGGAGATTGAAAATGTAGACTTGGGGAATGAAAATGTTGCACAAGAACCACATGAATGTTACACATCTCCATATTATATGCAAAATGAAGTCCCTTGCAATAAAGATAATCAATCTTCAAATTCGAGGCTTTCAAGAACATTTGAATGGTTAATTGAAATTGAGGAGAACATTATGAATAATTGGGAAGGAAAGAGGTCACATAGAACCGTTAGGTTGTGGGCTTCAAGACTTTATGATCAATTTTTTCGGATACAAGACATTGGTTGAGCAATGTAAAATTTTTGTGCAGTTGTTAAAGATACAAAAGATGAGACCTGTGCTCGTGAAATTGAAGATTCGTGTGAACAAGAAAATCGAGAGAAATGCCATTGTTGTGAAGAATCTTTTCAGTGCTCTCAATAGCATTGGGAAGACTAGTAGAAAAAAAACAAGAGAGTTGCTTGGAGGGTTATTACAACCTCCTTAGTAAGTCATCAGTTGAGAAAGGCTCGTTTGATGAGACAAACTTGTGTTGACTTCAATATAGACCGTAAAACTTTGGGTAGAGCACTTGCAAGAAGAGAAATACTTGATGATCCGCTTCAAATTGATACATGGGCTTATGGTGGGATACTTTTACATTTTGATAAGAAGCTAATAGATTTTGTCAAGGATGAAATTCAAGAATTTTGGGATGCTAACTCAAGAGTGTCACCAAATGTGAAGGATGTCTTGAAGTTGAGAGTTGGCAATTGAGACCACACTCCACATCCTAAACATTATGTGGAGGTAAGTCAAACAATGTTGTATAAAATTTTTTGTGAGACACATCCAACATTGAAAATATCACAAGGGTCTTTTGAATCTGTGAAGCCATTTTATTGTGTACCCCTTAAGATTCGGAATACATGTTGTTACAAATATCATGTTGAGTTTTCAATGCATCATGAATTATTACCGTCCATTCATTCTACTTTGCATACTAATGAAATGCTAGAGGATTGTGGTGCAAGTGGTCTTCCCAAATCATCAAGAGACTCGCTAGATCAATTTTTATGTCATAGAGATGATGGTTGTTTATTTTATAAAAAAGATTGCTTAAATGCCAAGTGCTCAGAATGTGGTGGCTTGTCCAAGTTTAGAACATGTTTTCATGAGGATTTGGAACACAATTTTGGAAAGACACTCGTCCAAAAAAAGGTATATGAAACAATGAAATATACATTGAAGAGTGGAGGTGAAGGCTCTAGATGTGAGTTAGTTGCAAAAGAATACAATGTTGCTGATTTTATCTCAGATTTCAAGACAAATCTTTTTTACAAGTATGCAAGGCATAGTCATAGGTCTCAATGGTTTGATCAACAATTCAGGACATGTAAGGACAGTTTCCCCATTGGAACTATTATATCTATTGTAGACTTTGCAGAGAACTATACATTGCAGCCCCAAAATGAAACTCAAGCTCAATATTACAATTTCATTTAGGTTGCTATTTTTGTACACATCACATATAGACATTCCCCTGATAGCACAAAAGATGAGCGAAAGATAATCAAAGAGTACCATTTTTATATGAGTGATGACATGTCTCACTCTCATGAGTTTGTTCAACATTGTTTCCAGAACTATTTTGACTTCTTGCAGGACAATGGTATTGCTATGGACAGGCATCTCATTTGGTCAGATAATTGCACTGGTCAATTTAAGAATGCCAGAATGTTTTATTGGTTGTGTAGAATGCATGTGGAGAGAGGTGTACCTCATATTTGGAGTTTTTTTGCGTCAGGGCATGGGAAAGGGGAGCATGATAGAGCAGGTGCATGTGTGAAGAGAACTCTAGTTAAGGAGCAACTGAGGATTTCAGGTGCTGTACTTCTTGATGCTCATTCTATTGTTGATTGGTGTACTTTAGTATTGTCACAGGGGGGACTCTTGATTCTACAATGTGTAGATTCTTTTGGTTGGTTGAGGAGGGAACTATAGGAGATAGATTGGATTGTCAAATAGTGAAAGACTCTTAAAAATGCATTCATTCCGAAGCTCCAATAGTAGTACATGGACCATTTGGACACGAGAGTTGGCTTGTTTTTGCCCCATGTGTTTTCAGTATGATTGGGACCATTGTGAGTCAAGTGAGTGGGTGGATACATGGGTTCCATAGTATCTAACTCCTTTATCTTTGACACTCTCTATAAGAAATGATGACATGGACACTTTAGTTGAGTATGACCATATTTTAGATCTTCTGAAGCCAGGAGATGTTTTTGCATTGGTTGCACCATAGGGGAATGATGAGAGGTCAGATTATTGGTTAGAATGTTGTGTACGAGGTAAACAGAAGCTTGTACAACCGATGACAGATGGTGATGGGTTCACATATCCTACTGGTTCAGTTGTTTTTGTGGGAACATGGCTGCGAACATACATGATTAGAAAGAATGGAATTCCCACATTTGAAGACTATGAGAAGCACAAAACTATTCTCATGTATTCACACCTTGTCATAGAAACAAATGTCAAGTTGTCAAAGCATCAAGGAAGACCAAAGAAAAAATAACTTTGGACTATTAGTACTGTTGATCATGAAGAACTATTGGAGACCCTGAAGCAAAGAGATGACCCTTTAGGAACACTTGACTAGGTAATAAGTTAACTTAGTGCATTATTTTCTAAGTTCGTTAAGCTTAATTTCAATACATTAATTTCACCTTTCTTAGATTGTATTTTGAGTAAATAAACTTGGTTTTGTATGTGGATTGTAACTTGTATAGGAGCACCTATGAAGACACATACAGTCACCATGGATCCAATCAGAGATAGAAGGACAAAAGGATCCTTACTAGTTAATTGATATCTTTTGAAGCCTATAATGACAATTTGTAACAATCAATTTGATTTAAAAGTTAAATGTCCTAGAAGTCTTGATAAGGACTTATGACCAAAATCATGTATGGGTGGCCAATAGTGCCAACAAGGGATCTTACATGTCATTTACTTATGTCATTTGCATGGTTTGAATTCTTACATGTTTGATTGTTGTTTCTAAAGCTTTAAGGATATTATTTTTTATCATTTCAAACAATTTATAGAAGTTAAACCTCAAACATAATAAGCAAAATATTAAAAATAATTAAATTTTAGTAGAGTGTTGACTGGCTTAATCATGATTAGTTTCACAATTCAAATTTCAAACATACCACTAATAGTCATTGCAACGGAACTGGGTCAAGAAAAGAAGTGTGGATGCTTTCCCATTTGGGTCTTCTCTTGTTTCAGAATGAAAACCTAATTGTTTCCACTGCAGACAAGGACATGTTCCCAAGGACTACTTACTCAATCTGTAAAACATAATTTCTTGTAGGCTTCCTAGTGTACCATAATGCATTGTGTGTTTTATGGTCTGCAAGTGACGTGCTTTCTAAGTTTGCACGGGGGAGTAAAAGGGATAAATTTTTCATTTTTGATTAAGAAAAATAGGTTTTAATGGGGCCCTAAAACCCTTACAACATAAAGTATCTCAAAGATAAAATGATAAAAGTATACATAGTCAAGATAGCCAAAGCAAGAAAGGAAGGCCAGACACGGTCTACCAACAAACAAACAAAAAGCCCAGAAAATAGAACTAGGGGTAGAGAACAAAAAACTGGGTCAAACAAGGCCAGGAGAGTTGCTCAAGAAATTTTTTTGAGGATCTCGGCCGCACAAATCTCCAGCTCTAAAGCCTTTTCCATCACCTCCTTTAGATTATCTAGGTCCTTATCCCTTTCCTGAGTATCCTTCTTCAAGGTGCTGGAGCGAGTTCTCTTCCTCGGGCCATCCTCCAGTAAGATATCTTTACTGCTATTGGGAGACTCCTCCTTGTTGCCCTTGTGTTCCTCTATTTTACTAATCATAGCTTTAATGTTGTCATTTGAGACTTTGAGACTGCTATAGCTCTGTTCAGCTATTTTTTGCAGAGTACCCTCCACACTCAGAATTCTTTTTTTCACATCCTCCATCTTATTCTCCATATCGTTCTTCTCCTTAGTAAGCCTGATCTTACTACTATTATCCTCCCTCTCCAACCTACCAACCCTATATTTTAGCTCCTGTATCTCGTGGTAGGTCCACTTAGTGGTTCTGTAGCTATTGATGACACTGTTCTTGGCATTATTGAGCACATCCATTTGAGGATTTTCTTTAGTGATGTCACTTAGAATAACCAAGGCAGGGTCGATGAGATCCTCCATTTGAATTTTACCCACCTTGTTCTCCTTAACCAAAGTCTTCATCATCTCCCTCTTTACTCCCATCTTGACCGAGACATTGTGAAAATCTCTCCAGACCACACTTTTCTCTTTGTCAGAGATCTTACAGGTGTACTGGTCAGTCCCTTGCTCCTCACATTCCTAATCTTGGTCATCCTCCCTCTCCTAATTCTCCTCTTCCTCTTCTCTATCATTCCCCTCCTCTTGCCCTTCCTCCTTATTACCTTCTTCAAACTTCTTCCAGTTCCTCTGTTCCCTACCAGGATTCACATTAGAATCCTCATCTCTATTGACATGCATTTTAATAGTTATTTTCCTCCTTCCCTTCTTATTCTGCTTAGTTTCCTCCTCCTCCCCTAGCCTATCATCCTCCTCTTCGTCACTTCCTCCCTCCATTTCCATGCCCTCTGCTTCCTCATCATAATCTCTATTAGAAGAGATTTCAATGCTTTGTTTTGGGTCGAGTTTCTCCTGTTTCTCCCTTTTTTCCTTCTTAATCTTCTTTTTCCCCATTTTAGTGCGAAGGGGAATATTTGCATCCGTGTCTAAATGCATATCATGGCTCTCCTCAGTATCAGAAGGGATGTACTCTTCTTCGCCTGAGTCCAGCTCCTCCTCTGAACCATCCTTCCCCCCTCTCCCCTGCTTAATTTCTTTACCAATTGTTCTAGCTTTAAAAAATTCATAAATAAAAAATAACAACCCCTCATGGAAAGCAGGGTTGCCTATAGGCTTCTCCTTGTAATCATTGATATTCTCATTGATTGACGAGTAAAGGTAAAAAGGAATAGAGATTTTGGCACCAGACCTAAAGTGGTTGAGAAGCATGAAATAGTAGGAGTAAATGCGGTCGAACCTCATGTCTAGGGAAATAAATTTGATAATTTCCCTCAGCACAAACCTCCATAGTGGTTTGATGGACTTCGGTAGGTAGTAAGTGCCCTTCTTCATAGAGCCTTTTTTTCCTCCTTCCCTTTAGTGAATTCTGTCATCGCTTGACCTGAAATTCTCCTGTCTCTGTAAAACTTCTTCCCAACAATGGGGATGCCTGTAACAGTAGAGATAACCTCCTCCATCACCGTAAACTCAACCCCATCAATTATGACACTCCCCTCATTCTAGTTCTTCACCATGGTTTTGGTAACAGAGGGTTTCCATCCATGCAATCTTTCGATGAAAGAAGTCACCTCACCTTTTCTCAAAATCTCCCAAACCTTCGAGCGCCTCTTGTGTGTGTGAAAATTGTACCTGATCTGTAGACACAACACTCAGTAAAATATTAGGGGTTAGCAAAAATTAAAATCGTGCAAAATTGAAATCTAATCTAACCAAGCGATTTACTGCCTTCTAGTAGGTGCGAGATTAATGTTCTCAGATTGTAATCGAGATCAGTGACCTAGACGACACCTAAATGAAGGATTTGAATGCAAAAGATGGATATGAAATTGAATACAATTAATCTATTTTTTTGGTATTTTCTATGCAATAATAATGAAAAACTTGATAAAAATCTATGCTAGTATGGAAATTGATATGCTATGAATGCTATTGAAAATTGATATGCAATGCTAATCTAACAATGATATGAAATATGAATGCAAAAAAAATAAGATTGATCTCACAAAGACGTCGATTCGCAAGAGCTTTAATTCTTCAATTCCAATTCTCCAGCGTGATTGTGCAAAAATATGAGATGATATATGAAGAGCTGAAGCCTTTAATTTATAGAAATCCAGGGCTTTGGAGGTGCATGGGAAAAGCCATAAATCACTCAAATTAACTCATCTTGATTTTTGAGTTATCTTATCATGAAAGATAGTTAATTCTCAAAATCATGCAAAAACATGCAAAAATAGGTTTTTAACTCAAATTAGAGTTTAGATCAGCTTTTTGAACTCCAAAAGGATGTTGAGTTCCAAAAAGTTAACAACTTGCATTGATTTTCTGATTTGGAGTTTAACTGTTTCTTTTGAATATGCATAATAATTAAGAATTAAATAAATAAATAAAGTGATTTATCCTCAACTCAACTGATTTTTGAAATAAAATAATTAATTTATGGGTTAATTAACTATTTCACCAAACTTTTATTACAAATTATATTATTAAATAATGACAACATGCTTTAATTAATTAAATAAGAATTTAATCAATTAAAGATAGGAATTTTGATTTATTGTCAAAATTAAATAATACAATTAATAATAGATAGAATTAAATTTAATTACACAATTAAGTGGCAAATATTAAATCTAATTAATTAAATATGAAAATATTCAATTAATCAAACTTAGGATAAATGTGATTTATTGCCAAATAATTATAAAATTAAAGATAATTATGATGATTAGGAATATTACTAGGAATATTCCCTGATGCAGAATTTAAGATAATCAATTATGATTCGATGATGTTTAGATGTGCCTTAGGTTAGGACTTTGATGTCGATTTCATTCGAATTGAAGATGTAGGAGATTAATGAACTTATAGCCCATTTTTGGGGTATTACATTTTGCCCCTCTTTGAATTACTGTGCGAAGCATAGTGGTTCAAAGATAGTCTGTGTTTGATAAAGATATGAAACTGATTCAAAAGATAAACCGATCTCAAGATAGAAACTGATTGAAAGATATTGAGATAGGAGTTGATTGAAAGATATTGAGATAGGAGGTCCTGAATGACCAAAGATAATGTTCACTGTAGCAGCGATGAACCTATGATTGCGAAAAAGTGTCAAAACACCTGATTCTGAACCTTAGGATTGATAAGAAGTGAGTGACCCATTCTAGACTCGATTGTCTTAGCAGAACTAGCAGGTATCACATCTGAATCCTTCAATTGCCGAAGAACCAAGGAAAAAACACTATGATCCGATGGTTGCAAAAACTGATACAGTTTACAAGATTAGGAGAATACCAGATTGATATGGATCTTGATGAATCTGATATGCCCCAAGTGATGATAGATTTGCCCCGAGCAATGAGGTCTTTTTTTTTTGATGAATCAGTAACTAGACGTGATTGTTTGTCTTGATTACTGATGAAAGATATTGATAGATTTGATCGATAGAATTTTGATTGATGTGCAATACCATGCCCCCTTCAGGATTAAAATTGAAATCTGACAAGAAAAATTCAACGTTGATAGTTCAGAAGCATGTTAATTGATTTGAGAAGTGGTTATACATGTCCGAGAATGCATTCTGCATTGTTTGGAGGTCCCGAAGACCAAGGTTGACTAGGTTTGACCATGAGTTGACCATGGTTGACCAAGTTGAAATTTTGATAGTTTGATGTTAGATCATCAATTGAGTTGAATACTGGATTTCTTGTGATGATGGAAGGTCGATTATGCAAGAAGTAGACCGTCCTGGTTCCAAAAATTTTAATTCACTATTTTGACATAATAAACGATCTCAGATTTCAATTTTGATCCTGAAAATGGATTCAAAACGTCGAAATTAGCCAGGGGTGCAATTTTCATGGAAAACGGAGCACTTTTAAAAATTAGGTCAAAAGCTATATAAAGGCCGGAAGGGTCATTTTCAATTCATTTCAACCCTTTGACTTTAGAGATTCTGTGGAGCCCTCTGAGCGAGAAAAATGGCAAACCAGCGAGAACTGAAAGTACTTGTGAGTTCGCACCATTTTGAGCGCAACTGGAGACATGACAGACCTCGACAGTATAGACATTCGGTAGGTGGACCTCTGTTCCCCCCTGAAAATGCATGTTTTTGATGATTTATAGCTTTTTAAATTTTTTTCATACGCGTTTTTAGTTTTTAAATTTTGCATGTGTAGAAACTCGTACGAGTCTCATCCCAGACTCGTACGACATTTCATTTCAGTTTAGAATGTCGTTTCGTCCACGCCAAGTGTCATATGATAGGGACCCTTGTGTCGTACGACATTTCGTCGGGTCCCTTGAAACTCGTATGAAGCCGGGTGAAATGTCGTACGACGATGAATTGTTGTTTGGTATCTTGTGGAATGTCGTACGACACTTCATGCCAGTCTAGAATGTCGTTTGAAAAATAGCGTGTGAAAAACTCATTTTTAGGTCAAAAATCAAACTTTTCTGGTCTTTATGCCTGATTTCGGATACTTTGCCCCACCTTCTGAAACTTCAAAACTGTGTATTCTAATACTCTTGGCCTGATTTTGAACTGAATTTCTGACAAAACACCCTGTTTCTTTATGATTTAGGTCACATATCCTGATGTACATGTTCGCCATTCTTATCCGGCCACCCAGAGATTGTGTGTCGCTTTTCTAGACCCGATGAGGGTTCATCTCGCTGCCTGTGGATTTGAGCACCTGATTCATTTACCCGATATTAGGGTAAATCATGGTTTATTGACTGCCCTGATTGAGAGGTTTCATTTTGAGACCTAGACTTTCCACCTTCCGACTGGGGAGATTACTGTGACCCCTGAGGATGTGTATAGGATTCTTCGCATTCCTTTTCATGCTCCGCGACGTCCCGAGTATGTCAGTGGAGGATCAAGGGGACTACATGCGTTCAGACGACTGCTCGGTGATGAGACCCAGCTAACTGGGTCTATATCATGGGAGACACTTGTGCAGAGATATGGTCAGACACATCGCCTAGAGTGTATCATTGCGGGGATGATCAGAGAGTTGATTATGCCTGGCCGTCAGCAGAATGGCTTCTTGATGGGATGGGCACCTATGGTAGCACTCTTGATGGCTACACCTACTGAGCTTGCCTGGGGTCAATGTCTGTTGGTGCACTTGTATTCTGAGATGCACGAGGTCGTGTATCAGGACTGCAAGACATTTGCTTTAGGAGCGGTGGTACAGCAGATATGGGCTTGGGAGCATATCCCAGTTTTGAGACCAGTTTTCCAGAGTCAGCGACAGCCACAGGAGCCGGTTATATATATGTATGCTGGTTATGTTACTTAGGTTCGCATGGGTCACACCGAGTATTTCTGCCGATGCTTGGATGACATGACCTTCGTGATCTGGAGGCCATATTTACAGATAGAGGCATGGCCTACTGCGAGAGAGCAGTTTTCATTCTTTTTCCAGAGTAGGATATTGATAGGACGGACCTCCACCGTCTTGGAGAGATTTTTGATTACCAGAGTCTGGCGTCAGTATGGACGCATTCAGGATGTCCCTCAGGATTATACTACTTATGCCCGCATTGTGCGTGAGATAGGGCTCAGATGGGCACCATGGCTTAGTTATACTGTATGTACTGAGGAGTATAGCCGGATTATTGGTAGGGATTGGGACTACCTTCCACAGGTGGTTGATGCAGGTGTGACAGATGCATATGTGGCATGGCTTACTGATCACTAGATTCACTGATTTTTTGATCCGACAGAGCTGATACCCTCCATGGAGGAGGCTATGGATGTTACAGGGGCTCCTATGAGAGCAGGACCGAGACCACAGGTGGTACACCCTACTCCTCCAAGACAGAGAGCTATGGCTCCTTTACAGAGAGCACCAGGGCATGGGAGGCCTCCACGTCCTTCTACATCTACAGCGGGCACATCTTCCAGCACACAGAGATGGAGTCGAGGTGAGAGTGGCACACTGGGTGGAGTAGGATCTGCAGATGATGTTCTAGGAGCTGAGCAGTTTCCAGGTGGGACCAGTGGGGATGACACATTTGATTTGGGTGCTGAGGTTAGATGTCGTAAGGCGCACAGGGTGAGCATTCCTTCACATGCAGATCAGCCAGCATAGCCAGCACAGGACACAGATATGCCACCAGCTGATGCAAAGCCTGCAATTCCTCTTACTTCAGCCGAGATTATCAGACGGCTTAGAGTTCAAGTCCGGGACCTGAATATAGAGCAGGTCAGATTAGAGGAGAGGCATCGAGAGGCAGATAGACAGCGTACAGAGCAGCACGTAGAGATACAGAGATTACAGGCCGAGGTGATTCATCAGACTGCGCGGGCCTCATATTATGTATCTGCGTACTTTGCAGTAGTCCCTGCGGCACAGAGAGTGCCTACCTATTCTCAGTATATGGCAGCATCAGAGGGAGCTAGGGCACCACGAGCGGAGTAGATACCAGATGCACCACCTCCTCCTCCACCAGATGCAGAGGAGCATGCCGACAGTTGATTTCCCTTCTCATCTGTTACTTTCTCATTGATACATTGTTGTGTCTGATAGCTCTACGGAGTTTATTCTTTTGTACCCTGTGCCAGTAGTGCACCCCTGACTATTTGAGATTTTTGATATATATATGAGATCGATATTTTTGGTTGTGACATCATGTGTACTTGTCATTTTTGTTATGTATGATGATATCATGTGATGTTAATGCTATGAGTAGTGTAGAATGTATGTATGGATCAATGCAATCCAATGATTTCTTTCATATGTATGAATGTTATGCAGATGTAATGATTATGGAAATATGTATGTTTATGTAATGGATATAACATGTAATGCAATAAATGTTAATGATATGATATGTAAATGCAACGATACACATGATATGTTTTGGAGGTTGATGAAGACAAGTACTCAGTCTTATGTCAAAAAGATGGTTAACCCAAGAGGATTATTGCTTGCGATTCCGTGAAGAGACCTTCGAGTTAGGTTCAGCTCTTGTTAGATTTGAAGATGTGATTGATTAATCATTTACGCATTGAAGTTCGTTTAATCATTGTGAGATCATGCAAATATGAAAAATGCAAAGAGACATGCCAAATGAAATGCAACCTAAGACCTAGGACCTAGTCACTGATCATATGTCGATTTGTTATCATCATTGAACTTTTTGGTAACCGGATAAATCAATACAATGCCCACTAGCTATGAAACCATAGACATATGAATATCGATTTGTATGTGCAAGAATCAATACAACACCCACTGGTCAACAACCATGGATATATGAATATTGATTTTGTGTTCGGAATGTCGGATTAGATATAAGCACCAAGGCACAAGCGCCAGGATGACCTAAATATCATGTCCATTTTGATATAGCAATTTGTACAAGCATCAAAACATAAATGTTGTGATGACCTGAGTACGCCTTGCGTTGCAAACACATCAAACAGTCAAGAGATCATTCTAAATCCAATGTGAATTACCCGTAGTGACCCTTTATCGTTCACATCCTTAGGCAAGATTGCGTTCCACAGTAGGAGAAAGAACTTACTCAAAAAGACAATAGTTAGATCAAACTTCCTTGAATTGTCTGGGTATCAATGGTCGAGGTACGCATGGCCATCCAATTCGAGATAGAGGCTCTTATAGTTGGACACCATTTCAATCCAGAATTTCCAAAGTTATAAGATTTCACATACAAGCAGAAAACCAAGAAAAGATTATGCCCCCAGTCATCACTCTCTAAATCCTATAAAGGACATCATCGAAGAGCTCGAAGGGACACAATATGCAAAAATCTCAATGCGAATCAGTAAGCATACAAGGAGATAAAAGCATGAAGCACAGATTGTTTTCAGTTTGAGTTTGATGTTTGATTGTGTTGTTGTAGATGCAAAATCCTTTCTGGAGACAAGACTGACTGATTGACTCACATGAAGCTTTAAAGGATTCTGACTAGATATGATCCGTCTAAGATACATGGGAGACCATAGGATATGACATTGATTTCCCCCAAGTGTTTAAACATTGATAGGATACAGACGCTTGAGCTGATTGGTGTACAGACCGACTTATTGAAAACTGGAAATGCAAAAACAAATCGGGAGATATGTACAAACTAAAGCAAGACTGAAAGCTAGGAAAGACCAAGATTGCACTGATAGATGGAGCATTTTGAAACAAGTGGCGCCCATTTTCTGAGTTTTCACCATCTTGGCAGAGATTCTATTTTTGCTACCAAGGCGCCTGTTTCCAGGTTTTCACCAAGGCTCTTTTTCTTTTTTTTTCTTTTTTTTTGTATTTTTCATTTTTTCAATTTTTTTGTACTTTTGATATTTTTTGATTTTTTTTGTGAATCATCAAGGCGCCTATTGCCAGGTTTTTACCAAGATGTTTATTTTTTCAGGACTTTTTCTGATTTTTAAGATTTTTTCAGGACATTTACCAAGCACTGAATGCCTTAGGCATAGAATTTCTTCAGATGGAGAATGTTGATTGGTTCTCAGAGCTGTTCTCCTTCAGTCGTTGAGAGTTGATAAGCACCAGAGCCAAAAGTAGCAGTGATTACAAAGGGACCCAGCCAATTCGGTTCGAACTTCCCCTTGCGTTCGCGATGGGATTGATTTTTAGGATTTTCTCTCAACACTAGATCACCAACCTGAAATTCTCTATGTCTGACTTTCTTGTTGTAGCCTCTAGACATTCTTTTCTGATACACTCTGAGATGATCATACGCGGCTTGTCTGCGCTCATCTAGTAATTCAAGTTCTTGTAACCTAGACACTCTGTAGTCTTCATTAGTGACAAGTCCATGCATTCTAATTCTAAGTGATGGGATTTCAACCTCAATAGGCAGTACCGCTTCAGACCCATAAACTAAAGTGAAAGGTGTAGCCCCTGTAGGTGTTCTGATACTAGTTTTATAGGCCCAGAGAGCTGGATTGATCATGAGATGCCAGTCTCTTCCTGTTTTATTCACTGTTCTGTGCAAGATTTTCAAGAGATTTTTCTTTGAAGCTTCAGCTTGTCCATTCCCTTGAGGATAGTAGATAGAAGACCAATGTTGAGTAATTTTGAACTTAACACATAAGTCATCTAGGTCTTTGTTTTTGAATTGTCCCCTGTTATCTGTGATTATAGAGTGAGGGATCCCATATCTGCAAATGATGTAGTTCAGGATGAACATAGAGATCTGTTTCCCCGTTGCTTGTGTTAGAGGAACTGCTTCTACCCATTTTGTAAAATAATCTGTAGCTGTGATTATATGGGTATGTCCATTAGAAGAGTGCAGATGGATATCAGCTATGAGATCAAATGCCCATTGTTGAAAAGGCCATTGTGTAGTAAAGGGAATCAGATCTCTCCCTGGAGCATGAATCAAGTTGCCATGTACTTGACACTGTTGACAGTTTTTAGCAAATTTAATAGCTTCTTTTTCCATTTCAGGCCAATAGTACCCAGCCCTAATAAGTTTTTGAGCTAACATTAAACCATTCGAGTGTGACCCACATATACCCTCATGGACTTCCTCTAATGCACATTGAGACTCTTCCCATTCTAAACATCTAAGCAATGTACCATCTAGACCTCGTTTGTATAGATCATTACCAATGATGACATATCGGGATGCAGATCAGATAAGGTTTCATTTCTCAAAATAGTTAAAGGACTTAGGGGTAATTTGGTCGTGGAGATAGGAGAATAGATTTTTGTAGCGAGATGAGTCATAACCTACAACAGTGCAGATCATGCGGGTTTCAGGGGAGTCATATGCAGGATAGGATAAGGCTTCCACCAGGAACTCGTAGCGTAGTTCATGTTCGAGCTGTTGTAAAAGAGTAGATAATGTTGCCATTGCATCGGCAACCTTATTCTCTGTTCTGGGTATTTGCTCAAATGTGATAGAGATGAAGTATTTCTTTAAATCATCTACCATTCTCTTGTAAGGAATGAGCTTTTCATCTTTGGTTTGGTACACATCATTGACTTGGTGGATAGCCAGTTGTGAGTCTCCATGAATGTGCATCTTTGTAACTCTCCACTGTATTGCCATTTTCATACCATTGAGAAGTGCCTCATATTCAACAATATTGTTTGTGCAAGGAAACTTTAATCTGAATGCTTTGGGTATCGAGTATCCTTGAGGAGTGATGAACAATATGCCTGCTCCAGATCCATTCTGTGTGTAGGAGCCATCAAAGAATAACCGCCATGCTCTAGAAGAGAGGTGCATGATAGAGGAATCGGGAAATTCCATTTGCATGGGTGTATCATCAAACAGTGGTGCTTCAGCTAGTTGATTAGCAATGACCTATCCTTTGATAGCTTTTCTTTCAACATATTCAATGTCAAATTTGCTCAAGAGCATGACCCATTTAGCTAGTCTACCTGTGAGGGTAGCCTTGCTTAGGAGATATTTCAGTGGATCAATTTTAGCTACCAAATGAGTGGTATGAGCTAACATGTAGTGTCTCAATTTCTGTGATGCAAAGATCACAGCTAGACATTCCTTCTCTATCATTGAGTAGTTCTTCTCATAGGCCACTAAAGTTCGGCTGATATAGTAGATGGCTCTTTCTTTCTTGTTCTCATCATGCTATGCTAGCAATGCCCCCAGTGATGTATCTGTTGCGGAGACATATAATATTAATGGCTTCCCATGAATAGGAGGCATCAATATAGGTGGATTTGATAGATACTTCTTGATATGTTTAAAGTTGTTCTCGCAATCTTCATTCCATGCAAAGGTCACACCTTTATGTAATGTTTTTGTAAAAGGCTGTGAGATGTCCACTAGTTGTGATATGAATCTTCTGATAGATTGAACTCTACCTTGCAACGTCCTCATTTGACTGATATTTGTGGGAGGTTGCATCTCTATTATAGCCTTGACATTAGCTGGATCAACTTCAATGCCTTTCTTAGAGACGATGTATCCTAGGAGCTTTCCAGAAGTGACTCCAAAAGCACACTTTTTAGGATTTAGTCGAAGACTAAATTTTTCCATTCTGTCGAGGATCATGCTCAAGTCTGTTAGATGTTCAGTTCTAATCATAGATTTTGCCCAGGTATCATCTACGTAATCCTCCATTGTATCATCTACGTAATCCCATCACTAAGAATTAGAATGCATGGTCTCGTAACTGATGATGACTATAGAGTGTCTAGGTTACAAGAACTGGAACTACTAGATGAGCGCAGAAAAGCAGCGTATGATCATCTCAGAGTATATCAGAAGAGAATATCTAGAGGCTACAACAAGAAAGTCAGACACAGAGAATTTCAGGTTGGCGATCTAGTCTTGAGAGAAAATCCTAAAAATCAATCACATCGAGAACGCAAGGGGAAGTTCGAACCCAATTGGCTGGGTCCCTTTGTAATCACTGCTACTTTTGGCTCTGGTGCCTATCAACTCTCAACGACTGAAGGAGAACAGCTCCGAGAACCAATCAACATTCTCCATCTGAAAAAATTCTATGCCTAAGGCATTCAGTGCTTGGTAAATGTCCTGAAAAAATTTAAAAAATCTAAAAAAGTCCTGAAAAAAATGAACATCTTGGTGAAAACCTAGCAATAGGCACCTTGATGATTCACAAAAAAATCAAAAAATATCAAAAATTCAAAAAAAATTGAAAAAATGAAAAATACAAAAAAAAAAGAAAAAAGAAAAAAAAGTGCCTTGGTGAAAACCTGGAAACAGGCGCCTTGGTAGCAAAAATAGAATCTTTGCCAAGATGGTGAAAACCCGACAAACGGGTGCCACTTGTTCCAAATGCTCCATCTATCAGCACAATCTTGGTCTTTCCCAACTTTCAGTCTTGCTTTAGTTTGTACATATCTCCCGGTTTGTTTCAACATTTCCAGTTTTCAATAAGTCAGTTTGTCCACCAATCGGCTCAAGCGTCTATATCCAATCAATGTTTAAACACTTGGGGGAAATCAATGTCATATCCTATGGTCTCCCATGTATCTTAGACGAATCATATCTAGTCAGAGTCCTTTGAAGCTTCATGTGAGTCAGTCAGTCAGTCTTGTCTCCAGAAAGGATTTTCCATCAACAACAATGCAATCAACATCACACTGAAAACTGAAAACAATCTGTGCTTTTCATGCTTTTATCTCCTTGTATGCTTACTGATTCGCATTGAGATTTTTGCATATTATGTCCCTTCGAGCTCTTCGATGATGTCCTTTATAGGATTTAGAAAGTGATGACTGGGGGCATAATCTTTTCTTTGTTTTCTGCTTGTATGTGAAAATCTAACAACTTTGGAAATTCTGGATTGAAATGGTGTCCGACTATAAGAGCCTCTATCTCGAATTGGATGGCCATGCGTACCTCGACCATTGATACCTAGACAATTCAAAAAAGTTTGATCTAACTATTGTCTTTTTTAGTAAGTTCTTTCTCCTACTATGGAACGCGATCTTGCCTAAGGATGTGAATGATAAAGGGTCACTACGGGTAATTCACATTGGATTTAGAAATGTGTGTGTGAAAATTGTACCTAATCTGTAGACACAACACTCAGTAAAACATTAGAGGTTAGCAAAAATTGAAATCGTGCAAAATTGAAATCTAATCTAACCAAGCGATTTACTGCCTTCTAGTAGGTGCGAGATTAATGTTCTCAAATTGTAATCGAGATCAGTGACCTAGACGACACCTAAATGAAGGATTTGAATGCAAAAGATGGATATGAAATTAAATACAATTAATCTATTTTTTTTTGGTATTTTCTATGCAATAATAATGAAAAACTTGATAAAAATCTATGCTAGTATGGAAATTGATATGCTATGAATGCTATTGAAAATTGATATGCAATGCTAATCTAACAATGATATGAAATATGAATGCAAAAAAAATAAGATTGATCTCACAAAGACGTCGATTCGCAAGAGCTTTGATTCTTCAATTCCAATTCTCCAGCGTGATTGTGCAAAAATATGAGATGATATATGAAGAGCTGAAGCCTTTAATTTATAGAAATCCAGGGCTTTGGAGGTGCATAGGAAAAGCCATAAATCACTCAAATTAACTCATCTTGATTTTTGAGTTATCTGATCATGAAAGATAGTTAATTCTCAAAATCATGCAAAAATAGGTTTTTAACTCAAATTAGAGTTTAGATCAGCTTTTTGAACTCCAAAAGGATGTTGAGTTCCAAAAAGTTAACAACTTGCATTGATTTTCTGATTTGGAGTTTAACTATTTCTTTTGAATATGCATAATAATTAAGAATTAAATAAATAAATAAAGTGATTTATCCTCAACTCAACTGATTTTTGAAATAAAATAATTAATTTATGGGTTAATTAACTATTTTACCAAACTTTTATTAAAAATTATATTATTAAATAATGACAACATGCTCTAATTAATTAAATAAGAATTTAATCAATTAAAGATAGGAATTTTGATTTATTGTCAAAATTAAATAATACAATTAATAATAGATAGAATTAAATTTAATCACACAATTAAGTGGCAAATATTAAATCTAATTAATTAAATATGAAAATATTCAATTAATCAAACTTAGGATAAATGTGATTTATTGCCAAATAATTATAAAATTAAAGATAATTATGATGATTAGGAATATTACTAGGAATATTCCCCGATGCAGAATTTAAGATAATCAATTATGATTCGATGATGTTTAGATGTGCCTTAGGTTAGGACTTTGATGTCGATTTCGTTCGAATTGAAGATGTAGGAGATTAATGAACTTATAGCCCATTTTTGGGGTATTACACCTCTGCGAATTTTTTGCTTCATCCTCACGCTCCCTCCTGTGTCTTTCCCCCACCATTTTACCTTTCTCTCTATGAACTAAACCTCTGCTAACAAAGCTTCATAAATTTTGACACCAACAATTCAAATGAAAAATGTTCTCGATCCTTCCAATTAAATTATGAAAAATAAACCTGAAAACGGGCCTCAAAGTGCAATGATGGCAATTGCCCAGGTGATTCATACTTTGGCTCGTGTACTTACACCACAAAAGGTGGCACATTTCCCCTAACACATAAACTATCATGATTAAAATTTAATGTTTCCCAATCTACCCGAGATTCTCTCGCTTTCAATTAAATCCTTTATTTCAAGCGGAATTAGATGTTCGTCCTTCCATCTATTCACTTCATGCTTCCTGACAGCCCAATTGGCCAGCCTATCAGCCACTTGGTTAGCCTCCCTGTACTCATGAGCCACATAGACTCTTTCAAAGGACTTGATACAGTGGATGCTCTCGTTGATAATATTAGCTATCATCCAGGTAGGCAAGTTTTTCTCGTTGAGACAGTCAATTATGTTCTTCGAGTCTCCTTCCAACCACAGGTTTCTAACTCCAATCTCCTTAGCAAGCTTAATAGTTTGATGGGCCGCAGACACCTCCGTAAAATGGTTAGTTTGCATCCCAAGAGGAACCGTGATGGTAGCAATGCCTTTCCCATGGTCATTTTTGATGATTCCTCCAATCCCAGCCTAGCCAAGGTTTCCCTTCGCCGCCCCGTCAAAGTTGGCTTTGCACCAGCCCTCAGGTGGAAGAGTCCATCTACAGTCCTCCCTCCTACTCTAGTCATCCTCCTTATTTTTGAGAAGAGGGTTGTGGCCCTTATTAATGGTATAGTTTTCAACTAGGGCATTTAGGCTTTTGTGAAAAACCACCTTAGGGTTGACTTCTTTTTCCCTGAAAATTCAGTTGTTCCACTCCTTCCACACTCCCCAGCAAAGATGAGGAAGAGACCAAAACCATAAAACCTGACACACATCACTAGCCACCCCACTTTGCCATTGTTGAAAGAGCTCAGTAACAGTATTGGGAAAAACCCAGGTCTGATTGAAGAAAGCTAGGAAAGAACACCATATGTTCTTGGTGAAGTGGCAATGAATGAACAAATGATGAACACTTTCCATCTGATTTTTACATAGAATGCATCGGTTCGGCATCTGATGCCCTCTCTTGATAAGGTTATCCACCGTCAATATACAGTTTTGGAGCATTATCCAAAAGAAAATGTTGATTTTGGGGGTGAGTCCAGGATACCAAGCTTTGGCCTAGATAAGAATAGGAGCAGTGTTCTACATAGTTTCATAACCTGAGGCCACAATGTAGTTGCCATCTGTAGTCGGCCCCCAAACAATAATATCCTTGCTAATAGACAAGGGAGTGAGCCTGAGCATGTCCATCAGCGGCTTGAGCTCCAGAGAAATCTCAGTCAAGTTCACCCACTCCTCATTCATTTTGTAGTCTCTCACCCTGTAGCCAAATCTTTCCATGCAAATCATCGCCCATCTGTTGTACTGTTCAATGTTCCATAAAGGTCCCACACTAAGCCAGTCATCAAGCCAAAAATTGATATCTTCCCAATTGCCCAGTTTCCATTTCACCTTCTCAATGGCCAACCCTTTAGTCTTTATAATGCTGTTCCAAATATTGGATCCTTTAGGGTCACCATCCCTGTTGATGAACTGCTTAAAGTTGATTTTAGCCATATACTTATCCTTCAGGATATCCCTCCATTCCCCCTTGGTGTTGAAGATCCTCCATATTTGTTTAGCTTGCAAAGCCCTATTGAACTGCTTCAAGTTCCTAATCCCTAAGCCTCCCTACTTCTTGGGTCTGCAGATATTCTCCCAAGCAACAAGCAAGTACTTCTTATTGCCTTTCGGACCTGCCCACAAAAAATTCTTCTAAATGGACTCCAAAGTATCAACCACTTTGGAGAAACTAGAGAACAGACTGAGAGCATAAGTGGGCAAGTTCTGTAAAGTAGATTTTATCAAGAGAACCTTACCAGCCTAACTTAGAATGATGCCCTTCCAGCCAGCCAGCTTTCTATTAAACCTATCGATGAGTTTGTCCCAAAAGAGGTCAGGAGGCCTATCCCCCATAGGGAGGCCCGAGTAGGTAGAGGGGAGAATCCCAATAGTACAACCTAGGATGTCAACAATTTTCCTTTGTCTACTTTCAGGGGTATTGACAAAAAAGACTGAGCTCTTGCTCCAATTGATGAGTTGACCAGTGGCATTGGAATAAGTATTGAGGATGTCCTTCACATTTCTGGCTTCCATCACCGACACCTCTCCCTCGAGAATGGTGTCATCCACAAATTGTAGGTGAGTGAAGACCAGGGAACCGAAAGAAGGTTTTATCCCCATAAAAAATCCTCTACTTCTTTTATCATGAATTAGTCTACCCAAGCACTCCGCAAGAATAATGAACAGGATGGGGGATAGGGGATCCCCTTGTCTGAGCCCTCTAGAAGATTTGAAGAAGTCTGTGGGAGAACCATTAACCAACACCGCAAAGGTGGGGGTGGAGATCAATTGAGACATAATCTTTCTGGTATTGTCCTTAAACCCAAAAGCTTCAAGAACCTTATCCAGGAACAACCAGTCCTCCCTGTCATAGGCCTTAGATAGGTCAAGCTTGAGCAAAAAGCCATCATTTTTGCCATCTTATAAAGAATGTATGACCTCATGAACTGCTATGATAGAATCCAAGATTTGTCTGCCCGGGACAAATCCTGTTTGTTGCAGAGCTATAATCCCTGGAAGGATTTTGATAATTTTGGTGGTTAAAACTTTAGAAAAAATCTTGTAAAGAGAGTTACATAGGCTAATAGGCCTGAAAGAATCAAAAGAATCTGCACCTGAGACTTTGGGTATCAGAACTAGGAAGGTAGCATTGATTTCTTTGATCAAGCTCTTGGCACCAAAGAATTCCTGAACCGCTTTAACCAGGTCATCTTTTAAGACTTCCCAATACATCTGGAAGAAAAAAGTAGGGAACCCATCTGGGCCAGGGGCTTTTTCAGCAGGCAAAGAGAAGACAGCCACCTTGATTTCCTCCATATCGGGATAGCCACAAGGGCCCTATTCTGACTAGTATTGACCACCATGGGGATGGTTTTAAGAATATCCACCTGATCCTTTTCACCCAGATTGGCCTCTTTAGTGAGGATGGTAGAGAAATACTTGATAGCCTCTTGGGTGATCTCCTTATCTTCCTTAAGAGAAGCCTCCCCCTTTTTTATACAACTAATTCTATTAGCAACCCTATGCTTCATGGTAGAGAGGTGGAAGAATCTAGAGTTTTTATCCCCTTCCTTTAACCACACCGACCTAGATCTCTGCCTCCAAGACATTTCCTCTTTGCCCACAATGTTGTGAAGATTAGCCAAAATCAACTTTTTCGCATTCAGCTTATCTTCGTCATAGCCCGTGTTCTGGATTTCCTCCTGCACCCTAGCAAGGTCCTCCATTATCCGTTCTTTTGCCAAAAAGATATCCCCAAAATCCTTCTTGTTCCACTTTTTGATCTCCATTTTAATGTGTTTGAGTTTCTTAGCCACTTTGTACATAGCTATGCCATCCACATCTATGCTCCACCATTCTCTAATCTTGTCAAAAAGGCTAGGATGAGCATACCACATCTTCTCAAATCTGAAAGGGAAAGCCTTTTTCCTATTGCAAAGCTCAATGGTAAGAGCAATAGGGGAGTGGTCCGAACCAAGTCTAACCATTGGAGAAAGTTTGCAATCATAAGAGTTTAACTAGTCCATAGTAATCAGAGCTCTATCCAGCCTAACCTAGATACAATCAGTCCCAACTCTTCTGTTAGACCAAGTGAACTTGCCACCCTCTAACTCAACATCAAGGAAAGCCAAATTGCTAATAAGGTCAGCCAGATGTTGGCGACTTTCCAAGTCCGGGGGCAGCCCTCCAAACTTCTCAGTAGGTAGCAGGGGAGTATTGAAATCTCCGATAATAATACCTTTAGACCCTCCCATCAAGGGCATCAGGTTACTAATTTTAATCCTGAAATGTTTCCTACCAATTTTGGTGTTAGGGGCATAAATGTTCATAATAAACCAGCTTACCTGATCCTTTGAATTCTTAAATTAAATAAGTAGTATATTACCTTCATCATAGTGATATCTTCTATTAAGCATTCCTTCCATATCACTAACAAACCTCCAGAAGCCCCCGACAAGTCAGAAGCCGCAATCTTCATGCCTTTATTGAACCTAATGCTCTCAATCTTCTCCTTCTTCATTTTCATTTCTTGAATCAAAAAATTATCTGGCCTATTGTCCCTAATCATATTTCTAACAACCTCCTATTTGTGGATTCCATTGAGTCCATGAATATTCCAAGATATGACCTTCATTTTTTCTTTTGAGGGTAGGTTTCCTGGATGGTTTTTTGGGTTTCATCCGCTATATTCCTTCTTGTTTCTTCCTTTCTGATTTGGTTCTTACTCCACCTACCTGGGGTGCTAGGTTTGCTTCCTGTATCAGCTTTAGCTCTGCTTCTCGTCACAGCTAGAGACACTAGGGATGGGTCTCTACTACTCTTCTTTTTTTTAACAGAGATCCAAGGCCCCACATTTTCATCTTTGCAGCTCTCAAATAGAGCCTCCATTCTAGAGATTTGTCCTAGGGAGGAGGAGGTGACCAGCTCGATGATTCTATTGACCTTTCTTGGGGATAGCAGTGAGCTTCTACTAAAGTTTGATTCCTATGAAAAAGAAGGCCCCTGAACCTCCACTGTGCCCTTAGTCTTCTGGGTTTTCGGCACATAGGAATCCTCCTTGATTTCTTCCAAAATGAACTCCTCATCCTCAAGGAGGGTCCGGTTTCCTTTATCTCCCTCCCCAACATTAGGGTCTTGCACAACAGGGCTGAAAGTGATAGCTTCCTTTTCTCCATTACCACTGTCATTCTGGGACTCAAGCTGCACCCCGTTCTCAAGGCTTTTCTCTCCTTCCGGGCTCCGATGAATAGGAGGGATCTCAAATGAATCCTTGGGCCTCTCCCCTTGAGGAATCCCCTCAGAGATTTTTCCTTCAGGGGCTTTCTCCTTCCACACCTTCTTTGGTCCTTCCTCTTGATTCAAAACTTTTTGCTGCTTTTGGGTCTCCTTTCTCTTCCCTTGCTTGATTTGGGCCTTAATTTTTTTTTCCTTCTCTATGAAGATAGGGCACATTTTAGCCCTGTGACCCACCTTTTTATAGTGAAAACAGGCAAAAGGTACATTTTCATAGTCAATTTGCTGCACACGCCTTTCCAGTCTAGATTGGAACTCAATCACTTCAGGCATATCCTGTCCTTCTACAACCCCCACACATATTTTGGCATATGTAAGTCTTTTCTTGGCTGCTATAACTGGATCAATAGATAACAACTCCCCAAAAGAGCTGGCAATGCCATCAAAAACATCCTCATGCCAGTATTCCAGAGGAAGTTCTGGAAGCCTGATCCAGACCGGGGCCCGAGTCAAGAAATCATTATTAAGATCTAGATTAGAGGTCCATTTCTGGAGAATAAGAGTGGATCTCCCCATCAACCAGTTTCCTGCACAACGTATCTTAGAATAGTCTTCAGAGCAGGAGAACTCAAAAGACATGAAACCTTTGGCCATTGCCATAACCTCAACCTGCCCTTTTAAATCCCATTTTTTCTTGGTAAAAATTCTGACCAAATCGATATTCAGCCTAGGGCCTATGAACTTTCCAACAAGAGTAGCCACCATACTCAAAATGTTGTGGTCTATAAGCTCAAAAGGCACCTCTAAGGCAAAAGTTCCCTTCTCTTTGTTGGAGATTTTTTAATCTTGGGGAAGGAGGACTTGCCTGAGGGTTTAACACCGAACAAGTTGGTCCAACACCCCAGCAGGCCTCGAGCTTCCCTAGCAATACTTTGCTTTGAAACTTTGCCCAAAATGTCACCTGGATCTAGCTACAAAGCCCGTGGGTCCCCATCGTCTATCAAATCCTCCTTACCATTGTCCTTACCTTGGTTCAGACTCGAAGCTTGGTCCACCTGTCCCTGCTCTGCCTATTTCCGCTCGATCTCCCATTCAAATTTTTTCCCTCCTCTCCGCTGCCCCTGCTCACACACACCATTTTTTTTCTTTCACATATGACGTTAGATCCTATAAAATTTTTGATTAACCCTTGGTTGTAAGCACTGCAGGCAAGAAGCCCCACTATTTCACCAAGGGTCAATGAAAAACATTATCAATTAAGATCCACAGTAGAGAATGGCCCTGTGGGGACTTGAACCTTGGTTGTAGGCCCTATAGGCAAGAAGCCCCACCATTTCACCAAAGGGACAAGGATTTAAATTTTGATTAACCCTTGGTTGTAAGCACTACAGGCGAGAAGCCCCACTATTTCACCAAGGGTCAATGAAAAACATTCTCAATTAAGATCCACAATAGAGAATGGCCCTGTGGGGACTTGAACCTTGGTTGTTGGGTTAAATTTTTCATTACTAAAAATGGTGTGGACTATAATTTGGTGGTTCAATTTCATGACATTGTAAACATGAGTGACAAACCCGATCTGCCCACGGAGTCACTGGAACGCTCGTGACCACGCTCGACCCAAGTGACCCCAAGGTGCACTAAGTATGATTGGGCAGCGATCTTCCGAGGCTCATATCTCAGACCTCGTGAGAGGTATCGACAAATTATCAGGGGCTATGGGATCATGTTTCCGAGGTCTACAATAACCTCTCTCAATTTTGGGCGATTCGACTTCGTTTGCATTTGGCAAGGCGATCTCAATCGATGCCAAAACTTGCAGTGAGGGTCAGTTGAAAGTAGCTCAGAAGTGTATCTTTCAAACCATCCATCCTGGCATCAAATCATCTGCTCCATCAACTCTGGTTGGCCGGGTAAACGCCAGTGACAACCCCATTCTACCCACAGAGCCATTGGAATGCTCGCGACCATGCTCGACCCAAGTGACCCCAAGGTGCACTAAGCACGATTGGACAATGATCTTCCGAGGCTCATATCTCAGACCTCATGAGAGGTATCAAAAAATCATCAGGGGCTATGGGATCGTGTTTTCGAGGTCTACAATAACCTCTCTTAGTTTTGGGCGATTTGACTTCATTTTCATTTGGCAATGCGATTTCAGTCGATGCCAAAACTTGTAGTGAGGGTCAATTGAAAGTAGCTCAACAATGTATCTTTCAAACCGTTTGTCCTGGCATCAAACCGTCTACTCCATCGGCTCCGATTGGCTAGGTAAACTCCTGAGACAACCCTATTCCGCCCACGGAGTCATTGGAATGCTCACGACCACACTCGACCCAAGTGACCTAACAACACAAGTGCTACATTTCTTTGTGGATTTAGTAAACACCAATATGATGAGTTATATACACAGTGAGTATATACATAGTATTGAAACAATGTAGTACTAAGTGGCTCAAGTGAGTATATATAATGGTATGAAACATAAGAACATAAGAAATCTATAGAAGTTAAACCTCAAACATAATAAGCTCCATGAATAGGGTATTCCAGAGTAAAGAAAAAAAAATGTAACTTCAACAAGATATAATTTAAATCATAATGATAATCATAGTCAAGATATAACTTCACCATTCAATTCCATAAGCATGAATAATAATGTATACAAAAGATGACACAAATATAACATAAAAATGAACATGTTCTATATATAGAAAGTATCAAATGTATCAAAAGTATCTCCATATACAACTATGGCACATGTCATTTCAAAATGTCTACAAAATCAATGTTTCAAGGTGTACAATGTGACATATATGTCATCTCAAAATGTGCCAAGTGGCATATCTAAATGACCACAAAACTAAAACTACATCCTATGTCATAGGTGGATCATCAAAATGTAGCCTCTTTGAAGAAGTGTTTGGCTCTGATTGATCCTGCATAAAAAAATGAGTTCAAACCCAAGTTAGATTGCTTACTTTATATGATTTGTACACACACACACACACATATAAATATATAATTCATAATTCAAACACTAATTTAATTAAAATTATAACTAAATACAAATATCTGTACCTGGCCTCTCGGTCACCTACCATGATCAGGGATCCTAGCATAAGTCCTTGGTAGCGAAGGGACCATGCCAACAATACCAACTCTGACCTATAAATATATATTTGCAATAATGAGATTAGTAGAGTGGTGCAACATAGAGTAATAAATCTACAAAATAGGATGATACTAGAATTAAAACTTACATCTGGTGATCCCTCCTCTGGAATAGTGGGCTGGGTCAACAAAGAATACGAAAGATTCTCGTGGGCCCTCTTTCACACTAAGAGTAACCTATGAGAGTAAAAAGATTGTCAATTATATATAAATGTACTTCATCATAACAACCCTAGTTACAAAATACAAATAACAATATGTAAAAGTCTATGTACAATCAGGCTATCGCTCCGAATCAAAATGCCTGTCAGCCTAGGCTCCTGAACCCATGTCAGAACATCATCGATAGCCACACCCTATACAATAAATTCAAGTAAAATATTTATTACTACACACAAGTGGCATACATATGCATGCATAATTAATCTTAAACAATTAATTACCTTTCCTTTGTCGACACCTGATGAAGGAACCCCCTCGTGCCCCCCATTGACATTGGTTGTAGCCTGCAAGAGTACAATAAGATGACAATATATTAGTAAATGTATGAATTTTATTGCTCTAATTGATAGAAATTTAAGCACGTACACCAAATGATATAAAAAAAACTAATGGGTACATAATTTATAATATACCGTATAGGCATCAAGGCCAAATGAAATGGCCGAAGCTGTGGATTCATCCACCTGTCTCAACTCCTCCTGTGTCATCAACTGAACATAAATAGAAAAAATATATATACATAAGTGCATGCAATCATTCAAACTAATCTAAATAAATAAATTAAATAACTTATGTGACAAATTTATTTATAATGTTTACTCTTACCGTATCAATAGGAGTCCATGGCTCTGCATACACCTCTTGAGCACTCTCATGAGATGTAGATGCTCCATGAGGTGTTGCGGCCTTTGTAGCTGCGTCTCCTACATCCTCCTCATCAATAACATACTGATATGTATAAGCATCAATAAGCGGTCCGAGGCACATATTCTTGCATATAATGCAAATATGGGGCTCGTATACATGTGAACTCCGACAAGATGTCGATGCATCAGCATCATCTACACCAGCAGGCAACACTGACCTGGTCTGCATGATCAACTGATCACTCAGCAAATGAATGGCCTTAATAGTTTGTGAGGAAGCCTTTGCAATGATATCGGGATGCTACACTCGAGGAGGGGGTGCAACATCAGTGGGTGGGACAAAGGTAGTGGCTTTTTTGCACTGGGCAAATGGCCTAGTCTGAGGAGCTCCTCCGCCTACGCCCATGTTGGGCCTCATACTCTAATAATTAACATTGTGACCAAGCAAAAACTCATCATACAATTTTTTTATGAAATAGAAAGGGAGCTCCAAATTGCTATGGGGTGGTTTATCAAAAACCATCCACCAGCGATCCCAAAAGCATGTGCGCATTGCTTCATTTGTGCACTATTTTATTGATAATTTGAGCTTTTTGGGGTCAACTGGTAATCCGGTTTTAGGATTCACAAAAAGAGAGGCTATATCTTCCTTACTTATATTAAGGGCCGCAATCCCATCATGGTCAAGCCCGTCATCAAATTGGGCATGCATATCATCACGCCAATGAAGAGTAGCATTATGTTGCTGCGTGAGTGTGTCAATATTTTCAACAATAGTATTTAATGTGGCAAACATGGGACCTAATGTAGTTATATTCTGATATGTGTTTTGGAAACCTCATATTGTGTTCAAATTATCTTGTATCAAATCTTCTAAAGATCGAGGGTTTTGAGACGGGGGATTGTTTTGGGGATCGTTATTTGGTGCGGGAGGGTTATTTTCTTCATTGTTGTCAGCCATGCCTGATTAAATAAAAAACAAATTTCAATTTCAATTTGATTTCATATATTATTACAAAAATAAATACAAAACCCTATTTCAACAAAAAAAAACTACGTTTAGCATCAGAATCAAATAAAACAATCAAAATCTACAAAGAATTTACTTACCGTTTACTGCGGAGATCGAATTTGTTGTTGCGAAAATTAGATACCCGAAAATATCAAGTATATGATATTTGCAGCCATTTTCCAAACCCAAAACATGAGGAGAAATGAGGAAAATGGCTCATGGGTTTTGATTTATTCCACAGGTTTCGGGTACCCAATATAATATTGGGTACCCGATTAAGCTTGTGCTTTGGTGTCAAGTTTTCTCAGGCGTACTAACACCCAGGCCTACTAAAAAGTCAACAAGTGTTTTCATGCGCTTTTGGACGAGTGAAAAGTGAATATTTTTCACATCGCCACTTTTTGGCCCCTCATGATCTTGCACATACCCGAATATGACACTTTAAGACAAAGACTGGTAGAATATCTTGAAAATTTAATATGAATGATTGCCCAATAGTATTTCTTCAGTATCAACAAATCAACTAATGGTTCTCTCAAATTAATATTTGGTTTAGATATTATATTTATTAAATTTTCCATAAATAATGAAACAAATTATTTAGAAAGAGAGGGTTTGACTCATAATAATAATATCACATTATAATTGATTTTTATTTGATTAAAGTACAAGTATATATATATGTATATGTACACACACACACACACACACACACACACAAATTTCAATTATATAATTTCTAGAAGTGAATATGACACTACTACAAGAGAAAGACATAGAATATCTTGATAATTTAATATTGCTTAGTATCAGCATCAGCCAATGGCTCTCTAAAATCATCTTTAAGGTGTGTGAATCTAGAGTACATGTTGATAAAGATGAAGTCTTTATGATGTTTAGCAAAATCGCTCGCTACATTTACTCTCTTGGAGTATCCTAGGATCTTGTTTGTTCTCAGAAGATCTGATCATTTTTTGTGTATCACCTAGTGATTTTCTGTCCAGGCATTTTTTGGAAGAGGAGGCTTGAACGGTCTTCCCAATAGAGTAGTTGGAAAGATTGGAATGAGATTTGGATTGATGGGTAAAAGCCTTTGATTCCTCTCGTTGAACCCAAACTGTTGTGGTTTTGAATATGACTGTTTATTTTGAATATATTGAAAATTTGAATTTCTCGGTACCCCCATTGCTTCCTTCTTTTGGAGAAAATGGCCCTGATGGAGTTTTCGTCCAGAAGACTAACCTGGAAATCATCTCTGAAAAAACCTTCGTGATCTCTCTGTAAGTTATCTTGGTGTTGTTGTATACTTGTGGAAAACTGAAAACCATTTCTGCCATTTTTAAAATCCTGATAACCATTGCCTCTTAATCTGTGGGGGTTTTTCCTAGCCTGTCTATGTCTCCCAGGGCAGTAATTTCTCAGAGGCAAGTGATGGCGAGGAAGCTCTCCCATGTTCTCGAACACTAGTGACTCCTTACTTTGTGATGGAAGAAAATTTGGATAGAACATTTAGTAAAGTTTTTTGAATATATATATATAAGAAAAAGAACGTTTTAGTTATCTATTTGCTGCCTCTATAACTCATTTTGTCCTCTAAGATTCTTGCCACTAAAACATGGATGATATCTAACTTTTAGTAGGTGTATTGTTTTGTCTATGAAATTTGTCACTGTTATATTTTCTTCTAAACATTAAGTTAATCAAGCCAATATTCATTGGTACACTAAGATAAGATAAGATAAGATAAATTATAAATGTCCAACAAGAGACCACCAAAAGGGTCTAAGGAACTGAAAGCATACAAAAAGGAAACAACCAATAGCAGGAGCACCAAATAGTGTCCGGGGAAAGAACAAACAAGTAAGCAAAAGAGCCAGAAAGAGCGACTAGAGGCCCTTTCAGGGTGAGAAGTAATCCAACACCGAAGGGTATGGTTTGGGGTGAGAGTGAGCAAGAGCCCCTCTAAATAGCTCTGGAGGTGGAGTGATGCTGTCGAGTGTGGTCTCTACAAGGTCTCACAGTCCTGGTGTGACTAGAGGAAAGAGGACCAAGAGGGCACTTCGTGCCCCGGGACGAGGACATAGAAGTGAAATAGGATGTGATAAGCTAATCAGAGCTCTGACTCGACGGGAACTGAAGCTAAAGGGTGAGATCGCGAAGCCACGTGGTCTCCTATAAATAGAGAGAAAGGCACTGCTGATCGGTGTATCTGAAGGAGGAAAGAGATCCACACTCTCTGAACAAGCAGTGGAACCTCCCTCTGATCTCATAGTAAATGGGACAACGGAAGATAAAGTGTCTCTGTTTCCGCCTCCAAACAAAGTGCAAAGGCGGTAGATCCGGTCCACTCTGTCAATGTGGTGGTCCGTCTGGATGCGGAGCCGGTTGGAGCTGACTCTGAAAGACCCCAAAGAAATTTTGAGAGCATGACTCCAGTGGTGAGCCAAGTACAGAGGGCACACAATGACCCCATCTTGAATATCCATATAGTGCTCTGCATAAAAGGCCATCCTTGGACGGAGCCCCCTAGGAGGGTTGCTCCATGTCGTAATAATATACTACCTATAAATGTCAAGCCTAATATGCCCATTCAGCTCCTGTTGAGAGGGAAGGAGGTGGGCGGGAGCATCCGGAAAGAATTGAAAAGGGGGTAGACAATCAATCGAAATCCCCATGAAACCCAGCTAGGCAGAAGCCTAGGCGTACCAGCAACGGGCTCTGCCAGAAGGGTCGAAACTCGCAATTGCCACATAAGAGCAGTAGGCCAAGTAGGGATATCTATGCCGACAAACAGGAGAATCAACGAAACCCCGGAGGCGATGAAAGAACCAGATCAGTCTGAATCTGAAAGGATGTGCCCCAAACTCAGCAAGGATAATGCTGTGAGGAGTAGATCAGTGACATCTGATAATGCGCCAAAGAAGGAGGATCTGAGGGAGGATTCAAAGTTTTTGCCGCTTTCACAGGCTGAGATGTCCATGATTGTAGGGAACAGAGGGGCAGCAACAATAAAATAAACACAAAATACATATTGATCAGAAATGAACTAATATATAGACTGTTTAAGGTTCAGCTCTAACGAACTTCACATGGTTACATTCTTCTCTAATGAACTTCACACAATTACATTCTTCAACTCATGCATAAACACGAACACAATTACATTCTACTGCAGACACGGCTTCATAGTTTCCTGAGCTACTGCTCATATAACATCACAATCTTCATACCGCTCTATAGAGTTTGACTCATGGAACAGTACAATACAAATATAAACTCTGACATTATATAGAAAGCTGAGTGCAAATGATGGAGAGAGATATTTGCAAATTCGCAGATATGATTGTGAATAGATAAGCTTTGTAGAAAGGTGGCAAAGAAGATAAGTTTCAGGATAATATATTAAATAGAAATGTAAGTAAAAAGTAATACAATTTTTTCATTTGAATTTTTTTATTAAAATGTTTAAGATAGTACAAATTTTCACTTTCAACACTGATAAATTTCATTTAATTTATCCTAATCAAATATAAATATAAACAAGAGCCCTTGTGGGGCTTGAGTCCTTGTCTTTTGTGAAAAAAATGAAAGGTAAATTTGGACGATGGTTAAATCATATTTATTGAATAGGGAATATCGTAATGTGCAATAAAACAACTGTAAGTATGAAATGTTGGTTTTATGGTTAATGTTGTGAAACCACAGGTTAAAACAAATGAAATCAACCAATGTATAAAGAGCCGATGGCAACATGCTTGGCAATAAAATTAATTATTTCATCTTGATAAGGTCTAATTTTAGATGAGAAATATGCAAGATATAATTATTAATTAAATTAATTTTACTGATCACTTCTTTACTTCTTGTCATTCCTCCATGTATCCTTAAGATCTGTTAGAACTATTTCTGTTCTTAAAAGCATAAAACCTATTTTGCCTACAAAGATTTTTTTCTCCTTTGTAGACAGCCTTAACGTTTACCATTTAGCTAACTTCGTTTCAGCCTTGTTTCTTTTAGTGAACAACAGTTTAAATTTAATCATCGCCTTTGAGAGCTGACTTTCAGATTTAGATGGTGTACTTGTATCCATGGGGCAATACCATTTCGAAAGCAGACAAGAAGCTAGCTTCGTGATATATGTGCAAAATTTAGACTGCACTTGCATTCCTCATTCTAAGTCAAAGAATAGGTTTTAGGATTTATCTCAAAGTGAAGCCAAGACATAGCAGGAGGCTAGATTCTGGGACAGGATACGTTAACAATGTAACAAAGCTGTTTATTAGGTGTTACCCTCTTCGTGATATCACCTTCGATCACCTCACCCAAGACATAGTTTGCTTCTCAGTCCAAGGGTGAGGCAAATGCATGATTCAAGTCTTGGAAGTAAATATGCTACTTCATTTTTGTTTATGCGCTAAGCTTTATTGCAACTTACCATTTATAACTTCAGAGTATTCTCTTTTTAACCTTTATTTATGCTTGGGAGATCCCTTGTGCTGTAGTTTTTTCTTGTATATACCGTATATACTTGTAGTTGGAAAATCTGTTTTGACAGAGTACTTGGTTTGCACTTTGCATATCACTTGTGCTAAAAATTGTTGTAAAGTGGTAATAAGTTTGTTACCATTTTCAAGCAGAAAAGATTCTCTAGTCATTTGTTATTACATCTTCAGTGTTTGACTCAATAGAGAAGGCTACTACCAATTGTCTAAATAGTAGATGCAACAATTGTATGAAGGTGAGTATCGTACATAAAAATGTGCAAGTACATTTACCACCAAAGATAGATGTGGAACTGGAAACTAAATAGAAGTTATAGTTTCCGTATTCATTCCGTAAGAGCTCATATAATATTTAGTTACTTGTGGTAAGGGAAATAGTGGCATCAGAGAAGTATGAAATATACAAGCTTTAGCAGGTTGCTTGGCTAGTGCTATACTTACTATTTGTCGTCATTGTTTATTGATAATGCGTTTATGCCTCGAGATAGGAATTTGGGAAAAATATGTATTGAATCCTCACCTAGCCTGAGGTAGTTCAATTGATGAGCTACATGCAGATTTATGAAATAAGAGATACATTGGGCTTAAATTCCATAGATGTCAGTTGTTGCTGATGTACTAATTATTATTGTTGTTCTTGATGCTGCTATAATGTGATTTAGTAAAATTTAACATTAACACATTCGTTTGATTGTGGATTGAAAAACTTTGTTAATTGATGTCAGAAGTTAGTTAATAACTAAAATTTAAGGTTAGTGGATTGATGCTTGCCTCGTAACTCCACCACCATGGATTTCGAAGAAAAGCCCACATTCTATGCAAATCTTTATTTCTTAAATACATGGATAGTCAAGTTATAGATTAAATCAAATCTCCAATCATGTAAGATTATAATGGAAATACATACCAAGGAGAGACGAGAATAAATATTAAATACACCTTGAAGATTAGCAAATTTATATTATGATCTAAGTTATCAGGTTTGTACCCACAGGCCTCGTACTGGGTTCTGCTATGCACCCGGTTTGGGCACGTCTGTGGGTACTTGCTGGGTTTTCCTAGGGTACCTATTGGGCATGTCTATGTATATTTGAATATTTTTCCTCTGTCAATTGACATTTAATATTTATCTTTAGCATTTGGTATTGATTAATGATCAATTATCATACTATGAAATGATTTAGTTTTAGAATTATGTATATTTCTCTTATTTTTTTGTACACACACATACCCATATGTACACAAACCCCTAATTTTTTTTCATGTACCCACGTAGCTGGTTCTTGAACCCGCACTCATCCCCGAACCCGTACTGGTAACTTAGATTATGATGAATGCTGTGAAGTCTTAAAATGCTCATTATATGAAACCGTGTATTTAGATTTTTCCTATTCATGTGGACCTGCTAACTCCTGTAGTAACAAACTGATCCAATCACATGTTTGCATGAGAGAAGTTGCAAAATCTTGAGACTCAAGTTTTACAAAAAGAATTGGTAACTAAGGATTTTGCATACCTGAAATGCGAAGTAAGATTTTGTTTAGATTTATTTCATGAAATGTGTCAAATGCAATAATTTGTTTTAAATAGTAGATACATGTGTAAATTCTTTCAAAAGTAAATCTAATCAAGATAGGTTTAACGTATCTTAAGTATTTTCTTTTAGAATTTAAAAATAAAATTTAGTAAGTTAGATATTATGCTAACTAATGTGACATGAAAACTTTTTCTTTTAAACATACTTTTGCACTTGCAAGTTTACATTTTTTTGACATAAGGTGAGAATCCTGCTGAAACACAGCTCTTGTTATTACTACTAATTGTTAAATTATTAAATAGGTTATGTAATAATTGTTATAAGTACTACCTACTATCATTATAATAATATAAACTCTTCCCAAGCATGGCTGAATTGGGGAGAGCTGCTTGTGGGCACAAGCTGACAAAAGTTTCATCTCCCACCAATTCATATAGTATCAAAGGATGTGTTATTCTACCTATCACATTAAAAAAGTTTACCCAACCCACTGCAGTTTAAGTTTACCCAACCCACTGCAGTTTATAAGGGAGCTTCCTAATTCTTGCAGCCTTTAAAAAATATTATAACTCTAAGTTAATCTTTTGCTGAAATTATTAATAATACAAGTATTATTAACTGGAAAAAAATATTATTATAATAATACTAGACATGTTTGTTTCTTTATTACTTGAGTATTATCTATTGTGTAAACAGTAGCTCTAAAGACTGACGTGTTTTACTTTAAAAAAACTAGCCATATGCATTGTCTTTATTAACCAACATCAAGCAACATCTACATAATAAGTTCTCTAAAAATACACATTAATGACAAAATTTTAGTCAGTATCTTCAGATAACCATACCCACCTGTAGTAACATAGATAGAACATACATATTTGCATACATATGGTAAAACACAGTGACCTACAAAATCCCCTGACCATATATTAGTATAGATGGATGTTTCCAAAATCATTGCCTCAACTAGTATGTTGCAAGCATTTCAGTCATACACATGTTTTGTTTTAAGAATACAAAATGAATTTATATTAACATCTGCAACTGAACAATTTAGGCCAATGGACTTAAATGAATGATCTGGAGTAAGAGCCCAAATGAACAGAAAGAGAAAAAACCCACAAACCAATAAATTGAAAATGATGAACCATATAGACAGAGATTACATCACGGGTATCCTGCATTGGGCTCACATGGAAATCTGAACTCTTTGTTGCTACATACAACATACTACGGTGACAAAAATAATGTGAAGACAGCAATGTTTAATGGGATCAATCTTTTGCATGATGAGCGCTACTTAATTGCTACTCTATTTCTTTGCAAAACAAACTGTAAATATCTGGATACAATGAACAAATTAAACAAAAAAGGTATTTTCAGAATATATAACATGCCTAAGGCCATAAATGGTCTGTTATTCACCATCAATTGCTCAAACTTAAGTAATTTTGAACATATTCCAGCCATCTCTCAGTTTATGGCTTTTCCCAAATTGGTGGGATTCCAATTTGGCCTTTTGTTGTGAGTTTACATTTACAAGTAAAATGACCATTGTGTGCTGAATTCTTAATTTGTTGAATTCGTCTAGAAAGTTAACAGTCTCTGACTAGAAGACTTGTGCAGGAAACTTCCATTGATGACAACCATGTTGAAGATTAATAAAAGGCACAGTAATGCCAGGTGTGGTAAGCTGGGTTATGTCTAATAATTTATTGACCCTCAGACTCCAATCCCTTGAAGACATGCCAACGGTGTGTTACACTGTAACTAAATCCAGGGGAGGGAGATATGCACCAGTGTAGCATGCCACACTTAAATCTAGGTGTAGAATGACTCAATGGCTAAGCCCAATTATTAAAAGGCACACATATATTAATTAAAAAACAATGCTAGATCCACATTCCCAACAAAATTTGCTTTCTAACATATTTGTTTTCATCAATATCTACAAACAACTGATATGCCAATTGTAATAACTTCAATCTTCACAGACCAAGAAAAACTGGCATGAGATATTTTCCACATTCTCAAATTGGATAACCAAAGCCAGGAACAAGGGAACTCATCTGTCTTGCTTAATTTTGTTGTTTCATTCTCACCATGCCATGGAGCATTGGTAGGCAAGGTAACAAAAATGGAACTAACCCAACGGATCAATTCCTCTCCTACCGTGTAAAAATTATAAACATACACTATCAAATGTCATTCCATGAAAAGTTAGATCTTCTGCACTATGAAGGCATCCAATCTTTCATTTTAAACCATTGTATATGATTTTATGCCGTAATGACACAGCTGTTGCACCAATGGCAACTGATATGGCAAAGGAACTCCAGAGCCACTGTTGTCTTTTCTTCAGTGTACGCCGACATCTCCTTGCAAGTTCTACAAAATAAGTATAATAATTCAATAAAAATGGAAACAATTAAACCAGACAAGTAAAATGACACATTTGATTATTGTTATGTTGATACAGTTTGCAAAAGAAATGGAAAATGAGCCCATCGCCAATAGTTAGGGGCAAAACTGTGAGATCCCTGCATTTATTTTACTACGGGTGAGATGAAAAAGGGAAGAGAGGCTACATTGCTATGCACTGACACTACTGAGAGAATGTGTGGCAAAAAAAAATTTATGCTTTAATGCTTCCTCCTGTATACTTAATTTAAAGAAAAAGAAGATGCATCAACACTTAAGAGTGATTAAACTAGGTGGATACATAAAGCTCAATGCTTCAATGCTATTCATCACACAAACATGAAGAGCAGCAACTATCTAACAACGAAACAGAAGCAAAATGCATATAAATGCCGATCTTACCTATGGCCTTTTGCTTTTATGGAAACATTTCATTAGTGACCAATTCATTATACAGCACACATGATTTCTATGCAGACACACTAATTAGAGAATTTGCGGCAGGGCTAGACCAATATATTTCATAACTCAATGGATTGATATGCACAATGTGCTCATGGAATAGACGTATAAATAAAGTATGCATTGAAACAGGATAGAGAAATACATGTAAACCAATAGTCTAAAACCACAAAACAAGTCGAAGACTTATAGGATGTCCAATGTTGATCTCAAATATGGATTCCTGATTCTGTTGAGATATTTTACAATTTATGCACTCATAGAATTGACTTAGTAGAAAAAATAAACCAAACGGAACTTACAAAGCTGAGACCCCCTGTTCTGTAGACAGGACCAGCCATGGTAAATCCGCGTTGACTGGATAAGAAAACGCGAATGTAAGGGATTTCATCAAATATAGCAGACACTCCGCCATTTTTGCGCCCTTTGGAAAGTGTTTGTGCGTATTCCTGGGGAGAGCCATATTCAAACAGCTGCTCTTGATGAAATCCAAGCTACTCTTTCAGATAATGTTCTACGAAGGGCCCTCGCTGGTAACCCACAGGTGCTCTACTGTCTAGCAGAAATTGCACGTCTGTAACAGTTGGTTTCATCTGTTGTACAGTGATGATTGAAGTGAGGCTGGCCGTGTAGCTCGACGTTAATATCAGCACCACAAACAGCCATACGATCACCACTCCTCGAGCCAAACTACTTACAATCCTTTCCCCTGTTAGAAACCTAAGAGTAAGAGATTTCCTTCAAACAATCAACAATCTTAACCCCTGTTGAACACATAAAATTATGAAAAATCTTTCCTTTTTCTATGAGAAATCTAAAATCTGGGAGTTTAAGCACTTACTCTGAGAGAAAAACAATGTAGAGAATGAAAACCTACACAATACAAGAGCAGGATTAGTGTTTTCTTTTCTATTGAGTTGAAAGAGCTCAGACAGCTGATAAAGTTGTGATTGTTTATTAAATTATTTGAAAAAAATGTTCAATATGGAAAACAAGTACTTTTAAACAATCGAATGAAGTGGGGTGGAATAACCTGATCAGTTGTGACTATTCATACAAGAAGATAGTCTCAAATAAAAATAACATGAAGCAATTGAATTCAGTGTGATCAAATTACCAGATAAATTGTTACTTTATTTGCATAGCAAAATGATCAAATGTAACTGTTATTGTTCATTCAGACAGTGGTTTTAAATAAAAACATCTATTAAATATTTACTGTCATGCAATTGAATAAGTATAAAAAATTATCAAATAAAATGTGACTTTTCATTGTAAGAAATGTTTGTTTAGTTAACCTTCTTTTTACTCTTGTTTCACTTCCTTCTTACCTCTTTTCAAGGCTAATTCTACAATTCAATACATCTCTTTACTTTCTGATAATGAATCATTCAAAGTGATCTAAAAAATAATATAACTGTTTATTCAACCTTCTTTCTGGTTCTCATATCACTTCTTCCTTCTCATATCACTTCTTCCTCTTACCTCTTTTTTAGATTGATTCTACTGAATGTGATCCAGAAAATCGATTGAAAAACATATGTGATTTGCATCAAAGGCTGTGAAAACCCTGCTTGATTGGATTAAATGCTATTATTTAGCATCATAGTATCAGATTATGAAAGGATTGCAGGTCAAGTATTGAGCCAGGTATGTAGTGCTTGAGGTTGTCAGGATGTTTGAGTGCATATACTGAAATAAGAAAAATAATTATAAACTGGTTGTGGAAACAGTAAATGATCTAGTATATGTTCATTCCAAACTGCACCATTGGCAAAAATGTTTGAATGCATAAATATGGGGATGAGAAATGGTAATATGGTTACTCTTCTGCAGGCAAGAAGATGTCTCAATGCATGATAAGTCTAGTTTCCTGCAATAGCTGTCTTCTTGATGATTCTTTGAAGGATCTGAGAAATGTGTCGATGAAAAGCTATTTCTATTTTGCAGCCACTTAAACAAAAAGAAGATATATTAAAGATACAATATAACCATAAAAGTGTACATCTAATGAGGATGAAGCATCAAAATATAACCATAACAATATAACCATTGCAATATATATTCAAGCACCATATGAGATACAAATCAAAGGAGTAAAGAGATTGATGAATGTTAAAGAAGAGTAAGTATGAATCCCCTAATAGCATAAGGAGTATCATCAGGAAAATATATGAAAATATAAATGAAACTCAAAGATTCATTCTACCCAAGCTTATTTTCCTACAAATATCTAATATAGTCATGCATGCTAGATCTAAGATAAAATAATTATGATATTTTGCCTCAGATAAGTAAACAGTTGTATTTGATCTTCTTACACTTATGGTAACCAGATATATGCATAGAGGGTGCTGATTTGACAATATTATTTATTTTACAGGAACATAATTCTCATGAGCCAGTTTAATAAAAAAAGTAATATGCATAATACATGATCATAGTAGTAGAACGTAAAGTGTGTTAGGTTATTAGTCTATTACATATCCTGTAGCAGATATCTACAGGTGTAGCTTTAAACAATATAGAATATTCAATTTATCCAATGGTTTTTACATGTAGATGACTTAGTTTACACCAAATGAGTTGTGTTTCTCAGACAGTACAAAAGGATTTTTGTCTAATCAAAAAGGGGTGTTTGAAAAGTGAAATAGCAGGACTAAAACATTAGATCTTTAAATATCATAATCAATCAATGAAAAAACATAGCCAGGACTCAATCACAGAATCAGTAAATAACTAAATATTACAAATACAATAATAATTGTTGACAATCATAGACTATCTAGGGCATTCAATAGGAAATCCTCCCTCTAGCACCCCTAAGCATATCACCACTCCAGGCAGCAAACTGATACAGTTTGACCTTCTAAACTAGGTACTGAACAAATATTTTCACAAAACTCATATGGTTCAATTAACAGATTTGCAACAAGAGTTATGGAATTTATTAACAATGAATGATGAGAGCCCCATTCGTTTAAAATAACAAATTAGGTACCGTGATCCAACTAATTACATACTCAAACCCTTTGGTCTGATTAACAAATTTGAGACTTGATACTCTGAAAAACAACAGAAGTCTCAAGCTCTGAAAAACCAACAGAAATATAAGACCCACCTCACAAGGTAGCTCTTGAAACTGCTAAAAACTCATACCTCAGTACACCCTGAACCATAAAGCCCAATACTTAAACGTATCCTACAAATCCCAAATTCTAATGACGAACCTAAATCTCCGCATTCAAACCTCACACCATATGCTTCAAGTTGAAACCCTATCCGGTAAACTCAACATTCACACCCTAAACCATAAAGGTACCGTTTAAACCCTAGCTCCTGTACTGAATTCATCCCATTTGGACTCGGAACAACACTCAGCTCTAAAATGGAATTTTAACCTTTTGAATATAAACCACCTACTAATGCAGACCTCTGCACAAATTTTTTTGCCAGTTTTCAGTCGATCTTAACACTATTTGGTGACTATTTATTAACACACAGCATTAGAAAGTTTACGGTGTTTGAGTTCGAGGGCAGAATAATCACAAATAGTATACATCGTAAGGGACAATATTTATGGTATAAATTCATGAATTTGCAACTCTGAAATCGAATAACGTGCGTAAATATAAAAATAGTAGCTCCTCGTACCATTGACGCTGTTAGAATTTGTTCCCAAACCACTTTGTGGCAGATGTATTGACTGTTTATTTTCAACAAATTGTGATTATATATATAATGAAAAATTCAATTGAATGAAATATAATAAAATTATGAGACAAATTGTAATTAATCATTAAAAAATAGTTCAAAATAAGAAACGACCTGCAAGTGTTCGCTATCTAAGAAAATTGAATTGAGTGTAGTGAGATTACCAAGATAATAATTGAACAAACTGGCCACAAGTAAAAAAAACTGTCGACTGTTTACTTTCTTTGAAATTACCAGAGCATGGTAACAATTTGGCGCCTGGGGATTCCCCTGAAGGTGGTGTTCCGCTTATGTTCAAGCACCCACACCACGATTCCAGTAAAGAGAAAGAACAAGCCCGTTGCAATCCACATGCCCGGAGTGAAAGGCCGCAAAAATGCCCAAGTGTTGCTGGTATCGACTTTCCGGACAGGCACCACCATCACTAACCCGGATTCTGAATACGGCTGCGTGAAATCCACCAAATTACTTCGGTTTGCTAGAATTGTACTATCGCCTACCATTGCATCAAAATCCTGGTATGAACACATAAGAACGTCAGGAATTTCAAGCCTACGGAAACCATAGACATAAGCTTAACAAAAACAAAGCAAGCAAACGAAAAGCGGATGGATACCTTCTTGTAGACTCTCTGAATAAGTTCATCGTAGTTGGGGGTAAAAGTGTCGTTTCCCATGGGAACAAATTTGCAAGACAGTGCATAAGGTAGCCCTTTGACGACCTTCTCGAAAACGTCGATGACGAAACCTCCATTGATCTCAGGATCCTTTTCATGGGTTGTCACCACAAACTGATCAAAACCGCGTCTTACAGGAACAGCGATTTTTAGTTCCTCCGTGGTGTCGACAGGCGCTGCCTACCCACCGGGCACATTTTTTGACTCGTCGGGCCAAGTGACGTTTTTCAGGACTGATAAATTCTCGCTCCCAGACCCGTTGATCCACAACCCGACTGTACGTACCCGCCGGCCTCTGATCCGTCCACATTGAGAATTTCATACGGAGAATTCGCAAGCTCTCCCGGCGTAGTCGCCCTCAGCCACCCGCTCAAGCCATCGTAATCCATCTGCAAAAGCAGCTGCTTTAAACGCTCTCCCTGCTGCAAAATTCTATTGCCTGTGAGCTCCGTCCACGGGCTTGGCTGCACAGGCGAGAATTCGAAGCGGGTAACATTTAACTACTGCAGAGCCCTAGCAATTATTGGACACAGAATTGTAGGCATAATACAGGTATATATTTATCTTCGCAAGTCTGTCCTCGACAGTAAATTCACTTCTGAATTTTTCTTCCCACCGCTTGGGAAAATCATCAGTGGAGTTTTTTATTGAAGCCCGAGTCGCCAAGGCATCCTTCATGGAGTCAAGGTCAGAGGGCTTCAGGGTATCCAGAACGGAACTGGAACCGTCTGTAATAATCCACACGTAGCCCTCACCCATCATTCCAATATCTGAAGCCATAGAGAAAATCTTCTGCCCTAGGTCAAAGGTCATATGGACAACAAAAACCCAGGTCTGCATTGTCATGAGTTTGTAAAGTTCTGCTCTAATGCAATCCGAGGAGGCGTTGACAGGAATGGAGCATCGGTAGCTAATTTCGGATCCCACCTGTGGGAATGCATTTGAGGTTTACACATCTATAATGGTAAAAGCATATGATTTCTTTTAATATCGACTGTGCTCGCCGTACTCAACCGATGTGAACAGAATAATGAAAAAAACAGCTGTCTAGCATTTTGCATTTTTTTTGTATTTACCAAATCTAAAAATGATTTATACCCCCGGAAAATTGCTCTTGTCCAATCAAAAATTAAGAATTTTGTATTTTTTGAAAATATAAATTTTGCTTTTTCAAAACATCATACACAACATTAGAAATATATTGTTATGAATGACAAATAATTGCAAACTAATAGTCATAAATCATATGAAAACATAAGTCTCTGCCTATAAATAGGCAGGACTAACAAGAATAACTAAAACAATTTCACACATGAAATCATATGAAAGATAATTTCAAATATTTCTGATACAATTAAATCTTCTTATTTCAATATCTAGAATTTTCCAACTAAATTGGCATTTCCAATGGTCTTCCAAAGTCTCACAAGTTTATTCTGAACAGCACAAGCTCTTTCAGCAAAAAGGCCTGAAAATTGAGTTTAATTCGTGTCAAATAACCATCAGCTTTGTGGTAATGTAAACTCAACCCCGAGACACCCCAAGAAAGTTGTTGCAATGTTATGTTCTTTGGATTTCTAGTTGATCTGTGGATGAGAAGGGAAAAAGATTCAGTAAATTGTTACAGTAATCAATCTTTTTCTTCTTAAAATTTCAAACCATCAGATTTTATTCTGCAAATACTGTTTGGGACATAGTTACAAACCTTTAATTTTCGTAAAAAGACATTTAAGCTTAAAAATCGTGTCCCGCTTTGTAAAATGTCAAACCTGTGTATCCTGCATTCAGGGATGAACATCAATTTCTTGGACGCTCCAGTCAGGAAGAGTAACAGTAGATTAGGAATTTTGGAGGAGAAACACACCTGATAACAGAGATGTTGAAGTAATGATAGGGTTTTCCATTTGCCTCTGTGCTGGATAGTTGCTACAAAACCAGTTTTCATTGTACCATTTGACACCGTCGGAATCCAACTCGACATTCCATATTGCATCTTGATTATTTTTTCTGGCTCTGTAACTACAACAGCAACAATATATTTTCCTTTTCCAATATAGGCAGCCATTGAGTTCATGGGAGGAATCTTCAAATATTTTCGACAGTCTTTCCCTTCATAAAAGCTTTCAATTAACATAAAAATGATAATTGCACAAGGTTGCTCTGTCAAAGGAATCACTAACTCTGCTAGATTCATAGGAATTTTAGTAACCGTGCCATCTAGCCCAATGAGAGAAGATACCACATTGAATTGTTGTACAATGCTCCCCACATAAGCCTTGGACTTCCAAATTAAACTAGTAACCTTTGTAGGTACTTGCTGAATTGACAAAGTAACAAGAAAATTTAATAAATATTAATTTTTTGATTAATATTGTCAAATATTTATAGAGAACCATATATTATAAAGAATATCTTTAAAATAAGAGTTTTAATTAAATTTTAAAAATATGCAATGGTAAAGCTCACAACTAAATTTAACTGTAAAAATAACTGTAATGAATCAGTAATAAAAATTAGAATATAAAAATTTAACATGCTAGTCTAACACATATGACAGTACAACATATGTAAAATTACAGTCTTAGCAAATCAACAAATGTAGTTATAATACCTGCAACTCTTCAATGCATCTCCATATAGGCATGATAGGAGCTGAAAGATGTAGATATTTCAACCCTTGCAATTCTTTAATACCTTTGATATTCTGCAAATTCCCACATCCATCAATGGTGATTGTCTCTAAGCAGCATTGACATGCAGAGCATTCTAAATCCACTTCAATTAAACTCTCGGTGCGTTCAAGATGGAGAAATTTAAGGCTGGGAAGGCACTGTCCGCTGATTGAAACCTTAGATAACATTTTAACATCCCTCATATCTATTTTTTCAAGGCTGCTCACCATTGTAGTCTCAGTAATAGTTGAATATATGATACTCTTAAGACTTAATTCCCCGATTAATGTGAAATCCCTTAATACCAAGCTTCTAAGATTTACCAGATTTGCAAGTATTTCTGAGAAGAAACTCCCCTGAATTCTCATAGAACTATTCCACTCTGTTCCATTCCATTTTTCCCTTCCTGCGAGGACTAGATTTTCCAACTGACTTAACATCCCCAATGAATTTGGAAACTCTTCCAAGTTCGCCCCTTCAAGAATAAGGTCTTTCAACTGCCAAGGAGCCTGAATTTTCAAATTGATTTGTTTAGAACACTTATTTTTCATATTATATAAATAATGTTTATAAAATAACTATTTTCAGAACGCATTTTACATCGCTACCCAGAGTTAATCCTTAAATATAGAAGAACAAATTACCTGTTGATCTGTCTGCCACAATCTTTGGAAACATCCATTGGAAATTTTTAAACACTGCAAACTTTGGAGAGGAATCCATGAAGGAATAGTATCTAACAGAGACACTGTTTCTTCGATATTTTTATCCAGATTTTGTGCCAAATTTAAGTCAAGTTCAAGCCACAGCAAAGAAGTTGGATCCTCACAATCATATAAATTACCCATAAAGTATCTGAATTCAAAACCACTGTGCTGGTCAAAAATGGAATTGAGACACCTGAAATTGTGACCGCGCATCCCAGCAAGAGCGTATTTAAATTGAGACACCTGCATTTAAGGAAAAAACTAAACTTTTGTTATAGCGCTGCAGTTAGGATAACAATGAGTAACCTATATAAAGTTTAAACACGCATTTGCTTTATCATAAACAAGGATAAACAAACCTGAGGCCGAAGATGCTCGGGACGCCACAGTCGATGAGATCTGCTCATCTCATTATCTGCAAGTTCTCTTCCGAGATCTCTGATGTGGTCATGCATTGTCAAAAGAGGAATACTTTGGGACTCAAATCCACCCCAATAAGTCCTTCCCATTTGAACTTCAACAAGACATTTATCCATTAAGATCTGAAGTGTGTGCCCAGCGCTCCATCCTGATGCTTCCAAAATCCTTAAGGCCATATGACTAGATTTGTTGACGAAAAAGCATGCAATGTCCAAAAATGCCTGCATTTGTTCATTGTCAAGGGAATCCAAACTTATTCTAAGCTTCTCCTTTATATCTTTTGTCAAAGTTTTTCTCACTTTACGCAATTCTAATTCCCAGTAATGCCTACTAGCTTCACCATACACATGTCCGCCCAATATCTGCAGAGAGAGGGGCAAACCTCCACACTCTTTCACGAAGCTTTCAACCAAATCTTCATATCCGCTGGTTGGATATGGTTGGCGGAAGGCGTGCCAACAGAAGAGCTCCGTACCCTGCTGGACATTCATTTCTTTCGTCTTATAACGACAATTAATTTCTGCCCTTATTAGAACTCTCTGATCACGGGTTGTCACAATTATCAGGCTGCCAGAGCCATTGACCAAAAGACCCCTGACTAGTAAGGCATTCAACTGGTCCTCGTTATCTATATCATCCATAACAATTAGGAAACTCACAGAAGGGTTAGATGCAAGACGGGATCTGAGATGGCTAGATCCTTCAGGTATACTGTCAAACTTTTGCTTTTCCTGCACCAGATCCTTCAGAAGCTTTGCTTGTAAAGACACCAATGGATTTTCTCGCACGTCAAACAAAAAGCTTGATGCACTGAATTTAGAACGCCACTTATTGAACAATGCTTTGGCAAGAGTGGTCTTACCAGACCCTCCTCTACCGTAGATGCCAATCACTTTATTAGTCCAGCATGTCCTTTCAACGTCTTCAACCCATATTTCAATTCCAGTGGGAAATTTTGCAATTTCTAAAGTTCTTGTCCTTTCTACCTCTCTTTGGACAGTGGACACTATAGATTTACATAGTGTCTCAAGATCACTTGAAATTTGCAAGAAAACAACAATATCGATAGATTAGGCTAATCTAAAATCATAACGTTGTGTAGGAAAAAATATTTTAAATATTATAAAAAGTCTTACTCGTGTTTATGACTGAACTCGTAGCCAGATATGAATGAAACACAGTGGAGCGCTTCTTTCCAGGTGTCAAGCTTGCCGAGATGCCTCCGCTTCTCTCTGTGGTATTTGAATGAATCAGCATACACACCCTTTTCCACGTATCTCAGATCGCAAGGCGGAACGTCATAGAATATTGGAATAATCTTTCTCTGAGTTTTTAACATCAGACCAAGCTCCGCTAAACACCAGACTGACTGGGCATACGTTGCAGAGAAAATGGCGATTTGTACTGATGCAGAGGAAATGGCGTTCTGAATTGTGGAAGGAAACAAATTGCCTAATTCCATCTCTTTACAATCAAGAAAAGCACGGATTCCCACCGCCTCGAGAGATTGATAAAGTTGAAGAGCTACGGTTTGTTTGACATCAGGGCCTCGGTGGTTAATGAAAACATCATAAAATTTCGGGGATGCAGATGGTCCGATCTTTTCACCTTGATATAAAATTTCTGCAAAAGCATCCTCTTCCAAATTCATTGGGCGAGCTGAGGAAGTGGAAGCCATGAATGGGGGATGAAATCCGAATTATAACAGAGAGATCAGCTTGAAAATTGAGACTCACACTGAATTGATTTATGAAAAAGTAGCATTTTGCACATAAACAGCTGACAATGTTGTTGCCTCTCTCCTTCCTAGGTGTTGCTCGGCACATCGAGCTGATTAGCAGAGACGTGTGAAACCCGAATGTTCCTTCCTTTAATGAACATTGTCGGTTGCCTATTTGTTTCCTCGCAGATAGGCTGTACATAGGACACTTGCAAGAAGACAATAATCAGTAGAGCTGTGTGACATTTCCAAGGAAAATGTCCTATATTATACAGATAATAATTTAACAGATATTTGAACATTCCAAAATTTACCACCGATCTTTCTGTATATCAATTTAATAGGCTATATTTTGTACCAATTTTCTAAGCTCTCAATTTAATCCTGTCGTACACAACCTTTTTTTCTAGGAAACAACGCGGAGATCATTTAAAACTAATATATGGGTTTTGAGATAAGATTGCATAAAATAAATATTATAAAAAAATAATGTCAAATATTTGTCTTTTGTAAGTATACATTTAAATATTCAAATAACAATTTACCATGCTTTAAAATTCTTCTAGTGGGTGGATACGCTATTTTGTTGAAATTTATAGACAATTAAATTTTCCATATTGATAAACAAGTTTCTTCCTTATCTATTAGACAGGGATCATTTTAAGCTATGGTTCAAGATAAGTTTTGATAAAGCTCAAACAAATTTTCTAACAAAGAAATAATGGAGTTTGAACATTTGCCTTTTGAAAAAGCAGTAAAACAAATCTTTGAATATTGAAAAAATTTCCACTGTCCTACCCAGCCAATAGACTATATTTGCGAGTAATTCCTAGCAAGCAAATTGTCTCGTGACAATGAAAAAGTTACTTCTTTTCAATAAATAATGTCAAATATTATCTCAAATTAATATATGATTTTAGATTATTTTTTTGGCAAGGAAATAATAGCTTCAATCTATATAGTATGTGGCAAGTTTTATTTGATTTCCAAGATTCGATTTGTTCAGCTGTTGTTTTTTGTGGACCATAAAGACGTGATTGAATATAGAGAGATTAGGAAGGCAACGAATTTGTCTTCACAGGCTCTCCTGCAAGAATGAATATTTCTTCTTTGTCTGTTGTTTTTTGTGGCATAAAGATTTTTCCTCAATTGCACTATAAATGTGGGAAGAATGCACTAATTGGTAATGCTGGATAACTTTGTTGTCAATTTACTGGAGAAGATGCTTTGTTATGATATATAGAGATGTATCTATGGAAGAAATTCTGCAAATAAATATAACTAAATCTCCGAAAGAACATGACAAATTGTTTAGTAAGATGCTCGTCCAAATGACCTTTGACAAGAAAACAATTAAAAACCTCCAATTCATATGCAAATCACTTCATTCAGTTTTTTCACAGAGGCAAAGAGGGTATTGTGAAAATCAATTCCTTCAGTTTTTTACAGAGAGATTAAGAAGGTAACAAAATGAGCTCCACAGGGAAAAAGGGTGTTCAATCCCCATGAAGAGGTGTTTGTTCTCCCATTAATACTCAATCCTTGAGGAAAATGCAACACCATGAAGATGATATGAGAAAGTTTGCAGAAAACTATAATCCCAATGCTGCTAACATAAAATTTTCATAAGGGTGTCGAAAATCTCCTTAAAAGTTGCCTAATGGGTGTGCAAAAATCTTCAAAGTTTCCAATGGATATCAAAAGCTCTCAAATGTGCAGGAAAAGATCTATGATGGGTTTCAGAAATCAACCAATAAACCATCTAAGAAGCCTAATCAGGAGGGCACAGTGTGTAAGGGCTGCTATAAAAACTCAAAATCGAGCTTTGCTCAAACATTCAGGGCTTCACCAAAGGAGTTCAAGCCTTCACCAATCCTTACAAGGCCTAGGAGTGAGCTGCATGGAGAAGCAATTGATACCATTTCACAACATGGTGAAGAAAGAGTTGGCTAGTGTGTGAAGTGGGCGAGTCCTCTGCACACACAATGTCAATTTGAGCAGGTAATTTTAATTTATTTATAAATTAAAATAGACCTCTCTGTTTGTATTATGCTCTCCATAACTCAGGCCAAATTAACTTAAAAATTAGGCATTCACCCCAGGCCAAAAAATAGCTATTCTTCAGTCTGAAATCATGAACATACACATAGCACATATCTTATTTAGAGCTCAGATGGATCACTGGATAGAAGTGGAAGTCAACAATAGACTAAAGTCACTTGTGTACAACCCTTTAAACAAAAGTAGTTAATATGTTGTGATATTGCTTTTAGGATTTAACTATTTATTTTTTGACTCAAACTTATTGACCCATTTAAATTGTTGAATATGTTGTGATATTGCTATCATAATTTAACTATGTACAATTTGACTAACTATAGATTCAAATATTTTTTCTTCTCATTACTTTGATAATATACATGTAATACCTCTCTTATAGTTTGTTTTTCACGTTCTTATTGCCAAACTCTTTTAGACCATTTGTATGTGTGCATTGGTTATTTCTGTGATTTTTTGGTTATTGATGTATGACTATATTTGATTTGATATATGAGCCATTGGATGGTGTGTATGTGTGCATTGGTTATTTCTGTGATTTTTTGGTTATTGATGGATGACTTTATATTTGATTTGATATATGAGTCATTGGATGGTGTGTGTGTGTGATATCATGTGTTACAATTACATTTATGGTTATTTTTATGATGGTTTTCTAAATGTTATGATGTTATTTATATTTATGGTTTTACTAACCTCGTACTTGCATGTGTATGGTTAGCGTGCATGTTTTATATTTCTGTTTGATGTGTCTGATGCGGTTGAGGGACGAAGTCATAGTTACTTACTTGCGAGATCCACATGATTAGTCGATCCTTGCCATCATCTATTATATATTTATACATGTATGTACATACTCGTCTTTTATGAAAGATTTCAGGTACCGAACATCGACTTCCCTGAATTGTCAGGATGAGTGTGCACTATCGCAATATCTCAATGGTAAGAGAGGGGAGATACCAGACATGTCCAAATCCCAATCCTAGGTCAATAATTATCTTAAAATAGTGGACAAGTACCCAATTTACTACCCTTCGAATTCGTGAAGGTGACGTGAATTTGTGAACCCTTTGTGCTTATTATCATATTTTTGATATACTTTGTTTCTTTAGGTTTGCATGTATGTAGGTTTGAGGTGATTTTTATGTTAAAATAGATAAATGATTTAATTAAAGTTAATTAAGTGATTAAATAATTAAATCGTATTAACTATAGAAATATTAATATGAGGGTATTTAATTAATAACAACTAATTAAAAATATTTGTTTAATTTAAAAAGACTTAATTAAAATTCCAATTTTATGAATAAAGGATTTAATTAATTTTTAAATTTAAGATAGAAATTAAAAACATAATTAATGAATTGATATTTAATTATCAATTTCATAATTATTAATATGCTAAAATATTAATTCCTAATAAATTATTAATATGCAATTTAAGTTGTACATTTAGTTTAATAAATTGAATTAGAAATTTAAGTTGAAAGTTGAGTTAAGGCTTATTAAGTGAAAGTGCATATATTTATTATTATAATTAATTAAATATGCAAAAGAAAATTGATAAAAACAAGGTTAGGAAGTTGAGTTCCAATTCCTAATTAGGTGTTGTATGTTTGAGTTCTATCAATTGGGTTTTCTATATTAGAAATCTTTTTAGCCATTATTTTAAGTTGAAGAATTTTCTTGAAAGATTAAATTTTTGGGAGTTTGAATTTTAGACTAGTGTTGTCACAGGTCTATTGAATTTGAGGTAGGGTTTGTATTTTCCTTTGCAAATCTTTCTTTCTAGAAAGATTGTTCTCTTTGTATGTTTTAAATTGTTGAATTAAGTGGTTGAGAGTATGATTTTACTATGCCTATGAAGTTGAAAAGAAAAGTCATTAAAAATGTGTTGGGTTTGATTTGTGTGGAAAAACCTTCATGTTTAATCTGTTAAACCAGTCTTTTTTCTTGAGAAATTTATGACCAATGATTAAGAAAACTAAGAATTAACCTATTAGGGTTTTGATTAGCAAAGCTGATTAGATGACAACATTGTTGTGTCTCTCCTTCTAAGCTGTCAATTTAATCATGTCGTACACAAGTTTTTCTTTCTAGGAAACAACGCGGAGGGGTAAAAGTACAAAACTCTGTCACACTAGAGGATTAATTCACTGGTTCCGGCCGAAACCATTCCGGTCGGAAGGGTTTCGGCCAGAACGGGTTCAACCGAAACTTTGTGGCACCCACTAGGCGCCATGTGGCATCTATGTGGCACGAGGGTTCCGGGAGGAACCCTTTCGACCGAAACAGTTCCAGTCGGAAGGGTTTCGACCGAAACCCCCAAAAACTATATAAACAAAAAAAACAATGGGAAGTCTCATTTGTCTTGAGTGACTTTCGAATTTTGAAGAGAGCTTAGTGAGTATTTCGGCTGAAAGAGGTAGGCCATTTTTTTTAAATTTTTTTTTAAAATATTTTTAAAAAGTTTTTTAAGCTGTTTTTATTTATTTAATATTAAATAATTGTAATTTAAATAAAAATGTTTATTTAATATTAGATAATTATAATTTAAATAAAAATATTAATTTAATAGTTGTTTTTGTTTATTTAATATTAGATAAATGTAATTTAAATAAAAATGTTAATTTAATAGTTATTTTTATTTATGTAATTTTATTATTTTTAATTGTAGAAATTAAATAATATGATTTTATGTATATTTAGTTATTTAATTAATATAATATTTTTTTCAGTTAATAAAACGTGTTAGTTAATTAATTTATTTTTATTAGATATGTTTTAAAATATTACAAAAATGTTACAAAATAATTACCAATTAATTAAGTAACTAACATAATTAAATAATTTAACTAACAATTAAATAACACACTTAAATAATTTAACTAACATAATTAAATAAGTAACTAACAGATGTCTTAAGGGGAGGTCTTAAGGGGAGGTAATTAATCAAAGCATATATTAATTAAGTAACTAATGTCATGTAAGTAAAAAATAATTAAATAAGTAACTAACAGATGTCTTAAGGGGAGGTAATTAATCAAAACATACATTAATTAAGTAACTAATTAACTAACAATTACCAATTAATTAAGTAACTAACATAATTAACTAAAGCATAATTAACTAATTAATCAAAGCATACAATTAATTAACTAACATACATAAAAACATACAATATATATGAGTTCAAACATGAAAGTTCAAACTATAGAGTTCAAATATGAAAGTACAAGAGCTGCAAAAAAAAGTTTATTCTAAAGCTCCTGATACATATAGTCTAGATCCTCTCTATCTTTTATTATCTCCAAAAGTTTTTCATGTTCTTCAATAGACAACCTCCACTTCTGATTGCCATGTCCTCTTTTTTGCAATGCCTCAAATTGCAACTTTGTTGCTATAACCAAGTGACTGTAATGTAGAACTTTTTGGCCACACATGTATTCAATAAATTGAACACCATTTATATCAACCTTTATTTGCTGATAATAGGTTCCTTCAATAACAACTGAACTAGTTGGATATGTTTGTCCATCGCCATCTACAATTTGATCTGTCAACTTGTATTTTGTTTTCGTGTATCTTAGTAGATAATAATCTACACTTTCTGCATTGTCAGGATCCGCAACTACAACAAAATATCACCTATACAAATGGATTCTATTAAAATTAAATATCACTTATATGATAAATTAAAATTAAATAAAAGAACATGTATGTGCATGCGCTTGTAACAACTAAATCAGAAACATGCTCATAATCAGCTGAATATATAGGATCATGAATGTTTATGTCAATGTCATCATCTTCATAAGGAGGCATTCTGATTAACTCCTTCATATCCCATCGTGAAACATATCCATTTGTAATATTCTCACATTGACTCAATGGATTGTCCTCAATGCAGTGAGCACAAAAACATGATTTTTCTCTTACTTGAATCAAAAGAGGCTTGTGTTGTCCTGCAGTGATCAATTGATGTAAACTTCTAATACCAACAATTCTTTGACAATTGTAAGGATTAGATCGGTCTATATCTGTTACAAATATGAAATGAAAGTTGCACATTTTTAGATCAACAATTATGAAAAGATAGACATGAACATGAAATCAAAATTTAATTTAAAATTTTACAACAAAATATAAATTACCTTTCACTTCCCAAAAATAACATTTGTTGTATTTGGTGTCCCGAGGAGCAAAATGACTTTGACACCATTCAACAATTTTCTTTGAATTCTCTATCATGTTACCTGTATATTTCTGAATTATCAGTTTAACGAAAATGGATCTAAGCTAAAATTATATTATTTGATATATATATATATATATATATATATATATAAAACTATTGAACACCATTTATACCTGCAAGTTCATGTTGGCGAAGTGCACACTTCACACATGCTCCTGCTCCATCGTGCTCTCCTTTTCCATGTCCACTTTCAAAGAAGTTTCACAAAAAATTAACATTGCATCTAGCATGTTGCATGGCTAACCAATTAAAAGCTTTTGCAGATTTAAATTGTCCTGCAAAATTAAGTTGTACATGCATACATACATGTCATCCTTTAATAATTTAACAAATAATTAAATGACAATGAAAATAAATTGAAGTATCTATACACATACTTGCAAAACCATCAAACCAAATCTAGTGTTGTGAAGCCTTTATCCCGCGATTCGCAATATCTTCAAAAAATATTGCAAAACAATGAGCCACATAGCTCCTATCATGAACCTTATCATCACTGATATAGAAATGAACCTCCTTGATGATAATGTGTTCATTTGGATCGGGACTTTCTACCTCATCCAAATCATATTGTGCATGTCTATAGGTCACTTGCACAAATATTGCAACCTGATCAGAATGATAATATTGAGCTTGAAGCTCTGTTTGAGGGGAAAATGTATAGTTCTCAGAGAAATTTACAATTGAAAGAATACAACTAGGTGGAAAACAATCTTTGGAATCATGAAACTATTTAGCTTGTCATTGTGCATCATGACAATGCTGGATAGGTGGATAAATTAGAGTACGAAATCTGGTCATAAACTCAAGGTAGGGAATTCACTCTCCTTCAATACAATTTTTTTGGATTCATCTCCACTCTTTGTTTGATATGTCTCATATTCAAATCTTTTTCACAAAACTAGTGTTGAAACATTAATATTCTCAATTTGCAATGAAAAATTATGCAAATCTCCACGATCACTGCATGCATTCTTTATGCACTGTACTTTAAACTCATCTGAATCTTCTAATTTATCACATAAAATAGACTTCACAAATTGTGTCGTACTTCCAGGGATGACCATATTTGAATCAAGAACTGCCACAACTTTTTTATATGATTGCAAGTATAGATGAAACTCAACATGATTTCGACAACAACAAGTTTCACGAACCTTATTTATGCATACAAAGCAAGGGCGCAACCTCTCAAATATTCTTTGACATATTTTTACATCTGAAAATTCTTTCTTGAATGCTTCAAATAATTCACTTTGTGTTGTATCTATAAAATGTTTTGGATGTGCAGTTTTCATACCAGTCTCTTCATCTTTCATCTGTATTGTATCCCTTCTATTAGAAGAAACATGAGAGTGAGCAGTCCAATATTCAATGACCATTTTTTTGCATCTTCAAAAATTTTGTCTTTTCGAGGAAGCCTACAAATATTTACCCAATTTTTTTCAATGTTTTCATCTAACATTTTTTCTTCCTGATATATCTTTGAATAGTTCTTTTAGATACATTCAGTAAATCAAAAATTGCATGCACTTGTTTTCTTTGTGTCAACCTCCTACTAGATAAAGTAGTCATAATTGCTCTATGTGCAACACTTAAATCAACTCCTCGACTTGAGTTATTGATGTTGCTCAATGCATCTTGCAAATTTTTTAACTATTATTCGATTTACATTGTCTCTTGAGTTTTTCTTGTTGTCAACACCCAACAACTCCAAAACATGAGTCATTTCTTTTTTCCTGAATAACAGGTAACAAATAATTGAGCTCTTCCAACCATACTTTTATTTTCAAAATATTCATCCCAAAATTTTTTGCAATGAGTTTTAATTTGTGAGACCTACCAGACAGTCATACTATTACTATTATGTTTTCCATGCTTTCAGTACTTATTTCACAGACATACTAGACTATTTGGGACACCTATGTATTTGAGGATCTGTTGAATCTTATTTTATATGTTCGGTACCTGATTATGTAATCAGGGTACACTCGAGATACTACATGTTATGTTTTAGTTTCAGTTACAATTATGTTACATATGATGTTTTAAAACTATTGCGATGAAAAGTTGGTTTAGGAAACCAAAGTTATGCTTAGTTGATTGATTTATATACATAGTTTAAACCGTGCAGTATTGATGTATTATGTTTATATATCATGTTGATTGGACCTATTGATGTGTGCAATGAGTGTGTAGGATAAGTTGACCATGGATCTAAATGCGGGGATCCAATACTGGAACCTATGTTTATACCGTACATACCAAGGTCCTCTTTGTATAAAGAGACGTGGACCTCGTTGTGTAGTCTTTTATTCGTATATGTGATTTGCATGAGTGTATCTAATTTAGCAAATGTCTATGTGTATTAGCCATGTCCATTATTTTATTTAATGTGCCAAATTTGGCAAATTGTGGCTTAAGTGTTGGCATGGTTAAGTTTTTTATTATTGTATGGGTCAAGGGCTTGACTAGGGTGTAACCTTAGGGTAGGATCAACTAACCTTGGGTTGAGAAGTTTCTAGAAGTCAACAAAGACCAGAAATCCGTGCATAAACTTTAGGTGGGGTTTAGGAGGGTATTTTGGACTCCCATAGGCTAACTAGGGTCATTTTTAGCTACCTAGGTTGATACCTTAGGGGTTAGGGGTCATTTTCAACTCATTAAGAGCCTTAAAACTCATTAATGACCCCTCTAAAGTCAAGGTTTTTATTTTGCACGAGATTGAGGAGTTGTAAAGTTTTGGTTAACCTTTCTCTTCTTCCCAAACTTGCATTCAACTCCATTTATGGTGAAGGAAGGCAAGTGGGAAGAAGAGAATGGAAGTTTCTTTCCCTCTTTTGATTGGCTCCTAGATTTTAGGAGGTTTGCCTATTTAAGAAAAACTTGGAGTAAGGTTTTAGTTGATCACCCACTCTCTAGATTTGGAGACCACTTGTTGGAAAAAGCTTAGGAGAGAGGCTAACTTTAGAAGGAGTTCAAGGTTTTTTTCAAGATTTCAACCTTTTCTTGGATCAAGGTAGGCCTTGTGCTATTTTTGTTATTTCTTGCATATGTTTGAGCTTGGAGCTCCATTAATGGAGTCCATGGCTTTTTATGGTTCATGTTGTAAAATTTATGTTTTGTAAAAATGTTATTTTTACTTTGTGATCTCATTTTGGGATGGGTTTCTTCAAGGTTTACTCACCTTAGGGAAGGTGGAGTAACCTTGAAGGGGGTAGTAGGATGTAGACTCAGGATGTGTAGAGTCTCCCATGTGTGGAGAGATAAAACATGGGGTTTCACGATACCCATGATGCCAAACATGGCCTACGAGCACCTGGGGGGCATAAGGAGAGTTAGATCGTATCTCTTGGAGATGGTCTTCCCAAGTCCATGTGTGGCTTGGGATATTTGTATCTTGTTCTGGCTTCTCCACCTGGTAGTCCACCTCTACCCCATTTTCAGGAAGGTCTCTTGGAGGTCTTCCTCTTGTAAAAACCCTGTTGGGATTATGACTTAAATGTATTTGTGTATGGATGTTTTTCCTTCATGCTTGAGTGTCTGTTTGTACCCCATTCCAGTTCAGATCCCCTAGCTCGGGGGTGGCCTTGAAAAGGCCTAGGTTGGGAGGTGAGCCTCCATGGTCAACCTCAGTCTATCAGGTACCCAGCTGGATATAGGAGCTGGTAATATTGTTGAGTTTGAAATTCAAAATTGTAAAATTTGTTGTAACCTGACATTTCAAGTTATGTTTGAAATTCGAAAATCGGGGATTTCCTTGTAAATCATACATTTTAAATTTGTAAATTTTATTGTTATTTAATGTATTGAAAATGAAATTATGGATTAAATTTTGGGTTTAATGGATTATGAAGCAATTTGGACATTTAAATGTCATTTTAATTGGACAAACTCCATGATTGTCTATGGCATCATTATGCATATTATAGATTATAGTGTTATAAGGTATATTCAAATTCAACAGTATTGAATTATCTTAATCTTACTTGTCTTATGATAATTTAAATAAATTAATTATAATGTTATATTGTGAAATGTTATTTCAAATTTATATTTTGTACTTAGAAATTTTTTTGAAAATTATCAAAAAATAAAAAGGCCTAAATCGAAATTTTGATTCCTACAAGTTGTTTAGCCGCTTAATATGAATGCAATTATGTAATTTAATTTTAAAAATAAATTCTCTACATACTCGCTGTTTTGAAATTCAGGAAATTAAATTTACACCAGCAATTATAAAAAAAAAAAAGAATATAATAAAGGTGTTATTATTATTAAGTATTCGGTGTTTCAAGTATATTAGATAAATTCAATTTTATCAAGATTAAATTGTATTTAGTAAAGTCTAAGTCATTATAGGGAACTTAAACTTATTTTTAGATAGATTTTGTTTTAGAATTAAATTCAACTTTTATTTACATTTAAATTAGAATTAGTAACTCCTAATTCATTCTAGACGTTTCAACATTAAGATTGGGTTAAACCTATTAAAGAACTTATTTTAGCTTATTATTTTTTTAAAACATTTGAACACATTGGCTTAAACAAATTTGATTAAAATATTGTAATGTTCAGATTACGATGTGTTGCATTAGATTTATTTCTCAATACTTTGTAACTATGTAAATGGGATAATTATATATTTGGAGTTAATTAATTAGAATATCGAACTTTTAGGATAACTCTAACTATTCAATTAGGGAACGTTATAGTCATCTTAGGGTTCTTCTTCCTTTAGTCAAACCTCAAGTCAATTTGACCTTAATGGTCATGTTGACCATTTTGTGCATAGTTGACTTTTTGGTCAACCTTTGGTCAAACCTAGGGCATTACCCTTGGTTTGCATGCACAAATAGTCTATGTTATGTTTTAAACCTTAGTAGATCATCGTTGGTCATATTTGGGCATAGTTAACTTTTGGTCAACCATTGGTCAAACCTAGGTCAAACACCTTGATTTGCGTGCCCAAGTATTTTTCATTAATTTTTGAACTTTTTTAACTTTGTGGCATGTTGTTTGATACATGGTTGACTTTTTGGTCAACTTTGGTTGACTTTAGTCAACTATCTCAATTTGCATGCTAGTTGAAGCATGCAGTTTAGGAAACCCTATAGGATAGCTTGGAAGTTGTTCAGTGAAGTTTGACTTTTGGTCAAACTTGGTCAAACTTGGTCAATCTTCTCTAGTTTGACCCTTGTGATCAAGTCTCTAATCAATTGGACCTTAATAGACTTGTTGGTTATCTTATTACATAGTTGACTTTTTGGTCAAACCTTGGTCAAATGCCTCAGTTTGCGTGCCCAAGTATTCTTAGATGCATTTTATTTCCTTTTAGCTTGGTTGTGCATATTTTGGTGATGGTAGACTTTTGGTCAACTTTGGTTGACTTTGGGTCAACTCTGGTTGACTTTGGGTCAACTCTGGTTGACTTTTAGTCAACTATCTTGATTTACATGTCAGTTGAAGCTAATAGTCTAGGGAACCTTTTAGCTTTGTTTGGAGGTGTTTGATGAAGTTTGACTTTTGGTCAAACTTGGTCAACCTTCTATAGTTTGACCTTTGGGGTTTTGTCAGACCCTTCAATATTATCGGTTGTTTATTTTTTTCTCTCTACACCATTTTGTGTAAACATAAGATCTTGTGCTAGTTAGTGTACTCTTCTTAGTTGCATAAGAGTGATTATTGGTAGATAGTTAGTAGGTTTTAGAAAAAATTTGTAGTTGTGTTTTGCTCAACTTCTGGGCATGACATAATTATACTTTTAGATAACATTTCTTTAGATGAAATTTGATTGAAAAGTGAATTCTCATTTATCTCCATCAAATTGCCCATGCCAAAAGATATATTTTCACCTCTAGAACTACCAATTTGTTCCCCTGCTTGAATTGCATCTTCTTGAATATCAATAGGTTCTTCTTGAACTTCAACAGGTTGGTCTTGATTATGTTTTGTATGACCTTTTTTGTCATCCCTTAATCAATCATATTTTCTTACTCTATTCTTTTTATTCCCCATTGCAAAAACTGTTCAGATTGAAAAATATAAAAGAATCACTTAATTGGAAAAACTCACACATTTCTATAAAACCTTACCTTCATAAGCAACCAAAATATATACATATTTATCATTCACAAAATCACAATAATCTAATCTTGCAAATTTTCTCAAGGACAATGAAAAAAAATACAATCACTCCAAAATCATCAACCTATTTTGGAAACACAATGAAGACAATATTTTCCAAAGAATTATTGCAAAAAAAGTTTTCAAACCCTACCTTAAACCACCACTCGACATAAACCGTGCAAAGAACAATTCAACAACCCTGAAATTTTCCAAAGCTTTCACAATCCTCCAATTCAATCTTAGAGCCAAAATCTGTAAACTTGTATATGGAATACTAGCCAAAATCCTCTTAATAAAAAAAATTGAATAAGGGTTTCAATGCATACAACACCATAAACAGGTAAACTACCATGTGAAAAATAGAAAAGAATCACTTAACTTGAAAACACTAAATCAAGACTTGACATGCAATACCCAAATATAAAATAAAAATCATCAATAAATTTCAAAAAACTATTAAAAATAACTTAACTCAAGATAAAAATCACTTAACTCTTACAAATAAAATTAAAATAATTAATAAATTTCAAAAAACTATTAAAAATCTATAAAAAATTGATTTTATTTAAAAAACTGGCTGCATTTTTTAAATTTAGATTTAAGGGGCTTGGTCATGCACGAGACCGTGTTTGGTCGCCCATAGGTTCAGCTGAACTTGGTCCAGCCGGACCTATGAGGAATCCTATGTGGCAGCCAAAGAAGCAAAAAAAGGTGGCTCTCAGAAGTTCTCACTTCTGGACCTGAATTCTCTGTCAAAATTTATCTTTCTATAAAATTTAAAAATACCATTTTGTATAGCTCGGAGTCAAGATTATGGTCATGTAATTTTTATCATGTTTTGATTTCATATAATATATTATAAGTTGAAAATACTTCAAGTAGATATTTTAACATTTAAGAACACGCTCGTTCGAAAAAAATTAAATAACAAATCATGTCAGAAAAATTTAAAATTTATATTTAACACTAGAGGAGAGAGTCATCTTCAAGAATATATAAATTTTATTTTTAATGGTATAGATTTGATAGGGAAAATTTAACGTGAATAAAAAACTGTTGATTTCGGGTAACACCGACTTTGGATAGTTATAACAAACAAAATATATACCGAAATCCAATCTTTTTTTTATGCACTAGCTATACATGTCATCTAAAACATATTATGAAATCAGAAGAAAAAAATATTATTTACATATATTTTTTTGATGTGAACTAGACCCTAAATTTTCAAAATATTTCAGCAATAAAAAAATAGACTTCAAAAATTTAAAAACTATGTCAATTTTTGTTCAAATTTTTTAAAAAAAATTATAAGCATAAAATTCATCAAATTTTACACATTTCATTAGTTTACATCATCTTCAAATTCTAAACACAAATGCCACTTTTATGTTGTTAAAGTTGAAAAATTTGCATGTTTTCATCCTTTTCCTTTATAAAAGTGTGACACAGGTTTGTACTGTATGCACCCTAAAATGGGAACACATGTAGTCAAAGAATGAAGTTGAAATGTGAGATCGATTTGGGATCACAAAACAACTCAGATATGAGGTCGATTCGGGATCACATCTGGACAAACATAAATAAAAGCTTAGACCAACACCGTCGCTGCTAGGTGCAAATCAAGCTTTAGACAAAACTTATCACCGTCGCTGCTAGGCAATAATCAATGTCTAAAAATGGGAGATAAGAATCTCAAGTTTTGAGCAAAAGCTCACAAAAGATGTCTGAGGCTTTTTGCGTTTTCCATAATGGGATTGGACACGATATAGAAAATTGTTTCAAACTCAAGCATCTTGTCCAAGACCTTATTGAGAAAGGACAATTACAAGTGGGTGGGTTAACTACTAATGCAGACCATCAAGCCTTTAAAGAGCCCTTGCCTAAATATGAAAAAGGAGAGAATTCTAGTAAGAATGGCAAGGCGGCTATTAACTATACATACACACATGCTGATAATGTGATTAATATGCTTGAAGTGGCTGACGATAATATCAACATGGTAAGAAAGAATGATCCTTATGGACATAATGTGGACTCAATTCCTATGACTAATGAAAGACCCACTGTGGTGATAAGAGGTCCTCACACACAAGGAATGCCCCGGTCCCTCAATGTTGTCACTAGGGGACAGGCTCAAGCACCCATTATCATCAAAGGTCCTAGCACTAGCAAGTCTAAACAACCCACGTCCAAAGGTGCTCCTCCAAAACCTGTCGTTGGTCCTGATTCCAATTACAACCTTATTGACCAACTACAACGTACACCCGCTCAGATATCCATTTTTGAGCTTTTAGAATTATCTCCTAAGCACAAGCGCGTCCTCGAGGATGCCTTGCGAGCAGCCAATGTCCCTAATAACTTAGATATCGACCAATTCCAAAACATGGTCAACCATTTGGCTAGCCCTCATTTCCTCACTTTCTCAGAAGAAGATGACAAATCCATTAGTCACCCACATAATTTGGCCTTACACATCGAGGTCATGATTCATAAAACCCGTGTTAGACGTGTACTGATAGATGGGGGTGCGGGGCTCAATATTTGTACTCTGAGTTTGCTGCTAGCTCTAGGGTATTCTGAGAACGTCATTGACACAAAGAAAAGAATCACAATCAAAGCATATGATGAAGCAGAAAGAAGTTCTAAGGGATTGGCTGTTTTGCCTATTCGTATTGGTCCTGTAGAAAGAGACATATTGTTCCAAATTGTTGACGTTGGACCTCTCGCCTACAACATTTTGCTAGGTAGGCCATGGATTCATGAAATGCAGGCAGTCCCATCGACATATCACCAGTGTGTTAAGTTCCCCCATAATGGTGTAGAAATTTGCATCCCGGGAGACAGTGCTCTATCAGTTAATACCGTTTCTGCGGGATCACATGTACCTTTGAATAGAGAAGCTGACAATCCTAGTAGTTCACTTGAACAATGCAAGCAGAAATTCAAGACCATGGACCTTGGGATGGGAGATTATAAGATTGATTCTTTTACAAAAATGCCAATCTCTCCTAGGTCTTATGGGAGACCCTCCCCAAATGTGAAGCCTTCATCATCAGCAATGATGTTATTTGGGAAATTTGTTGAGTCTTCGGTCCCCATTCAAGAAGAGAAAGAAGAAGTTGCTGTAAGGAACTGGATATATCACGAAGAGAAATACAAACATAATGAGAATTTTGCTCCTTCACCTGAAACTTATGGGAAAGGATACACACTGGTCAAAAATATGGGATATCCGGGATTTGGTCCCCTTAGTCATAGGCTGGATGCTAAAGCTGAGCCTCTTGATCATGCTCTCTTTGGACGCAAAAATAAGTCCACAATCGGCTTAGGTTTTGAGAACAAGAAGAAGAAAGGTATCCCTGTCCCAGTTGCAACGGACAGCGATAGTGATACAGATTATACGCCCGATCTCTCCAATCAACAAGATGTGTCTGATGATTGGGTGCCCTCCACGAATCTCCTTTGGGGAGATTCCACAAATTTGATGCTTAATAATCCTACTATCCCAGCTGCGACGGATAGTGATTGTGTGACTTCTAGATCGACAAAGGAAAATGTTACTGTCCTAGCTGCGACGGATAGTACCAATACTAGAAAGGGGGAAACCCTCCCTAACCTTGAGGCTTCTACATCACGAGGCCTAAATGATGACTCAGAGACAGACTCCCATGAATATGAATGGGATTCGCTTTCAGATGCAACAATTGAGCTAGATGTGGATATTATCCACACCTATAGTACCCAACCCGATGCAACTAACGATCCTAGTGTCAGACTAGAGGATTTCCCTCCTCAAATCGCCTTAGTAGACGATGCTTCGTTTGATAGGATGAGCCCCAATTCAGGTATCTTAGGAGAAGACTTGATGAGCTCCGATTATATGGTCACCAGAGATGACACCTTTCACATTCACAACATCGAACCTACCATTGACTTGCCCCTTGTCCACTTTGACCTGATTGACTGGCCCCAGCGCCACCATGAGCCCACATTCCTCACATTTCGCAACGATTACGAGATTGCTTGCTATCTGAATGCTCTCGAACCCGTGGCTTCTTCCACCAGTGAACCAACAACCAGCATGACGGAGCCTGATATTAAGTACCTCAGTCTCAAAACAAAAGAGAAAAAGAAAAATAGGTCTGATGGCGAAAACCACTTTGTGGCGGTGTCAGAACCAAAAATAGTAAAAAGAAATGACGCATCCAAAGGTGAAAACCTCTTTGAGGCACCTAAGGATGGGGTACTTAATAACTTGCCGAGTTATTTCCAGGATAGATCATCAATCTTGATTGAACCAACAAAGCCGGTCAATCTAAACACAGAAGAAAATCCTCAGATAGTCCATCTTGCTCAATCTTTATCAGAGGAAGAGACCAAGGCATATGTACAGTTTTTACAGAAAAAGAAAATTAATTTTGCATGGACCTACTCAGACATGCCAGGGCTTGACACAAATCTCATAATGCATCACTTATCTATAGCTCCAGGAGTCAAGCCAGTCAAATAGAGACTAAGAAAAATGCATCCACATATAGCTCTACTTGTCAAAGGAGAATTAGAAAAGCTTTTGAAAGCTGGATTTATTAGAGCCATCGATTATGCAGAATGGATCTCAAACATAGTATCGGTCTCCAAACATGATGGGTCCATTCGTGTCTGCACAGATTTTAGAGATCTAAACAAAGCATGCCCAAAGGATGACTTTCCACTTCCAAACATTGACATGATAGTGGACATGACGGCGGGATATGACATATATTCCCTAATGGATGGTTTCTCGGGGTATAATCAAATCAAAATAGCTCCTGAAGACCAAGAGAAAACAGCATTCACATGTGCATGGGGAACCTACTGTTGGAACGTCATGCCATTCGGGTTAAAGAATGCAGGAGCAACCTACCAAAGAGCTATGACAACTATCTTTCATGATATGATGCACAAAAATATGGAAGATTATGTGGATGATACCCTGGCAAAATCAAGAAAAAGGGGCACACACCTCAACGATCTGGAAGTAATTCTAGATCGTATGGAACAATTTCAACTCAGATTGAATCCAAAGAAGTGCGCATTTGGCGTCACCTCAGGCAAACTTTTAGGATTCATAATATCAGCAAAAGGTATCGAGGTTGATCCCGAAAAGGTCCAAGCAATCCTAGATATGCCACCTCCTCGAAATATCAGCCAAATGAGAAGTCTTCAAGGACGTCTTCAATCAATTAGGAGGTTTATTTCTCAGCTTGCAGATAGAGCGCAACCCTTCAACAAGACATTGCATAAGGGTGCTTCTTGTGTTTGGAACGAGGATTGTCAAAAGAGCCTAGATCAGATCAAACAATACTTGGCTAATCCTCCGATCTTAATGCCTCCTATTCCAGGGAAACCATTGCTTCTATATATCTCAGCTACAGACACTTCCTTGGGGGCATTATTGGCTCAAACAGATGATACTGGGAAAGAACGGGCCATCTACTATATCAGCCGTACTCTAGTCTCTTATGAGATCAATTACAATAATATTGAGAAATCTTGTCTCGCGGTGGTGTTTGCTTCTCAAAAGTTGCGCCACTACATGCTTGCACATACCATACACTTGATTGCCAAAATTGATCCCCTTAAATATTTGCTTGGTAAGGCTGCCCTGACGGGTAGACTTGCTAAATGGATGATGGTCCTCACTGAATTTGACATAGAGTACGTTGAAAGGAAGGCAATAAAAGGGCAAGCTATTGCTGACCAATTAGCTGATTTTCCAATCCAGGATAGTATGCCAGTCCAAGTGGAATTCCCAGATGAACACATCTTATATACCACTACTCGCACTTGGACAATGTTCTTTGATGGCTCCCGCATGCAAAATGGATCAGGTGCCGGAGTGTTATTTGTTTCTCCACATGGGTACAACATTCCAAAGTCTTATAAACTATTATTCCCATGTACCAATAATATTGCAGAATATGAAGCTTTAACTAATGGCTTGAAAATGGCTATAGAATGGAATATCACAGAATTACATGTCTTTGGGGATTCTCAGCTAATCATCAACCAAGTCAATGAAGAGTATCAAACCAAGGATGACAAATTGATACCTTATAAAAAGATGGTTGATTCTTTGAAACGCTATTTCACCTTTGTGACGTTTCAACAAATCCCTAGGATAGAGAACAAAGCTGCAGACGCCATGGCCACATTGGCTTCACTTCTTCAGTTGGAGACACATGAATCCAGATTTGAATTCCTGGTGGAAGAGCTACACCATCCCATCTTTGACTCATCTGAAAGCCGTGTCATTTGTGCCATTATCACACACGAGTCCTCCCGATATGGTGCTATCTATTCATATCTTTGTGATGGCATCATCCCCGACACATTCACCCGCTCCGAACGCCGAAACCTCATCCGTAACGCCTCTCGCCACACCCTCATCTCTGGTGACTTATATAGAAGGGGTTTAGATGGGACACTCCTTAGGTGCTTGGAAAAGGAGGAATCCAACCAAGCGTTAGCTGACATCCACGAGGGCATTTGTGGTGGGCATTCTAATGGTCTTGCCATGGCCCGAAGGTTGCTTAGGGCGGGATATTATTGGCCCACAATGCAGATAGATGCAGTCACCTTTGCTAAGTCATGTGAAAAATGTCAAAAACACGGCAACCTGATTCATGCTCCGGGTAGGGAACTAATCCCTTCTATTTCTCATTGGCCATTTCAGCGCTGGGCCTTTGATCTGGTTGGGCAAATTCACCCCAACTCATCAGGTGGACACAAGTTCATCATTACTGCCACTGACTACTTCACAAAATGGGTGGAGGCTGTACCACTTTCTGTTGCTTTAGGAAGGACCATTTCTTTGTTCATCTTGAACCATATCATTTGCCGATTTGGAGTGCCTTCTGAGATCATTACTGACAATGGAGGTCAATTTAAGAATAAAGACCTAAAACACCTATGCAAAAAGTTTAAAATCAAGCAACATTGGTCCTCCATATATTTCCCACAAGGAAATGGACAGGCAGAAGCTTCTAACAAAACCATTCTTAAGATTCTTCATAGAACAGTACACAAGAATGGTAGGGATTGGCACTTGCAAATCAATCCAGCACTATGGGCTTACCGAACAAGCATTCGCACACCTACAGGGGCCACTCCTTTTTCTCTCACCTATGGCGCTGAAGCAATATTGCCTTTAGAAGTCGAGATACCATCCCTTAGAGTCTCACTCAAAGGTTTGATTACAGATGAGGATTACCGCGCCATGAGGTTGCAGGAACTAGAACTTCTAGATGAGAAGCGTAAGGCTTCCTTTGATCATATGAGAGCGTATCAGAAACGTATGTCCAAGGCATTCAACAAGAAGGTTCGCCCTAGAGAATTTCAAATAGGTGATCTTGTTTTACGAGAAAACCCTAAGAACCAGCAAAACAGAGAGCAAAAGGGCAAGTTTGAACCTAACTGGCTTGGACCATATGTCATCACAACTGCTTTTGGTACTGGTGCGTATTTACTGTCAGATCCTGATGGAGAACAGCTCCCTGATCCCATCAACATTGTGCACCTTAAGAAGTTCTATCCTTGATGCCCATTCTGTCTGGGGGCATCTTTTGTATATATCTTATTGATCCTGAAAAAATTCCAAAAAAAAATTGATATATGATGCTGAAAAAATCCAAAAAAGCATAAAATGTCCTGAAAAAAATACAAAAAAAAAAAAAAAGAAAAAAAGAAAAAAAGAAAAAATTGCAATAAATCCAAGTGGTGAAAACCTAGAAACAGGCGCTACTTGAGGCCTTTGCACCCCTATTTGTTAGCATGCATCCTTGACACTTAACCACTTTCCATCCTTTGGCCTAATCTGGAATTGGTCTTTGTCTTTGTCTAGGGGGCATAACTGTTCGCATAGGTCCTTTTGGCGCACTTGTCTCTTGGGGCATTTCACAACAGGTGTTTTTTTAACACCACCCCAAACAGTGTTTTTCAACACTACCCTTGCGTCGAGTGTTTCTTAACACTTATCAGATGTCTTACTCAATAGTCCAAAGTATGATGCGATATTTCTCATTAGCAGATATGATACTCAGAGTTTGACTCTATGACCAACACACACGCACTTAAACAATTAACTCGCTGACGATATGGTGACTTTATTTTTCTTTGTGTGCTGTCTATGAGGATTTCTTTGATGAGTGGTCTCTCCCTGAGAAGTTTTCGATGATGCATAGCTAGAAGACTGAGGGTATGAGAACATGTTTTATTTCTTTATCTGCTTGTGGGTATATTTTGTTGATCCTAACTGTCATGAGCATTTATGCTAGTCTTACTTGACACTATGGATTGACGAGGTATTATCCTTGACTGTTATGCGAGTGCATGCTTTTAGCTATCCTGACTTTCATGTGTCTTGATACAAGCATAATCTCGCCATATCAAATTTAGGTGATCTTACTGCATTAGTCATCTTGACCTCCATGTCTTTGATGCCTCAGTGAGATTTCCACATTTCTATCTGATAAAGATCATATTCATATCCACATAGTTATGCTAGTGTGCATTGTATGATCTTATGACACTACCAATAACGCTCGATGATGATAATTAGATGTCTATAAGCGTTGTGACCTTGCAAGTCAACCACTTTCATAGTAGCTTGCATTTTTAGGTTCATGTTAGTCTAGTCTTGCACTTTGCATATGAAGAGAGCTCTCCTTTTCATCTTTCATGGACCTATCAGTCGACTGTGCTCATTTTTTGATTCTTCTTGATCATATCTTTCATTTCTAGTCTTTCATATCACATCATTTTCTATCCATTTTCGGACTCGAAATCGAAATCCGAGTCGCATTTCAAAATTTTTTTCCTTCTTCTGAGCAGTTGACTGACCTTTTGAGGCATAATTTGATTTTCGGTGGAATTTCTTCCTTCCATGTCTCTCAAATTTTCTAGTCTTTCATCCACTCTATTTCTAGTCTTCTATTTCTATTCTTCTACTTCCTCACTGGGGCATGTTCTATTGCCTAATGGTTAACCTATTTGACCCTTACATTCGATTATGATTTGATCAACCTTATCAATTTTTTGTCTCTCCTCTACTTGATTTCGATTTCGATTCCGAGGGGGCAGTATTTGTGGGATTCTCATCCCTGATTTTTTGATTCTCTTGATTCAGACATCTTTTGTGAGCTTTTGCTCAAAACTTGAGATTCTTATCTCCCATTTTTAGACATTGATTATTGCCTAGCAGCGACGGTGATAAGTTTTGTCTAAAGCTTGATTTGCACCTAGCAGCGACGGTGTTGGTCTAAGCTTTTATTTATGTTTGTCCAGATGTGATCCCGAATCGACCTCATATCTGAGTTGTTTTGTGATCCCAAATCGATCTCACATTTCAACTTCATTCTTTGACTACATGTGTTCCCAAATCGATCACACATTAGTCAAAGAGGGGCAAATGTATGCACCCTAAAATGGTCGCCTAGACTTTGGGCCCCATTTATTCAATTTATCAATCCTGAATCATTTTGATCAATAATCAATATTTTCAACATTATTAATTTCTTGATCAAATCTTAATTTCGATCATATATTGGATTTTTATCCTTGGGCTAACCATTTATCCTAAGTCTTTATTTAATTAAAAGGAATATTTCCTCCCCTTTCAATTAAATAAAAAAGCCCCCACTTTCCTCTTATCCTAAGTTGCACAAATAAAGCATTATTCATATTTTATAAAAAGGAAAAAAGCACTTTTGTCTCACATGAGGCTCAAAAGTCAACACTTCACTCTCATTGGAGGATATTTGTGCACATGGATTGCTCTTCTTTTAACCTCCACCGCTGATTAAGACTTTTTGCCTCTTAATCTCCATGGTCCATTTCTCCTCATTTCTTATAAAAGGAGAGCTCTCTCCTTCATATAGATATACCCACATTTTTATGCTATTGTTATGCTGCAGGTTTTGGAGCCCTTTGAAGACATCCTTGCATCCAAGCTTTGAAGACCTTGTTGTTGCATTTCATTTAGTTTGCTTTCATAGTTGCATAATCATGACATTCTTAGTTTAGATTTCCTTTTATGCAATCTCACATAGTCTAAATAGGAAGGATTTGTAATCCATTGCTATTTCCTTTCATAGATTAGATTTCTTTTCAAGCATTGCATTGTTATCATTTAGCTTAGATTTGCATTCTCATATAGTTTGCATTGCATTTCCATTTAGATTCTTGGGGATATTGGCATTGTTGCCCTTGTCTTCATTTGAATCTCTCATTGTGTGGTTGACTAGCAAGGTCACCTTCTTGTAGCTCTAGCTGAGAGCAAAACTCATAGTCCCTTGCAACTCCATGCATAGAGAGCTATGAGCCGCTTTGTGAGGCCTCACTCTTGAGCAACCTTGCAAGTAATGGTTCATAGAAGTGCATATTTTAGTGTGTACATGTACGTTTACTCGGAGATCATTTAAAACTAATATACGGGTTTTGAGATAAGATTAGATAAAATAAATATTTTAAAAAATAATGTCAAATATTTGTCTTTTGTAAGTATCATAATAGACTTTTAAATATTCAAATAACAATTTGCCATGCTTTAAAATTCTTTCTAGTGGATAGGCTATTTTGTTGAAATTTATAGACAATAAAATTTTTCATATGGATAAACAAGTTTCTTTCTTATCTATTAGACAAGGATCATTTTAAGCTATGGTTTGAGATAAGTTTTGATAAAGCTCAAACAAATTTTCCAACAAAGAAATAATGTAGTTAGAACATTTGCGTTTTGAAAAAAGTAGTAAAACAAATCTTTGAGTATTGAAAATATTTCCACTATCCTTCCTAGCCAATAGACTATATTTGTTAGTAATTCCTAGCAAGCAAGTTGTCTCCTGACAATGAAAAAGTTACTTCTTTTCAATAAATAATGTTAAATATTATTTAAAATTAATATATGATTTTAGATTTTTTTTGGCAAGGAAATAATAGCTTCAATCTATATAGTATGTGGTGAGTTTTATTTGATTTCCAAGATTCGATTTCTTCATCTCTTGTTTTTTTGCGTCATAAAGATGTGTTTGAATATAGAGAGAGATACAATTAGACTTATTCAATATGTTGCTTTTTAGCATCGTGTGACTATGGATTTAAATATTTTTTCTTCTCATTTACTTTAATAAAATACACATGGTATGAGAAGAAATAGGTCAAATGAAAGAGAGAAATTTGTGAAGAAGGTCTATTTATTGTTTAAGGGAAAATTGAATTCCAAAGGCACAAGGTTTGTCATGGACAATAGATGAGCCCGGGGTCACTTTTGAATTATAGAAATAATATTTTACTTAGCATTTCTCTTTTGAATATTATTTTAAACTTTTCAAAAATTATTTATTGAATAATAACATTTGGTGAAGCCTCCTGTGAAAGAATACACCAAACTATTGGATGTGAAACTTTACACCAAAATAAAAGAAGTTGACTGTGATCAGAGAGTAAATCATCGAAATATCATATTATATATCTTGTGTGAATTATTAGCTAGCTTTGGACAGATTTATATGAATTTTTTAACAAATCTAAATTAGTACAAAACTCCCACACAAAATTACATTATGTCAATTCCACAAGTGTTTAGTAGGGGTCTTCCATTATCACCTATAATCATACTTTTTATTGTGCTTGAAATAGATATTAAAAAATTCAAATGCCTTAGCAGAAAAGGCTATAAGAGGAAATACTATAAAAGGTTTGTTTCTATTATATATCAGTTTATCTGATATTTATGCTCTTGGCTAAGTAGCAAAGTGGTCCATGCTCTCGACTGAAAAATTCATTTTGAAAGGTGGTTGAAGAGGTAGAGACTAGAAGTTAAGAAAAGACATGATTCCACGTGCTCGAGGCATGCCATTTTTTTTTATCATTCTTTTATTCTAACAAGGTATGATTTGAATCAATTTTTGTGTTCTATATATACATTATGATTTTATAAGTAGAGAGCTTTTCTAAAGACTTTCATAAACGTGATACAGATCTTCCAAGAGTCCAACCATTCCAAATGAGCCCAAATTTCATATCCCTCAACATGAAATGGTCAAATACATATCATGCCATTGAAAGGAAGCAACTTCTTGTATCTACTTTTATATATATATATATATATATATATATATATATATATTACAAAATGTACTATTTTATATGCAATATATAACAAAGTGACAATATAAATTTATTTTAAGATCTTATGAAAATAGCTTTTCTATTAAACTAATGCAACAATATATCATTTGATGAAATATGATTTGAGCATTAAAGATATTTCTTTTTATTATTGTAATAATGTCTTGAGGTAAGAATATGTAGAGACAAATCAATGTATGTAGTAAATTTATAATGTTATTCACTTAAAGGATTCTTCCACTCATAGAACTATGTAATAAACGTAGTTTTGACTAGTAATCATATGCTAGATAATATGTAAACTTCATATTTGTTAAATCAAACACAGATTATGCTTAGTCCTTAATAATGATCCTTCTCAAATTCATAGTTGGTTTAGATATTGTATCTATTAAATTTCCCATGAATAATGAAACAAATTTTCCAGACAAAGGAGTTGACTTGTAATAATAATATTGCATTATAATTGATTTATATTAAATTAGTACATACATATAAATTGCAAAAATATAATTTAAGTGAATGTGATACTTTAAGACAAAGACTTGTAGAATATCTTGAAAATTTAATATGAATGATTGCCCAAACAATATTTCTTTAGTATCAACAAATCAGCTAATGGTTCTCTCGAATTAATATTTGGTTAGATATTATATCTATTAAATTTTCCATAAATAATGAAACAAATTGTTCAGAAAGAGAGGGTTTGACTCATAATAATAATAATATTACATTATAAGTGATTTTTATTTGATTATTGTACACACACAGATTATATATATATATATATATATATATATATATATATATATATATATATATATATATATATATATATTACAATTATATAATTTCTAGAAGTGAATATGACACTACAAGAGAAAGACATAGAATATCTTGATAATTTAATATTGCTTAGTATCAGCATCAGTCGATGGCTCTCTGAAATCATCTTTAAGGTGTGTGAATCTGGAGTACATGCTGAGAAAGATGGAGTCTTTATGATGTTTAGCAAAATCACTCCATACAAGTCTTATTGGTGATACTCAGCGCATGCATTGTAACAATTGGTAACTAAATGATACATTGAATTGTTTTGGAATGTACAATTTCCTATTACAAGGGTTTTTCTACATAAATCACTATAACATAAATTGCTATTAAAGATAATAAGTTTCCACATTCCATGCGAATGTAATCAAGTTGTTTTTGGGTTCAACATTCTGGTGATGAATCACATAATGTTATACAAAATATTGATGTTAACATTCTCGCACAATCAAATTCAGAAGCAACTTGAAATTACATGTTACTATTATTTTTATTAGTTAAAAAATTTCATATATGAAAGAAATTCTACACCCTGCCTGCCTCATACATATGAGAAGTAATCATAAATTTTACATAAAAGTTTACACAACCTTCACAATTATCTTTGGCTCAGTAATCTTTGAACATATTCAATGTACATATGATAACGGAAAAAATAACATTAATATGTGTTTTGATGAACAAGATCAATTGAGATACCTGAAATCTACCTATGAGTGTGCTTTGAGTTGCTAGATGAACTAACTATTTAAATAATGTGTACTACCAAGTGACTATACATGAATAAAGAGACCATAATAGGAAATGTTTAAATGTGTCAAGGAAAATGAAAAACTATTTATGACTACTACTAATTTTCTGGATATAAATGTCTTTTATAAAAACAAAGGTTTTACTATGAAACAATTGAAACATTTTTGTGGACCTTAATACCAAGTTCAAGTCAATTCAATTACTAACTATGTATGCAAGGATCTTTTCCCCATACTGCACATGTTGGAAGTCAATTCAATTTCTCATTTGTATGCATGCTTTGGTTGCTCTAATGGCATATGAAGTGGAAAATCTAATATTTTATGGCTATCTGGGCTCTGACTATTTATATACGAGAATGGATAATTTAATAAGTGAGCATGAAGCATTTTGCAATTTAGATTACTTGCAACTTTCACAACAGTTTCCTTCCTTTCTTATTTTTACACATTAAATTTGTGGATGAAGTTTTGTACATATGTATCATAAAGACTAAAAAATGTGATTAGCTGTACAATACATTTATTTTTTACTTGTAGAAGTTGTAGAAACACTTGGTGAGAAAGAAATGGTGCTTTCAGGATTTTAGGCCATTCATTTATGAATACATTTGCATATGATAATGTGTCCTATAGTTAGGAAATTCACATGTGAATGCATTGGCATATGATATTATGTGGTATTTCCTATTTTAGATGGAGGCAAGTTGTTAAAAAGATCCAATTTCTTTCTTAAGAATTGAATGCAAGGTGGCATTCAAATATCCTTCACAGTATTCTATTTGGTTCCAAATTTATGCATAATTTTTTTGGATTGGAGTCTAAGAAGCATGTATGATAAGGATTTAAGAAAGTCCAAGGTTGGTATGTATTCTATTTTTATAAATTATAGAGCAATGAAGTTAATTCTTTCATAGAGAGATGATATTTATGGGTTCTAATATTTTATATGTAAGTATACTCTTATATATCATTGAGTGATTTTCAATACAGACTTTGTAATATTGTTCTAAATATTTGTAAATTATATCACAATTAAAAGTACTTTTTTTCATCTAGTTTGTTCATTACTTATCACTAAATATCTAGAAAAAATAAGCTGTAAAAGGAATATTATTAGATATCTTTTAGTTGTGTGGTAGTTGTTGAAAGACCTTAAGTTTTGTCCTTCAAAATTGAATGTAAGATGGTGGTTTTCATTATGACATCTTTGTGGATAGTTTATGGGATTGTAATTCTTACATGTCTATGTTAAATTTCTACGATTTACTGGAAGAAAAGAGTGTATATTGTATTTAGTTCAAATATTTATACAAAGAGCATTATGTAACCAATGAAAGGGTTGATGAGGGTACCAAGTATTCTCATTTTGCAAGATCTAAAGAAATTGGTATCAACTTTGTGAATAAACCCTTAGTGATGCATGGAAAGCCAAAATAAAATAGTATTCTTTGTTCCATAAGAGATTCCTTTGGTGACTTAAGGAATTCAACATGTTTGGTCAAGATTTTCAAATATAATTTGTAGTGGAGGAAAAAAACTTGAGGTTTTAAAGTTTATGTCATGTAGGTACCTAATCTAATCAGTCAATTTCACCATTACACATCTTGTTTTAAGAGTTACATATAAAATTGTAATCCAAAAAAGAAAGTGTATAATCATCGATGAAGTGTAAGCAAAAAAGGCTCTTATGAGTAACAATGGGAGCTCGCATAACTTATTGTTAAAGGCCAAAGAATTACAATGAAGATGATTAGCTTTGTCCAAAACTTTCCTTAAAGGTAAGTATGAAGATGATTAGCTTTGCCCAAAATATTCTAAATATATTCACCTATCTACAAACTCTTGGAACTTGGAGGTCCATAGCCTTGACTAAAATTTGTGTGCATGGATCCTACAAACTAAAACAATTTCTAGGTTTCCCTTTGCGTAGTTTCTTTGTGATCAATATTTTATCGACATGTACAATGAGTGGAATCTTCTTGATTTTAGGAATTACAACTAATTAAAGAGGTATAGTTAACATATGTAGTCTCTAGTGGATTTGATGGTGTGAAGATTAACTTATTTTTATTTTTGTTTTAAGTTTAAAGTTGAACTCTAGATAGGTTTATGACTATTTTGTAAGTGTTTCAATTTTACAGGATCTATTTACACAAATTTTAGTCAAGGCTATAGACATATTTTATCATGTCTTTTGAGCTCCTTTAATAGTGGAAGTTATAGATCTCCAAATTCATCGACTAACCGAGCTATTTATGTATTTTTATTTGAGTTGTTTCTTTGTAATCCATATTTACTTGACATGTAAGATGAGTTAAATTTTGTTGATTTTAGAAATTACAACTAATTAAAAAGGTTAACATATATGTTATCCCTAATGGATTTGATGGTGTGAAGATTAACACATCTTTATTTTCATTTTAAGTTTAAAGTCTATCCAAACTAGGTTTCTAACTATTTTATAATTATCTCAATTTCACAGGATCCATGCACACAAATTCCAGTCAAGGCTATGGACCTCCACACTCCAAGAGTTTGTAGATAGGTGAATATATTATAAATATTTCATGCATAGCTAATCATCTCATACTTATCTTTAATTTACATTTACATTTATTTTATTTTATTTACATTTACATTAATTTATTTAAGATCTAGATATGGGGGTAAGGAGGAAGGGGAGATAGAGAGGGAGAGGGAGAGAAGAAGGAAGGGAGGGATAGATCTAGGGAGGGGGAGAGTTGTGAGAGATATAAGAGAAGGAGATGAGGAGAGAGATAAGAGGGAAGTATCAATACAAATAATGCACCCTTAAGAGGGAAGGCAGAGTAGAGAGGGACAAAGTGTGGTAGAGACCTAGAGATGGGAGAAATAGGTGAGAGAAATGAGAGGGAGAGAGATAGGTCTAGAGTTCAGGGGATATAAAGAGAGTGAGATAGAGAGTGAGGTAATACTGATAGACAACGAGGAAAACTTGATAGGAGCAAGTTGATTATTGAAATCTGACTAAGTTTATGTGATCTTCATAAACCTAGAAGCCAAAAATTATAACTCCTAGAGACATGAAACCACTCTAAAACATCCTAACAATATATACATGATATATAACTTAAAGTATAAAAAAGAAAAAACACATATTGAAATTTGACTTATACTCAAATATTATATTTCATGTATATATTCTTGTTAGAAGATTGATTTTTACTTGAGTTAAAAAAAGTTGAAAGAGAGAGAGAGAGAGATCTCAAATAAAAACTATTTGGCATGCACCATACTTGGTGCATGGTACATGAAAAAAATGCATTTTTTGCATTTGGTGCATGCCAAATTTGGTGTGCACCATATTTGGTATGCACAAAATAGTTTGCATTGGGAAATACCATGCCTTTGGCTTGGATTTACCTTGGGCATCCAACCCAAAGGCATGGATGACCATTTCAGGGTCGATATGTGTTTTTTTTGAAAATATGAAAAAAAATATCACATTTTTTGATGCGTTCTCCATTAGGTTTATGTGTGTTTCAATACAAATAAAAATACTACCATGATTTTGTTAAGCTCTTTGTTAGTTGTCTATCCTTATAATTTATTTTTTCAAATTTTGATTTTGTTTTTCTTTTCATCTCTAATTTCTTTTGCTAGTGTGTGTTTTCTTGTCAAAAACCCACATGTGGTATTTTGGGCATAGATTTTTTCTCATTCATTGGATTTTGAAACAAATTACATTTTTAGAAACTAGACTCCACTCTACACCTAAAAAAAATATTTTGATTTTTTATTAGTTTTATTTGATTTCCACCTAGATTTGATTTCTTCGATTTTTTTTTTGTCATATAGATGCGTTTGAATATAGAGAGATACAATTCGACTTATTCAATATGTTTCTTTTTTAGTAGTGTGTGACTATGGATTCAAATATTTTTTCTTCTCATATACTTTAATAAAATACACATGGTCTCAGAAGAATCTCAAAACTTGCAGGAAATAGGCCAAATGAAAGAGAAGGAATTCGTTAAGAAGGTCCATTTGTTGTTTAAGAAAAAATTGAATTCCAAAGGCACAAGGTTTTCCATGGAAAGCAGATGAGCCTGGGTTACATTTGAATTATAGAAATAATATTTTACTTAGCATTTCTCTTTTGAATATTATTTTAAACTTTTTAAAAATTATAAATATTGAATAACAACATTTGGTGAAGCCTCATGTGAAAGAATGCACCAAACCATTGGATATGAAACTTTACACCAAAATAAGAGCAATTGACATATTATATGTCTTGTGTGAATTATTAGCTAGATCTAGACAAATTTGTATGAATTTTTGAACAAATCTAAATTAGTACAAAACTCTCACACAAAATTACATTATGTCAATTCCACAAGTGTTTAGTAGGTATCTTCCATTATCACTTATAATCATACTTTTTATTGTGCTTGAAATAGATATTAGAAAAATCAAATGCCTTAGCAGAAAAGGATATAAGAGGAAAGGTTGTGAAAGGTTTGTTTCTATTATATATTGGGTTATTTTATATTTATGCTCTTGGCTAAGTAGCAAAGTGTTCCATGCTCTCGACTAAAAATTTTATTTTGAAAGGTGGCTGAAGAGGAAGAGACTAGAAGTTAAGAAAAGATATGATTCCACATGCTCGAGGCATGCCATTTTTTTTATCATCCTTTTATTCTAACAAGGTATGATTTGAATCAATTTATATGTTCTATATATATATTATGATTTTATAAGTAGAGAACCTTTCTAAAGGCTTTCTAAAGATTGTCATAATATGTGATATAGATCTTCCAAGAGTCCAATCATTCCAAATGATACCAAATTTCATATCCCTCAACATGAAAGGGCCAAATGCATATCATGCCACTGAAAGGAAGCAACTTCTTGTATCTTCTTTTTCAAAAATAAAAATAAAATCAAAACAAAACAAAATAATTTTTTTAAAAGAAGTTGTGAAATGTACTATTTGTGTATGCAATATGTAACAAGGTGACAATATAAATTTAGTTTAAGATCTTATGAAAATAGCTTGTCTATTAAACTAATGCAACAATATATCATTTGATGAAATCTGATTTGAGCATTAAAATATTTTCTTTTCATTATTGTAATAATGTCTTGAGTTAAGAATATGTAGAGACAAATCAGTTTATGTAGCAAATTTAAAACATATTGTTCATTTAAAAGATTCTTCCACTCATAGAACTATGTAATACACATAGATTTGACTGGAAATCTTATGCTAGATAATATGTAAACTTCATATTTGATAAATCAAACACGGATTATGCTTAGTCCTTAATAACGATCCTTCTCAAATTCATAGTTGGTTTAGTTATTATATATATTAAATTTTCCATGAATAATGAAACAAATTATCCAGACAAAGGAGTTGACTCGTAATAATAATATTGCATTATATAATTAATTTCTATTTAATTAGTACGTACATATAAATTGAAACAATATAATTTAAGTGAATATGACACTTTAAGACAAAGACTTGTAGAATATCTTGAAAATTTAATATGAATGATTGCCCAAATAGTATTTATTTATTATCAATAAATTAGCTAATGTTTCTCTCAAATTAATATTTGGTTTAGATATTATATCTATTAAATTTTCCATAAATAATGAAACAATTTGTTCAGAAAGAGAGGGTTTGACTCATAATAATAATATTAAATTATAAATTATTTTTTTAATTAATGTACACACACACACACACACACACAAAGTACAATTATATAATTTCTAGAAGTGAATACGACACTACAAGAGAAAGATATAGAATATCTTGAAAATTTAATATTGCTTAGTATCAATGGCTCTCTGAAATCATCTTTAAGGTGTGTGAATTTGGAGCACATGTTGAGAAATATGGAGTCTTTATGATGTTTAGAAAAATTGCTCCATACTTCTTATTGGAGATACGCAACACATGCATTATAACAACTAGTTACTAAATGATACATTGAATTGTTTAAGAATGTACAATTTTCTATGAAGATGAAGGATAAGCCTTTAGAATGAAAAATGGAGTGGAAAGAAAAAGTAAATCCTATTCTAGAGGGAATAGGAAAAGTTCATCCTTTGGAACCAGAAGATGGCTGTGTCCAAAAAATTATTGAAACCCCCTTGAGTCCAAGGAGAATAGATAACTTTCAGACACAACAAGAATCTCCGACTAGAAAACCTCAAAAGGAAAATGACCAAGAGAAGGATAAGGAGGTGTCAAGTGAAAGTGTCAATAAGTTTTTCACTCCTGACTTGAACAATAAAGATGGAGGATAGGGTTCCCCAAAGGGAGAAGTCACTGAACTGGTATCAAGGTGGAAGAATCCTTGATAGGATTGGAATCAGTAGAAATCATTCAAGAGATAGAAGAAGGTCAAGGTTGTAACATCTTGGATGGTCAAACTCACAGTAAGTCCTATGATGGGATTAATAAGGATCCTTTCTCATCCCCAATAGAGAAAAGGTCTTCGGAATGTGAAGATAAAATAGATCTTGATGTAAAGGAAAACCCTTGGATTAAGGTAGGGGAGCTTAAAAATAAAAACTTCTCAGGAAAGAAAGGCTCTCCTTTGGGAATTGCAATCTCAAAAAATCAATTTTCTAACTTATAAAGGAAAGAGATAGTGCTTCCAAGGGAGGCTCTATTATTAAATTAGTCAATAAGAATGGTGTTCACAAGCAAGGAGGAGTCCAAACTAGAGGGCAACAAAAAGAAGATGTTGGTACTCCAAAAAGAGAAAGAGGAAGAAGAACAAACAGAGAACTGAGAGACCTAGAAGCTAAACAGAACATAGCAAATGGCAAACAACTGACCATCCTAGAAGTATGCTCTCCAAATCCATTATGAAGATCATATATTCGAACATAATAGGACTTAATGGTCCTCATAAGAAAGATGTAGTTAGAAATCTTGTTAGGGATTTGAAGATTTTCTTCTTATTCAAGAAACTAAAATGAGCAAAGAAAGAGTTGAAAAGATAAAATTGCTTAAAAATGGAGAATGCCTTGGTTGTAACTCTAAAGGAGCCTTTGGAGGTATGGCTATTTTTAGGAACCAGTTTAGCTTTAATTGTCAGCTTCTTCTTGAGGAAAAAAAAATTCAAGCTGTTAATGTATGTAATATTAAGGATCAATTCTCTTGGATTCTTATAAATGTTTATGCTCCTAATACTAAGTTAGGAAGACTGAAGTTGTGGAAAAATCTTCATGAAGTTGGAGTTTCTTTTCCTAATAGTCAATGGATGATAATAGGGGATTTTAATACCCCTCTGAAAGAGAATGAAAAGATGGGAGGGACCACTCCCCAAGTTGATAGTAGGTTTGACTTGATGGAGTTTATTAGCAATGAAGGATTGTTGGATGTTGAGATGGAAGGGATAAATTATACTTGGAAAAATCATAGAATTGGAGCCAACCTTATTCAAGTCAAGCTCAATAGGGTGCTCATTTATTCAAATTGGATGACTCAGTTTTCTTGTTCTCTTTCTTCTCTTGCTAGAATTGGTTCGGATCACTTTCCCGTTTCTTTCATAGTGAGTCCTTTCAATGGTAAAAGAAATGCTCCTTTTAGATTTGAAAAGATGTGGTTAGCTCACCCGGATCTCAAGAATAAAGTAAGGGACTGGTGGAATCTAAAAGTGGATGGTATAGCCATGTTTAAAGTTGTAAAAAAATTTCAAATGTGAAATCTAAAGTTAGACAATGGAATAAAGACATTTTTGGGGATATATTCCAAGCTAAGAATAAAATTATATCAGAGCTTAAATATATTCAAGATGAAATCCAGAGAGAAGGCTTGACTGACGATAAGAAAAATCAGGAGAATAATCTCTTGGTGGACTATCATAATATCATATCCAAAGAGGAGACCTTTTGGAGGCAGAGATCGAGATCTGTGTGGCTTAAGTTGGGAGATAAAAACACTAGATTCTTCCACCTTACCACTCTCAAGAACAAGGCTATCAACAAGATTAATTATTTATCTTTGACAAGAGGCACTATTTCTAAAGAAGAGGAAATCAACCAAGAAATGAAAGGGTACTTTGCTTCTTTTTTGACAAAGGAAAATAATCTCATGTTGGAAGATCAGAATAAGTTGTTGGATTCCATCCCTTCCATCCTGGATAAGGATGCCAATGATAGGCTTAAAGATATTCCTTCAGATAAAGAGATAAAAGAGGTGGTCTTCTCCTTTGAAGGAGAAAAATCTCCAAGCCCTGATGGGTTTCATATGTTTTTCTTTCAAAAATTTTGGAACATCACAGGTAAAGATATTTTCTTTGATGTTAAGGATTTTTTTGGTACTAAAAACATTCTTTAAAAGAGATCAATTCCACTTTTATAGCCCTAATTCCTAAGAAATTAGGAGCTAATACCGTAGATGGCCTCAGGCCTATAAGCCTCTGCAATTCTTTGTACAAGATTTTATCTAAGGTGCTCACTTCTAGAATTCTAAAAATTCTGCTTGATTTAATATCTCCTCAAGATAATGGTTTTATTTCAGGAAGATAGATTCTTGACTCTATTATTGTTGTCCATGAAAATCATCACTCTCTTGAAGTTTCTAAAAAACAAGGATTCATGATGAAGTTGGATCTTTCCAAATCCTATGATAGAGTAGATTGGTTGTTCAAGTCTAAAATTCTTTTGTCTTTTGGCTTTAAAAAAGGGGTTGTTAGATTGATCATGGAGTTGGTTACCTCAGTTTCTTATTCAGTTATTGTGAATGGTGGCTCCTCTAACTTCTTCCATCCCTCAAGAGGATTAAGGTAATGAGATCTTATCTCTCCTATCTTGTTTGCAATAATAGAAGAGAGTCTTGGGAGATATATCAATAAATTTATGAATGAAGGTTAGATAAAGGGTCTTCGACCCTCATCAGCCATATTGAAGTGCTCTCATGAATAATTTTTTGATGATACAATCTTGATGGGAGAAGATATGGTCAAGGAAGCTAGGAACATGAAGAAGGATTTGATGACCTACACCAATGCGACTAGCCAACTTATAAACTAGGAGAAAAGTTCTTTGTATATTAGTAACACTCTTGAGGTTAGACAAAGGAAAATCTATGCTATAATTGGTTGCAAAATTGGAACTTTCCCCACGTCCTATCTTGGTCTTCCTTTATGTCTAAAACTGGATGATTCCTTCTGGAATAAACTTCTTGATAGATTTCATCTAAAACTGATTGGCTAGAAAGGGGCTATTCTTAGTCAAGCTGGAAAAGTTCAACTTCTTAAAGATACTCTGCATAACCTTCCAGTGTATGCTCTTAGCCTCTTCAAAATCCCTCAAAAGTTTGCTAACATGATTGAGAAAATACAAAAACTATTTCTTTGGTCAGGGGTAGAAGAGAAAAAAAAGGATTAGTCTTATTGCTTTGGACAAGGTTTGTAAGCCAAGGAGATTTGGTGGTCTTGGAATTAGAAGTATTGAATACATCAACAAGGCCCTGTTGGCCAAAAAAATTTGGAGGATCTTTGAAGAGAAGAAAGAATGTAATACTATTTTAAAAATTAAATATCTATTTCTCTCTCTTGAAGAAACCTTAAGTAATCAAGAGGATATTCAGGGATCCTATATTTGGAACAGTATCAGTAAAGCTAAGTCTTTGATTAAAAAGGGGATTAGATGGAAGCTGGGAGATGGCAGGAAGATAAGATTCTGGGAAGATAATTGGCTAAAAGACATTCCTCTCATTGAGAACCATGAATGGATTAATGCTATCCAGGTCTATAGAGAGACAATTGGTGAAATGGTTTCTGACTACTGGGAAAATGAAAAATGTATTGATCTTGGCAGCATTGATGAAAATCTAAAAAATATGAATCTACAACTTAACTCTTGGTTTGTTAGAAATAATGTACAGGATGCTCTTGTGTGGAGCCTTGAAGATAGTGGCAAATTTTTAGTTTATTCTGCTTTTGCTCTCTTTTTTAAGGAGGAAAATCATCCATTTTTCTCTCAAGTTTGGATTAATAATCTTATCCCTAAGATTAACATGTTCTACTAGTTACTTGTCCAAAATAAGATTCTTACTATGGACAACCTTTTTAAAAGAGGTTTCTACATGCCTAATAGATGTTTTTTTGTGTTGTGCTGAAGTTGAAACTACTAACCATATGATGATGCACTGTCAATTCATAAGAAAAGTGTGGGAAACTATATTAAAAAAAGATCTAGTTGGAATGGGTTAACCCTCAGAATTTTCAAGACTTAGTTAATTAATGGATTTTCCCTTTCCCAGGGAAAGAGATCAAAATCATATGGAAAATGTTTCTCCCTCACTTCATTTGGAGAATTTGGAAAGAAAGAAACAACAAAGTCTTTAGAGACAAACAAATCTCCTTTGAGATTGTGGCTTACCAAGTCTACAAAAGCCTAATGGAAAACATTAGAACCAATTGTTTGAAGGACTCTTCTTTTTTGAACAGTTTTCAAGACTTCAAAGAAATCCACAATTGGGACTTCTTGGGAAAAAGATATAAAGATTCCAACCCTAGAGAAAATATCATATGGACAGCCCCACTGAATGGATGGCATAAAGGAAATTTTGATGGCTCGGCCAAAGGAAATCTTGGTAGGGCTGGGGTTGGAGGTTTAGTGAGCAATTGGGCCAGTAATTGTCTAGGAGCTGTTACTGCACCTCTAGGAATTCAAACAAATCATGTTGCTGAAGTTATGGCGGCTCTCCAAGTTGTGATGCTAGCTAAAGATCTAGGAATTAAGTACAAAGCTTTGGCTAGAGGGAGATTCTCTAAACATAATAAATTGTATAAAAGGTAATAATATGGCATCTTGGACTATAGTTCATATCATTGATAAAATCAAATCTATTTTAGGCACTTTTCAAGAAGTGTATATTTCCCATGTGTATCGGGAAGGTAACAAGGCAGCATATGGACTTGCTATGTGGGGGCCCATAAAGAAGCTATCGTTATTTGGAAAGAGGAAGTTAATATAAAAAAAGAGATCATAAGTCTAATCATGTTTGATAGACTTAATCACAAGGAAGGGATCATCATTAATTGTAGTAATTATGAAGAGGACAATTAATATTTCAAGGAGAGATATTCGTCAGTTTCAGTGTGCGAAAATAATGAAAGAATTTATTACACACAGATTATGGGTTAGTTTTTTCCACCAGTAAATTTTAGTCTATTTTTCGATGAGGATTAGTTGATTATTAGATGCCCATTGGTCGGCTAATCGACTATAATGGCCGTCGGAGTTTTTTAGTCGATATTATGACACATCAAGTGTCTGTCGAAATTGTAATGTCAAAAGTGGTTGAATTATCGGTGAACATGATGTCAAAATCATTGCTTCAACTTGGAAGAATTGCCTGTTATATCATTATTTTCTATCATAATAAACGTCGATTGTATAGCTTTCTTGTCGATTCGCCTATTATTTCTTGGTCGAAAAAGCGACCAAAAATTTAATTTTGTAAAAAAAAAATATATTGATTATAAAATTAAGCACAACAATATTATGTCACTGTTGTTTACTATTTTGGAAAGGCTTTCTCGGACTACCACTCTCCACCACCCGCCATTTCCACCTTAGCATTCCCATTTCTTGGGGATACTTCTCATCGCGTATGACAAGGTAGAACTCTTTTATAGACATAGGTTACTGAATCATTATCTCTACACTGGTACTCAATCTGGAAACCCTTGTATGTATATAGCCACTCTAGATAATCTCCACATCTATAAAATCTCCACAAAAATCCCTTCTGGCCTCCACTACATATACATCTTCTCATAATCTAAAAACTTCAGCCCATCATTGATTCTCATCAATGTACCAATTTGGATAGTAAGTCTAATTTAATTTGTCCGTGGACTGAGACCTTAAATTATTGAGCTTCTCTTTGTTTCGAGAAGAGTATAACATTCTCTACTTAACAGGGCTAACCACGCGAAGGTGGAAGCTCATTTGGCCCCTCCTAGGAGCCTCTTATGACCCTTTACGACATTTTAAGACCTCTAAGATGTATTCTTAGGGATCGTAAACAGTCGTAAAGGGTCATAAGGGGTCCTAGGACACAATAGCTGAGAAACATAATTGTAGGCATCGTGGTCACAATTTTTTGGAGACAACGTAATTGATTTATATACCCAGATGATGGAGAGAAACTCCTGCACCTCCGATTCCAAGTTGACTACATCTGTTGCTCATGAATACAAGGTCCTCCAATAGATGTATTCAACTTGGAATCGGGGGTGCAGAAGTTGTTCTCCATCGCTTGGGTACACAACTCAATTATCTTGTCTCCAAAATATTGTGACTATGATGCCTACAATTATGTTTCTCAGCTATTGTGAAATCTACATTTATGTTTCTCAGTTGTCATGTTTATGTGCATGTTTTTTATGTGTTTTCGATAGTAAGTCTAATTTAATTTGTCTGTGGACTAAGACCTTAAATCATGTAATGAGGAGGCTTAGAACACTAGTATATGCAAATTTCATTATTTAATAATAAAAATCTATTAAAATGTTTATACCTTCTCTCATTTGCTGGTGTAATTCCTCTTTGAGTATCCCCTTTCTCCTTTGCATCCAAAATCAACTCATTCCAATCCCTCACTAGAATAAAGGGAGGACGCTCAAACTTCAGCGAGACTTCATACCACACATCATTCGTAGATTACATTCAATGTTTTATTTATGTTTGTAAATCAGTGTTGCGTACAAATCTACGGATGGTGCATAGTACGAAGCCTCACTCAAGCTTGAAAATGATAGTCAATCCATAGTCAAGGTCAAGGAACAAATAGAATAACCAAGAAAACACTATACATTAAATCATGTGATTGATAGTAGATTGGGGCTCACCTGAGCCATGAACATGAAGAATTATTCTAAAAAAATATGTAAACCATATATATGCACACTTGAGGCAAAGAGAAGTTACGTCGTATCCATATTAAAATATTAGTTACAATATGAAAATACTAAACTAACTAATTCTTGAGTTCATCTCTGCATATGGTCGCAACAAAGATATGCAATTACAATACAGAGAAGGCACCATAAAAATATAATTTCAGAATTTGCCCTAGCCTGACACGTTTTGCACTCAAATCCTTCATTGTGGATAAGTGGAGATGGGTGGATAGATGCAGATGATTTGTCATCGACTCAACTAAAGTATCCATAGCCATTATTTCCCCGTGATGCCCAGTCTACATTAGTTCTTATATTATAATGAATAGTATTTACATTAGAAACATTAAATATATACACATTAGCAACCTTTTTTCTATTTGGGCAACACCAAAATGGTTGTCCAAGGTTGTTCGGTGTCCATGAAGTCTTCAACACACACTACCCACCACCACATTGACAGTTTGGCACATTGACAAGAGTCATCGAGCCTATATCAATACAGCATTGCACCATTGTTACTACATTTATTATTTTTATATGAAATACATCAAGGAGTACCATCAGAAATATTAACCATTTACAATAATGAAAAGTAAACCTAAACCAAATAGCTCATTTTTTTATCAGCATGTGTAGTCTTTGTGTATATGAAAAATGAAAGAAATATGATGTTGAAATAAAATAGTGAACAAAATAGTATTCCATATATAGAGTGATTGAAATATACCATCAAAAGAAGGTGAAAAAATCCTATCATGAAGCATAGACATAGGAAATAAAAAAGGGACAAAAGACAAGAAATAAGAAAAATCATTACGACTATAGAAAATCATTTATACTATAATAAAAAAAAGAAACAGTCTTTGTAAACAATTTTCAATATCATTAGGACTATAGAAAAATAATTAAGACTATACAAAATCAAATTTTAGAAAAGGATGGTTCTGATGCTTTGCCATTACAACAATTGGGCATTCATCATTTGGTATTGTGTATTCCATTTAAGTATGTCAACAATGTTCAAAATCTTGTCACCAAGCACAGACAAGAAATAAGAAAAATCATTAGGACTATAGAAAAATCAAGTTCTAGAAATGGACGGTTCTGATATTGCCTTGCCATTACAACAATTGAGCATTCATCATTTGGTACTTCTTGGTGTATTCCATTTAAGTTTTTCAATTGCCATGTTTATGTGCATGTTCTTTATGTGTTTGGCTTCTCTCCCTCGCAAGGGATACGTCGATAGGTAATTGATTTGAAAGCATAATGATTTGACAGTCTTTTTTTAAGATAGGTGTAATCATCTTGCCAACCTTAATTAGAAACATTTGTGATATATGTCAAGTACTTATAATCAGTATGCCCAAAAAATAGAGACTTAGTAGTAAAAGCATGTCCTTTGGTTTACTAGTTTACTTATAATCAGTATTTCCTTTGGTTTACTAGTTTAATCTAGTTTAAGAATGGTTTGTTTCATGTTTGAATGTATCATTGAATGAAGCTTGGCTATATTAAGTGCAATCTTAAGACTCATGACTCTTCAAATTTTATTGTTTCTTTCAGACCTCCAAACATGTGTACTTTGAGTAGCCCTCCAACAAATGGACTTGTGATGATTTTCACAATAGTACATGTGTAGGAGGACTACTCAAAAGTACTGCTTAGGCAGGTGATACAGGTTGGTATGGGCAGCAAGCATACAAACATGGATTGATAAGGACAATGCTGAATAGTCCTAGAAATGTAGACTTTTGGGATTTGAACTATGTTCAAATAGGTACAGTCAAGTGTCCTATTGAAGGGCAGCCAGTAAACAACCATGTTCAGATGTGGACGGATAGTGCTCCTGATAAGAATCACTTTACCTGAAGATTGTGCCATGTTTGTAATTTTTGAGCTATGTCCATTTGATTAATTCTCCAAATTTTGGTTGCACTACTTGCATTGGTTGAAATTTTCCTAATTATAGGGTTTGACTTTCACAACAAAAGAAAATCAATACTAAGATGAAATTTTGGTATGTAGGATCTGCATTGCTTATATACATTTGTGACCAAAGATATGGACTGATCTACAGTGCCTCCAAAGCTTCTACTCGAATGAATCTTCTCACCACTTGTGACTCTTCAAATTCTCTTGTTTCCTTCAGACCTCCAAACATGTGTACTATGAGTTTCCCTCCAACAAATGGGCTTGTGATGATTTTCACAATAGTACATGTGTTAGAGGAAAGCTCACAGTATTGCTTGTATGCACCCTAAAATGGTTGCCTAAACTTTGGGCCCCCATTCGGCAATTTATCAAATCCCTGAATCAGTATTTTCAAAAATCAGCATTTTATCAATTGTATCAATTTCTTTGATCAAATCCTATTTTATCATTTTTTATTATTATCCTAAGTCTTTATTTATTTAAAAGGAATATTTCCTCCCCTTTTAATAAATGAAAAGCGCCCACTTTTCATCTTATCCTAAGTTGCACAAATAAAGCATTATTCCTATTTTATAAAAAGAAGAAAAACACTTTTTGTCTCATATGGACACAAAAGTCAATTCTTATTTTCCCATTGGAGGATACTTGTGCACATAGATTGCTCCTCTTTGATGCTCCACCATTGATTAAATTTTTTTCCTCTTAATCTCCATGGTCCATTTCTCCTCATTTCCTATAAAAGAAGAGCTCTCTTCCTCATTCTAGGTCATTCACTTTTATGCTAACTTTATGCTGCAGGAATTCTTGAAGACTTTGAAGCTTTTTGGAGATCATTGTTGCATCACATCTTGGCTTTCTTCATTGCTTCATAGTTTAGTTTTCATTCTTGCATAGTAGCTTCATATTTCATGCTTTCATAGTTTAGATTTCCTTTTATGCTTTAGAATAACTCATTTAGTTTAATAGGAAGGATTGTAACACTTGTTATTTCCATTTCATAGTTTAGATTGTGCTTTCATCTTCATAGCATAGCTTGCATATTTGCATCTTCATTCTTAGCTTACTTGCATTGCATTTCATTTTATTCTTGGAGAAAGGGATTTCCTTTGATGTAATGACTTAGAGAAGTGCACTACTTTTGTGTGTACATTTCTGGCGCCCACCATGGGGCAAAGTAGATTAGCTTTGTCCTTTAGTTTTGCACTTTTCATCAAGTTTTTGGTAATTTTTGAGCTTAATTCACAGTCTCTGGTTTTCTGTCCTAGAGTATCGCATGATACTTGCAAGAATATTGCGTGATAGTTCTCTTTCCACACGCGCGATACTTCACCTATCAGAAGTATCACCTGTCTATTGCAAAAATTGTCGCCTGGTCTCGAATGAAGTATCACCTGGTATAGGGAGAAGTATTTCCCAAAAGTAAACTATTGCCCCGGTATACTGAAAAATATCACATGATACTTCTGGTGTCCATACTATTGATTGTACCCAGTAGTGACTTGTCTTTTTGAATCTTTTGGGCCAAGTTTAGATTCAATTAGTTTGCCGGTTTAGTTCACTGTGGTTAAGCAGAGTTTAGTTGCAGATTTCATTTGGATTTTAGGATTTTTCTAACCTTGTGGGCCTAACAAGTTGTGCTTGTAGGTGCTCTCATTGCTTGAAATATTTTTCCAAAAGAACGCATGTCAAAGCTTCAGATGCACAAGGGCTACTAACAGTTTTTGTAGGGCTGCCCAAAGCATAAAAACCCAATCAAGTGCTTGTTTTTATTTTCATTTCAAGTGTGGCAATTACTAGTTGTTTCTTTTTCTTAGGAACATTAATATCTTATGGAAGAAATTTTGAGGTGGTAGGAGAAGTATGCTCTTCACCCTTGTGGTGAACTAGAAAATCTTGACCCATCTTAGGATTTTGGAAGCAAGAGAGTAATTGAACTTTGCTTGGTGTGTTTGGGAGAAAGCTTTGAGATAAAGGAGTATGTTCTTCACCCTTGTGGTGAAACAAAATCCTTGAACCTCATAAGTTGATCCACTTTTTGTTTACATTTTTAGAATCCTTTAGCGGGCCTGCTCTTGAGCAATCAAGAGGAATGACCCAAGTGGGGACAAGCTTATTGCTGGCTATTCTGACCCACTATAAACTCAAGGCTATCAAGGACACAAAACCTTGGTAGATGTAGTGCTTGTCTTCGCTTGATGTAAGTACTTGTGGGATTGTGACCATGAGAAAAATATTGAGCAAGAATGCTTAAGGTACTCTTGAGGTCGTGAGGTCCATTACTTGCCACAAGGTAAGGAGTCCCTTTGGGGAGCAAGAGGGGTACTACAAACATAAGCCCTTATTAAGAACCATAGTTAGAAGCCACCCTATTTTTCCGCTTAGCTTCTTGGTGCAAGGATTGATCCAAGTGGAATAACCTGGATCACCCCAAGACTACTCACCATATGTGTTCCTTTGGTTGTGTCATTGACACTTCCATGACAAAGCCAACATCTATTATGGGTAACCACTTTGTGTGAGGCGAGGGGACATCAAGTTGTGGGCCAAGTTGATAAGTAATGAGCCTTGACTTTCTAGGATAGATATTGCTTGAAGTGTCTTCGATTGTGTAATACCAGTGTTAATGTTCTTAAACATTCAAACAATTGGTAGTATTCATAGGGTGTTTTTCTATTTTGATATCACAAGTGTTTGTCTTGGCAAGGTTGCTTTTGCCCTTGTTTCAAGTGTTTTAAGACATGTTTGATCCCTTACTGTTTGCAAACCTGTCAAATTTCTACTGATATTGTGATTGAGATCAGAAACATCAACCCTCAGACTAAAATTTTTGATCAAACATACCTAAAAACACACATTTCACACAATTCTGGTCAAGAGTCGTACAAACTAGCAACAGTATCGCCTGCTTTGAGCAGAAATATCACGCGATAGTTTGTTCCTGCTGGACTATTGCCCGACCTACCTGGAATCTATCACCTGGCTATTGTGAGTTCTATCACCTGGTGAAAGGTGAAGTATTGCCTCAGTAAGAAGTATCGCTTGGTTAGCCTGGAAAGTGTCACCTAAGAATTTTCTACTATATACCTGGTTTCAATTGTTTCACAGTTGCTTTTAGTTGGCTAGGTCTTTAAGTAGGAAACTTATCTTTCCGATGGAAGCCTATCTTTACTCTAATTTTTATTTTTAGCCCTCTATGGGTAGTGTCATTTGATTTACCAAGTCACCTCATGAAAAATTATTAGGTTAGAAGATTATTCCTGTTGAGAAAGTACATCTCTAGAGTTGTTAGTAACATTCTTGGAGAATTTTAGTACTCTTTCCGTCTAAATCATTTCCATTCAAATTCAATTTTAATTATACAATTTGGCTAAGTCCATCCTCTTGGTTCAAACATGCAAGGATATTGATCATTTGATTTAAGCACCTCTTTGACAGTGTTGGTAACGCCTTTTGCAATTTCTATCTTACCATCTCTTTTTTTTGGACATTAGAGAACTTTGATTATCCTAGTTTGGTGTTGACACTTTGAGAGGTCACCTTATCATCAAGAATCCTTTTCTTTCATGTCAGTTACAACAAGGTACCAAGTAAATCAAGGGAAATGACCTCTGGTTGTCTTTGATCAATTACCCTTAGTTAAGACTCGTCAACAACAAAAGGGAAAAGAGCCCATTTTTTATCAATCCCCTAAGAGTGACTCTGAAGTTTGCTTTGACCCTAGCAAGTTGGGTACCTCTTTGGCACTTTCACAATCAAATATGGATATGAGTTATACCTTGACCAAACAACAAAGAGAAATAATAGATAAATCACTTGGTGACATTTTTCAGAGACATAGGAGAAACATGTCATTCGAAGATGGCAATCAAACTGACTCACCTATTAATTCAAGATATCTAGATGCTCATCAATGAGCTAAAAGACATTATCCACAAGCTCATCAAGATGCACGGTCACAACATGAGGACCAAAACAACCAATCTTATGACACTCATGTGAACACAACTAACTTGTTCAACCATTCAAGACCAAGTTCCCCACTAAAAACAACTTCAAGATATACAAGTGAGAGGCTAAAAGGAATTGAGCGGGAAAAACAAGCTGTAGAAAATGAACGAGTTGGAAAAGAAGAAAAACTTAGGCTTCTAGAAGAGGAGCAATGAGCCTTGTTGGACATAGAGAGAAAAGCATTCCAAGAGGAACAAGATAGGATATTGGCCCAACAACTCAACAATCAATCCAACAACAGGGGTACCAACAGTGGAACCAACTCTCCACCATCAACTCCCTCAGCAACTCAAAGAAGTAGAAGGAGGTCAAAGACCCCTTCAAGATCACCTAGTCCTAGAGGAAGAAGGACTTCTTGACATGCACATTATAGGAGACACACACCTCCTAGACTATCAAGAGATCCCTCCTAACGAGCATATCATGGCTCTCAACATGGATGAAGTAGTGCCAACTTTGATACTCATGATTTTATGAGAATGCAACAAGAACTACTATTTCAACAATATGTGGAAAAATATGTTGAGAAAAATAAGGATCAATTCTTGGAAAGCTTGATCAACAAGGGTGCAAGGGTCCCATACAACTTTGATATGGACAAAAAAATTAAGAAGCAAAACCCTTCAACTGATGAGGTGATTAAGCAGATGCAAAAGACTATGGAGAAAATGATGGCTCCAAAGAATATCTTCAACTTGGACTCCATATGTCCCAATCCCATTGACAAGAGTGTGGTTATGGTAGATTTTCCTAGAAAGGTTGAAATCCCCACATATGACAAATATGATGGTAGTGGTGACCCCCATGACCATGTACAACAATTCTATATCATGAGCTTTGAATTTCATCATGAGGACTCCTACCTTATGAGATTATTCTTGAGGAGCCTTAAATGCCAAGCTATGGAGTGGTTTACTAGCCTTACCCCTCCTGTTAAAACATTCAAAGAACTTGTCCAAAGGTTTGTGCAGCACTTTGCATATAATCTGTCAAGGTCGGTCACCATGCTTGATTTGTGCAAGCTAAAACTAAATCAGGGGGAACCCTTTGTGACATTTTTACAAAGGTGGAGACGCTTATGCTCCAAATATTCTAGGACCATCCCTGAGGAAGAAATGATTGATATAATTGTGAGCAATCTAGTGCCAGAATTAAGATATGAAGTTAGAAAAATGGTCTTTAATTCTTTTGACACTATGGTAGAAACCGCATGTTGCATCAAGGATGTTCTAAAAGAACAAGGTATTTTGGCCAAACAAAGTAACAACAACAATGGCCCAAAAAATAACAACAACAATAAGGATAAAAAGAACTCATATTGGAACAAAAATAAGCAAGTAGTCAATGACAGAGTTGTTGACTCTCCACAACCTAAGGAACAAGGAATTCTTAATCTATCTAATGCAGTTCAAGCTATGAAGCTGCAGACATCCTTAGATCATCAAGAGCACAAGCCCAAGTATCAAGATAAACCTAAGTCGGGAAAGAGGCAATTCACTAAGCTTGGAGACTCTTATGTAGATATTTTTAAGACCTTGATTGCTCATAATTTGGCACAACCTTAGGATCCTACAAAGTTTCACATACCGGATCCTAAACCTTATTGGTGGAATGAGAAAGCTTACTGTGTATACCATAATGGGATTGGACATGACATTGAAAATTGTTTTAAACTTAAACATCTTGTTCAAGACCTTATTGAGATTGGGAAATTGCAAAATGATGGGTTGACCACAAATGCAGACCACAAGGCCTTTAAGGAGCCCTTGCCTAAGTATGAGAAGGGGGAGACTTCTAAAAACAAGAATGGAAAGGCTGCAATCAATTATACCTATACATGTACAGAAAATATCATCAATATGCTTGAAGTTGTGGAAAATGATGTCAACATGATGAGGGGGAAAGATCCCTATGGTTATGATGTAAACTCACCTCCCATATTTGATGAAGGACCCGTTGTTGTGCTTAGGGGTCCTCAATCTCGAAGGTCATCTCAGCCTCTCAATGTTGTTACTAGGAGTCAGTCCCAAGGTCCTATTATCATTAGAGGTCCTAATTCTAGAAAATCCAAGCAACCAGTGTCCAAAAGTGTTCCTCCCAAGTTTGCAGTTGGTCCTGATATGAGTTACAACCTTGTTGATCAGTTACAGCGAATGCCAGTGCAAATTTCCATTTTTGAGCTTTTAGAATTGTCTCCTAGACACAAGAGTGTCCTTGAGGATGCCTTGCGAGCCACTAATGTTCCTAATGACATAGATGTCGATCAATTCCAGAACATGGTCAATCACCTTGCTAGCCATCATTACCTCACATTTTTAGAAGAGGACAATAAAGCATTAAGTCATCCGCATAATTTGGCCCTTCATATCGAGGTCATGATCCACAAAACCTGTGTTAGGGGTGTGTTAATAGATGGGGGCATTGGGATTAATATTTTCTCTTTGAGTCTATTGAAATATTTGGGATATTCTAAGCAAATAATTGACACTAGGAAGAAGATCACAATTAAAGCCTATGATGAAGCAGAGCGAAGCTCTAAGGGATTGGTTGTTCTTCCTGTTAGGATCGGTCCTGTGGAAAAGGAAATTTTGTTCTAGATTGTTGATGTCAGACCTTTGGCATATAATATCTTGTTGGGTAGGCCATGGATTCATGACATGAAAGTAGTGCCATCTACCTACCACCAATGTGTTAAGTTCCCTTATAATGGAGTTGAAGTATGCATACCAAGGGATAGCACATTATCTATTAATGCGATTTTAGCTGGCTCTAATGTCCCTTTGAATAGAGAGGCTGATAATTTTGATGCTACTCTTGAGCATTGTAAGAGTAAGTTTAAGTCCATAGACCTTGGCATGGGAGACTACAAAATGGATTCCTTCACAAAAATGCCAATCTTGCCTAGGTCTTATGGAAAACCTTCACCTGAGAGGAAACCTTCATCCTTAGCTATGACCTTGTTTGGAAAGTTTTTAGAGTCCTCAGTACCTATTCATGAAGAGAAAGAGGAGGTAGCCATTAGATATTGGATTTATAGAGAAGAAAAGTATCAACACAACGAGAATTTTGTGCCATCTCCTAAAACCTATGGGAGAGGGTATACTTTGGTTAAAAACATGGGCTACCCAGGTCATGGCCCTCTCAATCACAGGTTAGATGCCAAGGCTGAACCACTCAACCATGCTCTTTTTGGTCGTAGGACTAAGTCAACAGTTGGCCTAGGCTTTGATCATGAAAAGAAGACAAGTATCTCTATCATAGCTGCGACGGATAGTGATAGTGACTTAGATTATACACCCAATCTTCAAAACTAGCAAGACATGATTGATGATTGGGTGCCTTCTGCCAATCTCCTTTGGGGAGATTCAGATGATTCAATAGCTAAAAATATAGAAGCTTCTACATCAAGGCATCCCAAGCCTTCTTGGTGTAAACATCCTAGTAGAGATTCAGAAACAGATTCGCATGAGTTCGAGTGGGACTCTCTTTCAGATGAAATAGTTGATTTGGACATGGATGTTGTCCATACCTATAGTACTCAGCCTGATGTGACCAATGAGCCTAGTGTAGGACTAGAAGATTGGACTCCTCAAATTGCCTTAGTGGACGACGCTTCATTTGGTAGGATGAGTCCTAATTCAGGTATCTTAGAAGGAGACTTGACAGATCCTAACTATGCGATCACCAGAGATAATGCCTTTCATATCAATAATGTTGAACCAGTCATTGACCTACCCCTTGTTCACTTCAACCTCATTGACTGGTCTCAGCACTATCAAGAGCCTCAACTCCCAACCTTCCAGAATGACTATGAGATAGCATGCTACCTTAATGCCCTTGAGCCTATAGTCTCTTCCACCAGCGAACCTTCTACAAGTATGATGAAGCCAGATATTAAGTACCTCAGTCGAAAAATAAAAGAAAAAAAACAAAAGAAAAATGGTTATGATGGCAAAAACCACTTTGTGGCTATGTGAGAACCCAAAATAGTAAAAATAAAAGACGTATCCGAAGGTGAAAACCTCTTTGATGTGCCTAAGGATGGGGTACTTAATAACCTGCCGAGTTATTTATAGGATAGGTCATCAGTTCTTATTGAGCCTACACAACCAGTAAATTTGAATATGGAAGAGGCTCCACAAGTGATACATCTAGCTCAGTCTCTGTCAGTGCAAGAAAAAGAGGCATACACAAAGTTCTTACAAAAGAAGAAAATCAATTTTTCTTGGACATATTCAGACATGCCAGGGCTTGACACTAATCTCATTATGCATCACTTATCTATAGCTCCAAGAATTAAACCAGTAAAATAGAAGTTGAGGAAAATGCATCCTCACATAGATGTCCTTGTTAAGGCTAAGTTAGAAAAGCTCTTAGGAGCAGGATTTATTAGATCTATCAACTATGCCGAGTGGATCTCAAATATTGTTCCAATTTCAAAACATGATGGGTCCATTCGCGTATGCACAAACTTTAGAGATCTTAACAAAGCTTTCCCAAAGGATGACTTTCCACTCCCTAACATAGACATGATAGTGGATATAACTATAGGCTATGAGATATACTCTTTAATGGATGGTTTTTCTAGTTATAACCAAATAAAAATAGCTCCGAAGGATCAAGAAAAGACAGCCTTCACATGTGCATGGGGAACCTATTATTGGAACGTCACGCCATTTGGATTAAAAAATGTAGGAGCCACATACCAAAGAGCTATGACCATAATATTTCATGATATGATGCATAAAAACATGGAGGATTATGTGGATGATACCTTGGCCAAGTCTAAGAAAAGGGATACACACCTAGAAGATTTGGAAGTAATTCTAGATCGAATGGAGTAGTTTCAGTTAAGATTGAATCCAAAAAAGTGTGCATTTGGGGTTACCTCAAGTAAAATTCTAGGATTCATAATTTTAGCTAAAGGAATAGAGGTGGATCCCGAAAAGGTTCAAGCTATATTAGATATGCCACCTCCTAAGAACATTAGTTAGATGAGAAGTCTTCAAGGATGACTCCAATCCATACGGAGGTTTATTTCATAGCTTGCAGATAGAGCACAACCATTCAACAAGACATTGCATAAGGGAGCCACATGTGCTTGGAATGAGGATTGCGAAAAGAGCCTAGATCAAATAAAGAAATACTTGGCTAATCCTCCAATCTTAATGCCTCCTATCCCAGGAAAACCATTAATTTTGTACATCTCAGCAACATAATCTTCCTTGGGGGCATTGTTGGCTCAACTTGATGATACTGGGAAGGAAAGAGCCATCTACTACATTAGTCGTACTCTAGTATCTTATGGGATCAATTATAATAGTATTGAAAAGTCTTGTCTTGCGGTAGTGTTTGCTTCCCAAAAGTTGTGACACTACATGCTTGCCCATACTATACATCTTGTTGGAAAAATTGATCCTCTTAAGTATTTTCTTAGTAAGGTTGTTCTCACAGGTAGACTTGCTAAGTGGATGATGGTTTTGTCAGAATTTGATATAGAGTACATTGAGCGTAAGGCTATAAAAGGGCAAGCTATTGCAGATCAACTTGCTGATTTCCTAGTCAAAGATAGCATGCCTATTCAAGTGGAATTCCCAGATGAGCATATCATGTACATGACCACACATACTTGGAAAATGTTCTTTGATGGTTCAAATATGCAAAATGGATCAGGAGCTGGAGTATTGTTTATTTCTCCTCATGGGTACAACATACCTAAGTCTTACAAAATTTTGTTTCCATGCACAATGCACAAATAATATTGCAGAATATGAGGCTCTAACCAATGGACTTAAGATGGCTAGAGAGTGGAATATAACAGAGTTACATGTCTTTGGGGATTCACAATTAATTATCAACCAAGTAAATGAAGAGTACCAAACTAAGGATGATAAGATGATACCTTACAAAAAGATGGTTGATTCATTGCGACGTTGCTTCACATTTGTGACATTTCAATAGATCCCTAGAGTAGAAAACAAGGCAGCAGATGCTATGGCTACACTAGCTTCACTCCTTCAATTGGAACAACACAAATCAAGATTTGAATTCCTAGTGGAAGAGCTATGTCACCCCATTTTTTACTCCTCAAACAGCCATGTCATTTGTACCTTGGTTAGCCATGACTCATCCCGCTATGGTGCTATTTACTCATACCTCTGTGATGGCATCATCCCTGATACATTTAACCATTTTGAAAGAAGAAACCTTGTCCATAATGCCTCTCGCCATACTCTTATCTTTGGTGATCTGTATAGGAGGGGTTTAGATGGGACACTTCTTAGGTGCTTGGAAAAGGAGGAATCTGACCAAGCGTTAACAGACATCCACGAGGGTATTTGTGGAGGACATTCTAATGGTCTTGCCATGGCCCGAAGGTTGCTTAGGGGGGGGTATTATTGGCCCACAATGCAGATGGATGCTATAGCTTTTTCCAAATCATGTGAAAAGTGTCAGAAACATGGAAACCTGATTCATGCTCCAAGTAGGGAGCTTATTCCTTCTATTTCTCATTGGCCATTTCAGTGATGGACCTTTGACCTTGTTGGGAAAATTCATCCCAACTCATTAGGTGGACATAAATTCATTATTACTACTACTGACTACTTTACCAAATGGGTAGAAGTCATTCCACTGTGTGTTGCTTCAGGGAAGACAATTTCTTTATTCATCTTGAATCACATCATCTGTTGATTTGGGATACCTTCTGAGATAATCACTGACAATGGAGGTCAGTTAAAAAACAAGGACCTTACACACCTCTGCAAGAAATTTAAGATAAAATAGCATTGGTCCTCCATTTACTTCCCACAAGGAAATGGACAAGTAGAGGCTTCTAATAAAACCATTCTTAAGATTCTCCATAGAACAATTCACAAGAATGGTAGGGACTGGCATTTATAGATCAATCCAGCCTTATGGGCTTATAGATTAAGTATACATACTCCAACAGGGGCTACTCCTTTTACCCTTACCTATGGCGCTGAAGCAGTATTACCTTTAGAAGTAGAGATCCCTTCACTTAGAGTTTCTCTCAAAGGTTTGATAACAGATGATGATTATCATGCCATGAGGTTACAAGACTTATAACTTCTAGATGAGAAGCGCAAGGCCTCATTTGATCATATGAGAGTGTATCAGAAGTGTATGTCAAAGGCATTCAACAAGAAGGTTCACCCTAGAGAGTTTCAAGTAGGTGATCTTGTTTTGTGAGAGAATCCTAAGAACCAACAAAATAGAGAGCAAAAGGGGAAGTTCAAACCTAATTGGCTTGGGCCATATGTCATCACAACTGCTTTTGGGACATGTACTTACTTGTTATCTGATGAGGATGGAGAACAACTCCCTGATCCCATCAATGTTTTGCACCTCAAGAAGTTCTATCCATGATGCCTATTCAATTTGGGGGCATCCTTTGTACATATTTTATGATCCTAAGAAAATTCTAAAAAAATTCATATATGATGCTGAAAAAATCCTAAAAAGCATATAAAGTCTTGAAAAAATACAAAAAAATTAAAAAGTGCAAAAAATTCAAAAAAATAGAAAAAGTGCCTTGGTGAAAACTTGGAAATAGGCGCCTTGGTAGCAAAAATATAAAAAAAAAATAAAAAATCAAAAAAATCTCCAAGTGGTGAAAACCTGAAAACAGGCGCTACTTGAGGCCTTTGCACCCTTGTCTTTTAACATGCATCCTTGACACTTAGCCATTCTCCATCATGACTTGACCTTATTTGACTTGGTCTGGAATTGGTCTTTATTTTTGTCTAGGGGGCATTCCTGTTAGCATAGGTCCTTTAGGTGTGTTTGTCTCTTGGGGCATTTCATAAATAGGTGTTTTCAACACCACCCCAAACAATTTTTTTCAACACTACCCTAGCGTCGAGTGTTTCTCAACACTTATTAGATGTCTTACTCACCCATCTAAGTATGATGCGATATCACTCATTAGCAAATTTGATGCTCAAAGTTTGACTCTATGACCAACACACACACTTAAATAATCAACTCAATTGAGATATGTTGACTTTATTTTTTTTTGTGTGCTATCTATGAGGATTTCTTTGATGAGTGGTCTCTCCCTGAGAAGTTTTCGATGATGTATAGCTAGAAGACTGAGGGTATGAGAACATGTTTTATTTCTTTATCTGCTTGTGGGTATATTTCGTTGATCCTAACTGTCATGAGTATTTATGCTGGTCTTACTTGACACTACGGATTGACAAGGTATTATCCTTGACTGTTCATGAGTGCATGCTTATAGCTACCCTGACTTTCATGTGCCTTGATACAAGCATAATCTCGCCATAAAAAACTTAGGTAATCTCACTGCACTAGTCATCTTGACCTACATGTCTTTGGTGCCTAAGTGGGATTCCCACATTCTATCTGATATAGATCATATTCATATACCCATAGTCATACTAGTGTGGATTGTATGATCTTATGATGCTACCAATAATGCTCGATGATGATAATTAGATGTCTATAAGGGTTGTGACCTTGCAAGTCAACCACTTTTCATAGTAGCTTGCATTTTTAGGTTCACGATTATATTAGTTTTGCATCTTGCATATGGAGAGAGCTCTCCTTTTCATCATTCATGGACTAGTCGGTCAACTACGCTCACCTTCTATTTCTTCATGTCTTTCGCTCCTTGTCTTTCATCTCAAGCCTATTCCAGTTCATCACAAGGGGTTAATCATATCATTATATCTATATCTCAAAAATGTCATTTTTAGAAACATGAGTCTACTTCATACACATAAGAATCAAACATCTATGAGAGAGAATCTACATGAGCATTTAACACATACATTTTGAGCAATATGACAAGACAATATATATATAAACTGATACATCCATCACAAGTGAGACAAATGCACATGATATATCGAACATCCAGTAATCTCATATATCTATAACAATGTCATGATATACAATACAATATGAGATCCCAAAATCTAGATCAAAAGTCTCAGGATATGTCCAAAAACATCTAAACTTAAGCCTTAAACCTAAGCCCTAAAATAGGAATAATGCTTTATTTGTGCAACTTAGGATAAGATGAAAAGTGGGGGCTCTTTATTTATTACAAGGGGAGGAAATATTCCTTTTAAATAAATAAAGACTTAGGATAAAATGGTTAGCCCAAGACAAATAATTGAAAATGATAAAATAGGATTTGATCAAGGAAATTGATACAATTGATAAAATGCTGATTTTTGAAAATACTGATTCAGGGATTTGATAAATTGTTGAATGGGGGCCCAAAGTCTAGGCGACCTGAAGGGCGTGATACTTCTAAAGTATCGCTCAACACATCACCCATTTCTTGAAAATTGAAATTTTTAAAATTGAAAATTCTTGAAAAAATGTGCTAAATATATATTAAATGCAATAAAAGACGCAAAAGTGGCTAGTTTTCGGGAAATGTACTAGGGCACTATACTTAGGAGGCTGGTTATGCAACTGCCCACGCTCGAATCTGTCTGTGGACTGAAACTGCTACTTGTTGGGCCATTTTCTCTCTCTGAGCTCTCGAAATTCTCAAATAGCTAAATGATTTTGAAAGTGACACTTTTTTTACCCCTTTTATAGCATTTTGACTTTTGACCAAATTTTCAAAACACCTCAAAATTGTGTGAAAATTGCACCTCTAGCTAATTTCGATGTCCTGGATCTATTTTTGGACTCGAAATCAAAATCCAAGGTCATCTTGATAGTCAAAATCATGTTTCAAAATTTCTTTTTCTTTTGTGCAGTTGACTAACCTTTTGAGGCACAATTCTATGATCTTTGATGGAATTTCTTCCTTTTAATGTCTTTCACACTTCTAGTCTTCCATTCACCCCATTTATTTTCTTCTCATTCATCACTGGGGCATGTTTTCACTGCCTAATGGTTATCCTATTACCCCTTTATCTTCGATTATGATTTCTAGTGATTTGATCATCTTTTATCAATCTGTTGTTCTCCTCTAACTTGATTTTGATTTCGATTCCGAGGGGGCAGTATCTATTGGATTTAATCCTTGATTTTCTTGATTCAGCTATCTTTTCATGAGCTATCGCTCAACTTGAGATTTTTATCTCTTATTTTGGATGTGATCCCAAAATGAACTCATGTTCAGAATCTTTTGTTTATTTTTGTCCGGGCGTGTTCCCAAAATGAACACACATCTGAGTTGTTTTGTGATCCCAAAATGAACTCACATTTCAATTCTTCTTTGACCACATGTGTTCTCAGAATGATCACACATTAGTCAAAGAGGGAAAATGTATGCACCCTAAAATGGTCGCCTAGACTTTGGCCCCCTATTCAGCAATTTATCAAATCCCTGAATCAGTATTTTCAAAAATCATCATTTTATCAATTGTATCAATTTCCTTGATCAAATCCTATTTTATCATTTTTTATTATTTGCCTTGGGCTAAACATTTTATCCTAAGTCTTTATTTATTTAAAAAGAATATTTCCTCCCCTTTTAATAAATAAAAAGCCCCCACTTTTCATCTTATCTTAAGTTGCACAAATAAAGCATTATTCTTATTTTATAAAAAGAAGAAAAACACTTTTTATCTCATATGGACACAAAAGTCAACTTTTATTTTCCCATTGGCGTATACTTGTGCACATGGATTGCACCTCTTTGATGCTCCACCATTGATTAAATCTTTTGCCTCTTAATCTCCATGGTCCATTTCTCCTCATTTCCTATAAAAGAAGAGCTCTCTTCCTCATTCTAGGTCATTCACTTTTATGCTAACTTTATGCTGCAGAAATTCTTGAAGACTTTGAAGCTTTTTGGAGATCATTGTTGCATCACATCTTGGCTTTCTTCATTGGTTCATAGTTTAGTTTTCATTCTTGCATAATAGCTTCATATTTCATGCTTTCATAGTTTAGATTTCCTTTTATGCTTTAGAATAACTCATCTAGTTTAATAGGAAGGATTGTAACACTTGTTATTTCCATTTCATAGTTTAGATTGTGCTTTCATCTTCATAGCATAGCTTGCATATTTGCATCTTCATTCTTAGCTTACTTGCATTGCATTTAATTTGCTTCTTGGAGATATTGGCACTCTTGCCCTTGTCTTCACTTGAATCTTTCATTGTGTGGTTGACTAGCAAGGTCATTAAGTTTATTACCTCTAGCTGAGAGCAATTTTACAATCTTGCAACTCCATACATAGAGAGCTCTAGGTCGCTATTGAAGGTTTCTCTTTCATGAATTTCCTTTGATGTAATGACTTAGAGAAGTGCACTACTTTTGTGTGTACATTGCTTAGGAAAATCTGAATGCTTAGGCATTTGCACCCATAGAAAACTATGCCCCCATGTCCCATGGGATGCCATGCCTCCTCCAATGTTTATGTCATACACCTTATCGTAGTCAGACCGTGTGTCGTGCCTATGCAGAGAGTATTTATTACATAATTTTCAAAGAGGATATTATATGCACCCTAAAATGGTCATCTAGACTTTGGGCCCCCATTTAGCAATTTATCAAATCCTTAAATTAATATTTTCAAAAATCAACATTTTATCAATTATATCAATTTCCTTGATCAAGCCCTATTTTATCATTTTCGATTATTCCTTGGGCTAACCATTTTATCCTAAAGTCTTTATTTATTCAAAAGGAATATTTCCTTCCCTTTAAATAAATAAAAAGCCCCCACTTTTCATCTTATCCTAAGTTGCACAAATAAAGCATTATTCTTATTTTATAAAAATGGAAAAAATACTTTTTGTCTCATATGGACACAAAAGTCAACTCTTATTTTCCTATCAGAGGATACTTGTGCACATGGATTGATCTTGTTTGATGCTCCATTGTTGATTAAGTCTTTTGCCTCTTAATCTCCATGGTCCATTTCTCCTCATTTCCTATAAAAGAAGAGCTCTCTTCCTCATTCTAGGTCATTTTTTTTTATGGTAATGTTATGCTGTAGGTTTTCTAGGTTATTTGGAGCTCTTTGAAGACATTCTTGCATTCAAGCTTTGAAGACATTGTTGTTGCATTTCATTTTAGCTTGCTTTCTTGCTTTCATAGTTGCATTATCATGGCATTCATAGTATAGATTTCCTTTATGCTTTAGATTACTTCATCTAGTCTAATTAGGAAGGATTTGTAACACTTGTATCTTTCCTTTCCTAGTTTAGTTTGCACTTTCATTTCCATAGTTTAGCTTGCATATTCATCTTAATCTAGCTTGCATTTGCATTTCATAGTGATTTTTGGAGATATTGGCATTCTTGCCCTTGTCTTCAATTTTGGAATCTCTCATTATGTGGTTGACTAGCAAGGTCATTAAGCTTATTAGCTCTAGCTGAGAGCAATTTTACAATCTTGCAACTCCATGCATAGAGAGCTATGGATCAATTTTTGAGACCTCATTCTTGAGTGTTCTTGATTTTAAGGATTCATAGAAGTGCACTACTTTTGTGTGTACATTTTTGGCACCTCATCCTCAAGGGTCGCCGATCTCCATCCCCATGACCATTTCTGACCATTTGATTTGGAACCCTCACCTCTATCCATCCCTCTCCCTCCCCCTCCCCCTCTCCCTCCATCTCCTCCGTCTCCCCCATCATCCCCATCCCCACCCTGAACTGCTATCGGGGCATCAAGTACTATGAAACGAGGGAATGGTGCCCTCCGTTGCTTAGCCCTATATGCTACATCAGATCCTGCATCAGCCATATCAGGAAGGTACTCCCAGGGCTCCCTCCTAGTGCCATCTATCTCCACCATGGCCAGCTGATAGTCTAACATGGGTAGCCACCCATGTCCCTCCTCATCCCTAGCCCTCGCATAAGTGGTGGTCTCTGCCAAGACCCGCTGCTGCCGCTCGAACTGTCGCCATAGCTGAGTGATGTAGAATCTCTTGACTATCTCTGCATGTCATCCTACTAATGGCTGGCTACATAGCATGTAGCTCAGCTCATCCTCTGCATCCCCCAACCCTCAACCTCCTTATATGGCCTCCATATGAAGGAGGTCATCTCATCTAAGATTCGTTGATAGTATGTCACATCCCCAGTATGGGAATGTGATATAAATCCTCCATACCTATATATGTATAGAAATCTCTTCTCTCTCGGCTGAACCCTGGGGTGCACCATAGCAATGTGCTCCCAAGCCCACACCTGTACTAGGATGGCACCACAAGCCCATGTCCAACCATCCCTGTAGATGATCTTGTGTAACTCATGATACATCTCTGCAAGTATGGCAGGTCCCCATGCCATGCCTCGAGGTCTGCCTACCAAATCCACTAGTAGCCTGCCCCAGCCGAGTGGAAATCCCTTCTGACTATAGTTAGTCATCAGGGCCTATGAGATGATGGATGCAACAATACAAGGGACTGAAAAATCTCTGCCAAAATCATCGATCAATCTATCCCAACTCACATGACGATCCAGGATGGTGATGTCCTTAAACATAGCCTGTATCGCCTATTGTCCCTCAGTGACATCCTGATCATAGTACACCTGTGCTGACAAACAATCATATTAGTTTTTCATCATATGGAAACATTATATTTAAATGATTATATCTTAAAGCATGATTTTACTCATTGGCTCTCCATGACATGGTACTCAGAGAATCTGATAGACATCCTCCAGTGTGATGGACACCTCTCCTGTAGGCAGGTGGAAGGTGTTGTGCTCACTGTGTCATCTCTCGGCAAGAGCAGTCAACAACCCATGATCAGCCCACATATATGGAAACTGCAATAAGTATCATAATCTCATTGCTCGGATATCAGCCTCACCTAGATCATCTAGATCTCAGATGCATCTCAATCCCACCACCTTTGGGGCTCTGATGAGTAACGCTGAAAAGTGCTCCTGCAAGCCATTAAACCAAGTCAGATGTTAGTACATATCATGATGAATGTCTAAAAATCAGTACAAGACATATACAACGTAAACTTGTCTAGACCCATGTCATTTTTTGCTCAAAAATACTTAAAAATATCAATTTTTTAACTTGGGCAATATTGCTTTTCAGACAACTATCGTGTGACACTTCTTTATATAGTGGTGCGATATATCTTTGACTCTGCGATACTTTGCCAGGTATCGTGTGATAGTTTGCTAGTTATTGTGTGATATTGGTGTCTATGCGCGTGCGACACACTTGCGACCCACAAAGTATCGCGCGATGTTTCTCTCTAAAGGGAGCTATACTTCTAAAGTATCGCGCGATATATCACCTAGTTCTTGAAAATTAAAATTTGAAAATTTGAAAATTCTTGAAAAAACATGCTAAATATATTAAATGCTCATTAATGACTCAAAAAAGTGATGTTTTTCTAAAAACTCACCGGGGCAGTATAGTGTGGAGGCCAATTGTGCAACCGACCGTGCTCAAATCGATGCCTGTGGATGGGAATCGCTGCTTGCTGGGCCATTTTCTCTCTAAGCTCTCAAAATTCTCAAATGGCTAAATGACAAATGATTTTAAAAATGACACTTTTGCCCCTTATATAGCATTTTGACTTTTTGACCAAATTTCAAAATACCTTGAAATTGCGCAAAAATTACACCTCTAGCTAATTTCGATGTCTTAGATCCATTTTCGGACTCAAAATCAAAATCTGAGTTCATCTTGATAGTCAAAATCACATTTCAAAATTTCACCCTCATCTACATAGTTGGCTGACCATTTGAGGCCTGATCCTTCGATCTTTGTTGGGGCATCTTCATTTCTTCACCTCCATCTCTTTCAAACTCCTAGTCTATCATTCATTTTCAGTCACTTCATTTCTCTAAGGTTTGACTTAATTTTTATCCTATATCTTTCCCAGTTAAACCTAGTCAACCTGGGGCATGTCTTCACTGCTTGATGGTTATCCTATTGTCCTATTCTTCGACTATGATTTCTAGTGCTTTGATCAAGTTTATCAATTTCCTGTTCTCCTCTACTTGATTTTGATTTCGATTCCAAGGGGGTAGTACCTATCAGCTTTAATCTTTGATTCAGCTTTATCATTCAGCTCAGCTTGAGATTCTTATTTTTAGACTTGATTATCACCTAGTAGCGACGGTGGTGATTTTGTCTCTTGATTTTTATCTCCTATTTTTCAGGCTTGATTATTGCCTAGCAGTGATGGTGATAGTTTTGTCTAAGGCTTGATTTGCACCTAGCAGCGACGGTGTTGGTCTTGTCTTTCAGCTGGTTTATTTTTTTCTTGATGTGTTCTCATCCGTCAAACACATGTTTAAGTTATTTTGTGATCCCAAATCAATCTCACATTTCAATTCTTCTTTGACCACATGTGTTCCCAGAATGATCACACATTAGTCAAAGAGGGGAAAATGTATGCACCCTAAAATGGTCATCTAGACTTTGGGCCCCCATTTAGCAATTTATCAAATTCCTGAATCAATATTTTCAAAAATCAACATTTTATCAATTATATCAATTTTCTTGATCAAGCCCTATTTTATCATTTTTGATTATTCCTTGGGCTAACCATTTTATCCTAAAGTCTTTATTTATTCAAAAGGAATATTTTCTCCCCTTTTAATAAATAAAAAGCCCCCACTTTTCATCTTATCCTAAGTTGCACAAATAAAACATTATTCTTATTTTATAAAAAGGGAAAAAGTACTTTTTGTCTCATATGGACACAAAAGTCAACTCTTATTTTCCTATTGGAGGATACTTGTGCACATGGATTGATCTTCTTTGATGCTCCACTATTGATTAAGTCTTTTGCCTCTTAATCTCCATGGTCCATTTCTCCTCATTTCCTATAAAAGAAGAGCTCTCTTCCTCATTCTAGGTCATTCTTTTTTATGCTAATGTTATGCTGTAGGTTTTCTAGGTTATTTGTAGCTCTTTGAAGACATTCTTGCATTCAAGCTTTGAAGACATTGTTGTTGCATTTCATTTTAGCTTGCTTTCTTGCTTTCATAGTTGCATTATCATGGCATTCATAGTATATATTTCATTTATGCTTTAGATTACTTCATTTAGTCTAATTAGGAAGGATTTGTAACACTTGTATCTTTCCTTTCCTAATTTAGTTTTCACTTTCATTTCCATAGTTTAGCTTGCATATTCATCTTAATCTAGCTTGCATTTGGATTTTATAGTGATTCTTGGAGATATTGGCATTCTTTCCCTTGTCTTCAATTTTAGAATTTCTCACATTAAGCTTATTAGCTCTAGCTGAGAGCAATTTTACAATCTTGCAACTCCATGCATAGAGAGCTATGGATCAATTTTTGAGACCTCATTCTTGAGTGTTCTTGATTGTAAGGATTCATAGAAGTGCACTACTTTTGTGTATACAGATATAAAGATATTATATTTTATACTTAGCAAGATTTTAATATTAATATGCTTAGCAAGATCTTGCTAAGTATAAAATATAACCTTTATTATACATAATTTTGCTAAGTAAAAAATATAATATGTATGAGAAGGAAAATTCATGATGGCTACTCTAATACATATATTGTTCACAAAGGCAAAGAGAAATTTCAGTTAATACCACTGACTTGTAGGGATAAAGACAAGATAATAATGTGTTTTGGTGATATTATTCCTCTTCATAAGCAAGGAAACATTGCAGGTGATATAGGTTGGTATGGGCAACAAGCATACACACATGGATTGACTAGGACAATGCTGAACAATCCTAGAAATGTAGACTTTTGGGATTTGAACTATGTTCAAATATGTACAATCAAGTGTCCTATTGAAGGGAAACCAATAAACAACCATCTTCAGGTAAAGTGATACCTATGCTAAAACTGAGAAATTCACCTCTTACCCCTCACTTATAGTTGTTCCTTTAAGGGAAGATTGTAGGGCCCAAATGATAGCCTTCAATTATATGTACTAAGTGTTACAATGGAAATATAGGTCTATAGGAGATTCTCAACATTGAGTAGGGGTTTAATGGCTGGCAAAAGAAGATAGGGATCTTCAAGGAAAGTGTATCAAACATGAAACAAGGACAAAGAGAAGATAGAAAACACCGTAACCATCATAGTCTTCTAGAGTCAACAACATCAATGATAACGGGAAAATAAGAGGAGAGTGTTTGCATGAACAAAGGCCCTAAATCATTATATTTAAATGATAGTCGTGATGTTAAAGGACAACTAAGAGAAATTAATATGACAATCCAAGTGCATATGATATAGACCTTTTATCTAAAGACAAATCAAGTCTAACCGAAGAGATTAGAGGGTGACGATTTTTTTATTAATGATAGAGATATAGAAATAAAGCAGTCCTTTTGGAATGATGACTGTGATGATGAATAATAGTGGGTGTAAGTCATGAAAATATGACAGTGGTGATAGAGATTACTAGAAAGGTTCAATTTTGAATCACAATAAGGAAATAATGATATACACATAGACAATGAAAGGAAGAGTTCTTAGACGCAGTTGAGTCAAAGACTATAAAATGGTTGATATGCTGATCTCAATTGAAAAGACAAAGAAAAATGACAAAGCAATGTAAAGGGACCTACATGATAATCATACAACACATGAAAAATACTACAAACAAGGTGAAAGGAACATGAATGTGAAATTGCTCTCAAGGGTGTATCATGAAAGACATAACCTTTTATACTTCTTAATGTGACAGTTTCAAAAAGGACAGTTATATTCAGTTAGAAGACCGAGTGTTTCATGACATTCTTCTATAGATAGTGTGATGTCCCCATCTTTAACCTAGTAACATAATAGCAACAAAACACATCTGGTCAAGGGGTGGCATACCTTGAGCACCTCAAGATAGTTAGGAGATAGTGGCAAATTGTACATAGCAAGTAAGAGTTCAAGTAGATAGTTTGCATATTCTTTCCACAAATAGTCAATAAGCATCAAATGTATCAAGGAAAATCATGAATTCTTTCAATACGATAGTTTTCCTATTTAGCATCAAAGAGCACATCAAAGAAATGCAATATGAGAATGTGTTATGATCGAGGATGATAGATATCAATTATCTCCATCAATCACTACAAAGCTCACATGTTATCAAGAATGACAATCTTGTGGATATCCACCTTATCAACATGTAAATCATGACTCTACTGTCCAATCAAGTAAACCCATAATCAGTCATGTTCATAAGATGACATATTGTGTCAATTATCATCAAGACAACAAGAAAGAAGTATGTTGCTTAATGAAGTTGTGGATAAACCATCATAATACATCCATCACACATGAAGAGAATTCATATTAATACCATCATTGCAATAGTCATCATATTAATACCAGTGAAAGATAGCTAGGAGATAGTGGCAAATTGTACATAGAAAGTAAGAGTTCGAGTAGATAGTTTGCATATTCTTTCCACAAATAGTCAATAAGAATCAAATGTATCAAGGAAAATCATGAATTCTTTCAATAAGATGATTTTCCTATTTAGCATCAAGGAGCACATCAAAGAAATGTAATATGAGAATGTGTTATGATCAAGGATGACAGATATCGAGTATCTCCATCAATCACTACCAAGCTCACATGTTATCAAGAATGAAAATCTTGTGGACAACCACCTTATCAACATGTAAATCATGATTCTACTGTCCAATCAAGTAAACCCATAATCAGCCATGTTCATAAGATGACATATTGTGTCAATTATCATCAAGACAACAAGAAATAAGTATGGTGCTTAATGAAGCCATGGATGAACCATCATAATACATCCATCACACATGAAGAGAATTCATATTAATACCACCATTGCAATAGTTGTCATATTAATACCAGTGAAAGAGAGGAATGCATGCAAAAATGGTTTTACAGTAAATTAGTTTCAAAGTCTGTTTGATTCGGGGTCTTTGAGAGTCACCGAAGACAATAACATCAAACTCAAGTACTCCCCTTCTAACCATTCCAGTTGGCCCTAACCTAACTTGATCAACTAGGTTAGAGTGTCCTGAGACCGTTTGAAGGCGCTAGAGAAGGTTAGTTGTTATTGCTCTGTGGATTCGAAATAGAGCCCTAGCCTGGTATAAAATCAAATAATCTCCATGAGATATAATATAGGGCCAACTAGAATGGTTTGAACCATTCCAGTTGGCCCTAACCTAACTTGATCAACTAGGTTAGAGTGTCCCTAAGATCGTTTGAAGGCACTGGAGAAGGTTAGTTGTTATTGCTCTGTGGATTTGAAATAGAAACAAAGGGAAATAGTAAATCTGTGCTAAGAAATTAATAACATAGTCGATATTATGTCAGGTTGACCAATACTTTTTGATTTAAGTAGTAATTGATTTTTACAAAAAATAAATTCATGTAAGAGGTGACAATCAAATAGTTTCTATATGAACCATGTATAGCTTACTATAACCCTTTACCCATCTAATGATGTAATTTCCCTAATTTAGCTACTATAGAGAAGAAAAATGATGTACATAACACACAACAAACACAGAAACAATTCTAAAAAAGAATTTTTAAATGGATTTCTTTCTCACTATTCAAACCCTTATCGTCTCTTCTCCTTGTTTTCCATCTATTATTGTTGGTTTGTCACTATTTGTTGGATCCTTGGTAGCTGGTTCACCTTCTTTTTTGTTGATAGTCATTGTTAGTTCATAGTCTTCTAGTGGCTTATCTTCTATTTTTCTACCAGCGAATGGTGGTTCCCTTGTTGCTATGGAATTACCACCTTTGGGATTTGGTTCTTTCAAAATGAATTTTCTTGTTTCCTCCCCAACTTCTTTATCCTTTTCTAGGGTGGTTGGCTCTTTTGGTGGTAAAATCCCTTCTTCTTTTCCTATTCTTCCATCTCTTAGGGGTAAACCCTTGGGTTGTTCTTATTCAATCTCTACCATTATTTTTAGGGAGAATGTGTTGTATAATGAATAATATTTCTCCAAGCGTGCTCTTATTTTCAGGTTCAATATTTTATGTTCATTCCTTCCTGATTTACATAAATGGATTTTAGATTCTTGGAGGCCCATTGTTGAGGATGGATTGAGATTTATCCTACTACTATGGGTTTTATGTGGATTCTTTTCAAATTGAGGAAGATAGGAATAAAGTGTTTGAAGAAGCATTTATTTATGGGGAAATCACTCTCTTTCTCTTAGGCCTTGCTTCCATTCCTTCAACTCTCCAATTGAATCAATAGTATTATCCCTAGTTGGGTTAGACTTCCTTATTTGCCTCTATAGTTTTGGACTAGAAGTCTTCTTTTGGTAATGATATTGGAAGGTTTTTTATCACTGATGACTATTCTCTTGTTTATGAGCATCCCACTTTTGCTTGCATTCTTTTAGATATTGATGTCTCTCAATATTCTCCAAGAGAAGTTATCTTGATGGTTAGGGGTTGGTCTCAGATTATTGATTATGAGGGTCTTTCTTTTCACTGTAAGAATTTTTTTCTACATGTCATTTGGTTTCAAATTTTCAAAAATCGCACTATAATATTGCTACTTGGTGGAAAAATGCTCTTTGTGGGCATCTTACTATAGGAAATGATGGTGATTCTAGGGATGATGATTCAAATGGTCCTATTGAAACATTTCCCATAGAGCCTCTTTTTGGGTTTGGATGGGGTAGATTTTCCCATTGGTGGTGGTCAATCATCAACAAATGTTGTTGGTCTATCATTCGAAACTTATGTTGGTCAGTTGGTGACAACTTCTATTAGCTCATATAATTTTGAACATATTTCTCCTAGCAAGCTTGAGAATATGGTTGAGGCCACTCCTCATCCCTTTCAATTTTTTCATCTTACATCCCCTCTCTTCTCATTCATAGGATGGTATATCATGGATGATTGTACATAGAAGGAAGAGAGGTTTCCCAAAATATTTTGATGCCTCCCAATCTTTGGTCAAGAGTTTTCATGATGGTCAGAAGGAAATAAAAGTGTATTAGTTTCCTTATCTTTAGTTTTTATTTCTATTGTTTGTAAAGGGTTTCAAGTACCCCCCTTCTAACCATTTCAGTTGGCCCTAACCTAACTTGATCAACCAGGTTAGAGTGTCCCTGAGACCGTTTGAAGGCGCTGGAGAAGGTTAGTTGTTATTGCTCTATGGATTCGATATAGAGCCCAGGTCTAGTATAAAATCAAATAATCTCCATGAGATATAATATAGGGCCGACTGGAATGGTTCAAACCATACCAGTTGGCCCTAACCTAACTTGATCAACTAGGTTAGAGTGTCCTGTTGGAAACTACAATTGAAGCAATTGTTGTATTATCATTGATGTCAAACCTTAACTGGTAAGACTGTTGCTACTTAGGAAAGTACTATATCTATTGTGAGAAGGGAAAGAAAGGATGGTAACAATAGCACCTAGGGAAAGGTTGAGTTATCTTGATACTCCAAAGTGTACTTGACTATGTTGTACAATGATGGGACAATGTATTGTTTATCTTAGTAAGATTGAGGACTAAAAGGCTTAACCGAGAAAAAATGAAGAAATCATGTTTAAGCTGAGTTATGTTAGTGTCAATCAAGTTAGTGTATGCCGAGCAAAAATCTAGTGTTGACCAAGTATCAGTTAATTGCCGACGAAGACAGTATATGCCAAGGAAACAATTTTAGTAGTGACCGAGCGTTTTACATGAAGACCGAGTGGATGATCACAGTATTGACCGAGCATCAGCATTTTTATATTTGAAGAGAATTTAGATTTGGAGCTAACATTGTTGAATTTTTTGATTATGTAAAACGTGTTGACTTTATTTATTGATTGTATGAAAGCATTTAATGTTTTGTAAAATGTTTTATTGTAAATCTCTATGAGATTTGAGATGATTCTAGAAGAGGAGATGAAGAACATGAAGCGGGTAGATTCAATGAATCTGACCTAACCCTAAGATCTACGAAGGAGATTAAGCAGCAAAAGATAAGTTAACTTAACAGAGAAAAGTATTAAGGGAACCTAAACAGTAGGTATGAGAATGCATGGGTGAAGGAGATGGTGGAAGAATAGTAAGTTTTATTAACTGTATAAGCGAGAAGGCTGAAGGAGGAGTGTGGTGATTGCTTGAAGAAAAGTTTCGAGCAAGTCAGAGATGGAAATGGAAAAGTTTCAAAGTCAGTAAACCAACATTTGTGTATGGAATTGGATCTGATATTCGCAAAGTGAGTTGTATGTTTTTCAGATCAATACTACTGCTACTTTCTAACCATTGTAACAGTCAAAATCTTTTTAACAGAGGTTGACCTAACAATCATATGTTAAATCCTTTGAACAAGGTTTCATTCTAATGGAGTGTATGTAAGTCATGTAACAAGGCTCACTTTTAACAGGGTGATTGAAATCCTTTAACTGGGTCACACCTGACAGTGTGTATTGTAACCTTTGACAAGGTTGGCTTTTAACTGAGCTCACTTCAGAAGAGTGAAAATAATAGTAGCATGTTACAAAATGGTTTTTCCCATATTGGGTTTCCACTATAAATCCTGGTGTCAATACTTGTGTGAATGTTTTGGTTTGAACATTTATGTGTTTTACAAGTTAGTTACAGCTGGGTAGTGGATTGCAGTGTTATATGTTTCTATTATTGAATCAGTGATGACCGAGTTTGTTTTGGTTGTTTGATCTGATTTAAGGAAAATTTTTTGGAGTTATTTTATACATCAGGACCCGAGAACAACTGATTCACCCCCCCTCTCTGTTGTTCTAAATCATATTAACATGTCCCTGAGACCGTTTGAAGGCACTGGAGAAGGTTAGTTGTTATTGCTCTATGGATTCAAAATAGAAACAAAGGGAAATAGTAAATCTGTGCTAAGCAATTATGACCCGAATGCTTGTATTGGGGGATTTCTTCCATTGTTGGTAGTGGGACAGGAGGGTTTGGTGTCGTCAAATTTAGAAGAAACCCTATTCCCTAGGATTATTTCTCAAATCCAATGACTAAATCTTCACAAATATTATGTTATCTACCTCTAAATACAACTCCAAATGTATGAATGAAAGAAGAAAATGATAATGTAAATTGAATAGTTTTTTAGTTCTACCTCACAAAATTCCAGCGATCCAAATTTTAATGCTTCCTGAGTGGGGCTGATTACTAAGTGAGATGTTTTGTTGCTGCACCCCTTTCAAACAGATCCAGATCCTGGCATTGAGAGGAAGATGTTATATAAAACTCTAAAAACCCTAGTTAAATCAAACAGGCGGACCTCCTTCGCGCGCTCCCTTCGAACGTCGTGCCGAGAATAATGAAATGATAAATGAAACCTTTTTTTTGGTTAAGTTAACCCATATTAGTTGAAATTTTGACGCCTATGATATTGGTCACAATTTTGACCAACACAGGTCAAATTTAAAAAAAAAAACCAAAATTTTCCTTCTATAATCCGACCAACCAATACCTTTTTATTTGTTGGTCAACAATTTTGGTGGAAAAATAAGGTCAAATGTACTAGTGTTCCTTTTGATACAAGGAAACCAGTCTTATTTTGAAATAGGGAAAGAAGCTAACAAGAGAGATTAGAAATTGGCCGAGGAAATGGGAGGTGGTTTGAGAAGGGAAGAGCTTGAGGATTGTGAGAAATGGAAAAAGGAGAAGAGTGTTTGGAAAAAGCTCCAGCAGGGAGGGGTTTCTCCTTACTTGGAAAGACTTCATGGCTACGACAAGGAGATTACAGAGAAATTTTCTACTAGGTGGGCAAATGGTAGAGTTAACCTGATGGGTAAGTCCTTCCCTCTCTCGTTGAATCTCATTTATGAGATAACGGGAATGCCTTTGATGACATGAAATTTTATAGGAACAACAAGCGCATGGGAACTCAGGATATAAAGCTTTTCCCAAAAAATGAAGAAGAAGAAGCAATGTTGGTCAAATGCTCAGGAGATTATGTTGAAATGAACAGGATTAAGGAGATTTGGAAAAAAGTGATAAAAGTTATGATGGAATATTTCACTCTTAACGAGCGTTTCTTGAAGGTCTACAACTTTCACTTTGTGTTGGTCAATCACTTCATGTATTAGAAGAAATTTTCTTTCCCTTTCTACCTGTTAAGTTCTTTAAACAACAATATTTTGGAAAATAGAAAAAATCTTGGTTATTTGATGTTGCATGAAGGATTAATTTTTCTTATTGTAGACCATGCTAGGGATAATATCCCTGATGCTATCCCTAAAGAAGAAGAATAAAACTAATAAGTAAATTTATGGTTATGGTTCTAAGAAGAAGGCCACGAAGATTAGGAAGGGTAAGGGAGTTTTAAGAGAGGTCACAGAAGATCATAACTCCTCTACCCAGGAAAATGAGGAAGGGATGGAGACTAGGGAGAATAGGGGCGATGTGGTTGAGGAAGAGTATTTGGAACCAAAGACCTTTGTGAAGGGCTATTCTTCAAAGGATAAGAACAAGAGGGAGAAGAAGAATTAGATTGCTGAAGATTTGGGTGAGGAGGAAGAGGTAAACGAGGAGGAAGCATAAAATGACAAGGAAGAGGACATGCAAGAGGAGGGTTCGGAGAAGTAAGAGAGCATTGAGAAAAATAAGAAAGAGAAAAAAAGGAAAATTGAGAAAGGGACTCTGTACAGGAAGCCTATGACAAGGGCTGGGAAAAGAGAAGATAAAAGGCTGAGAGATGGGAAGGAGAAAGAGATTCCCGCTGGATTTTTTGTTGATAAAAATATTCTTCAGGAGGTTAGGAACTTTGCAGGTCATAGCATAGATGTGGAAAAATGGCTGAAATAGGATCTAAAGAAAATGGGTTGCAACCTCAAGGCCCTGGAAGATGAAATGGTGTCTCTCAAAGGAAAGCTGGAAAATTGTACTGAAGAAGTCTTGCACAAGGTAAATACAAACAACTCTGATGACAACCTAAACGCTAGTATCTCTACTATTGTGGATGAAAAGCTCAAGGAGATTAATGAAAAAATCAATTATAATGGCTACTGCATTAGAGAAATTCATAAGCATAGCAACGTAGGCCTCAAGGTCTCTGTAATGAACCTAAAATCATTGTATGCCTATTTGGAGAGCAGTTTGCTGGAGAAAATAACCGTAATGATGGTTGATGACGCTGGGGGAAAAGATCAGTCTACAAGGCCTCATACAAGAACCAGAAGTAATCTAAAGACGAAAGCTCCTGATATCCCTAAGGAACTAATAAACCTCAAAGATTCCATCCAGAAGATGGAGGAAATGTAGAAAGAGGCTGCAAAGGCCACTAAAGCTAAGATGTAATTTGTGTAGGCTTTTTGCTGAAAGGTTGCTGGTAGATCTGTTGTCGACTGTCTTTTTGGTTTTATGTTTTAGTTTGCTTTAGTGTTGTTTTTAAGGTTTGAGTCATGCTTTTTGTCTTTTAGCATGCATTCTATGGTTGTATGCACTTTTTTGAAAATCTTATGTAATCTTTTGTAAATGGTTTCGGGGTCCATGCAAAACCTGTATTTACCTTAATAAAAAAACTATTAAGAATGGATTTAACTTCAACCCATCTAACTAAGCTTTAAATTTAATTTCCTTCAAATAATAATTATTTTTCCCTTCAAATATACTAGAATATTGTTAAATTGAGGAAGTTGATATATTCTAAATAGAAACTCATAAAAACTATATAAATGAAACAGAATATGTCTTAAGGATTAAAGTCATATTAATATTTGATCAACAAGCATAATACAAATTTTTTGATGTGAACTCAATACATAATAACTATTAAGAATTGATCTAACTTCAACCCATATAAGTAAAGTTTAATTTTAATTTTAAATTAAGTAAAGTTTAATTTTAATTTTATTTCAAATTCATGAATGCAGAAACGAACGATTGAAAGGAATCTAACCTAAGAGCTTAAAAATGTTGGTGAGTGAATACGGTCACACAAAAAATCCATTGGACTCCATAAATCTGACCAAATCTCCCCCAAAACACGATATATATTGTATAGAAAGATGCTAAATCTGCACAAATCTCCTAAAAAAATCACGAGAGAGATTAGAAACATACCAAATAAAGCTCTGTACACAGTCGTTGAGAGAGAAACAAATTCTTCAATTTATGCAAATCAATTCTTTCATTTATTTATTTTTGCATCAAATGCGTTTGAATGTAAAGATATTAGGAAGGCAACAAGATTACCTTCACAATCTCCCCTACAACAATGAATATTTGTTCTTAATTGCGTAATAAATGTAGGAGGAATGCATTAATTGGTATCTATGGAAGAAATTCTGCAAATTAATCTGACCAAATCTCCAAAATAACATGACAGATTATTTAGAAAGATTCTCGTACAAATGATCGTTGACAAGGAAACAATTTAAAAACGCCAATTCATATGCAAATCACTTCATTCATTCAGTTTTTTCACAGAGGCAGAGAGGGTATTGTACAAATCAATTCTTTCAATTTCTTTGTGGTTGAATGAATACAGAGAGATTACGAAGGCAACACAATGAGGTCCACAGGAAAAAAGGGTGGTCAATCCCCATTAAGAGATGTTCATTCTCCAAACAGGATCATTCCTTCTCCCAACACTAAATCACTGAGGAAAAAGGGCGTTCAATCCTCATTAAGAGGTGTTCAGTCTCAATCACTGAGGAAAGAGCAAAATCATGAAGATGATATGAGCATGTTTGCAGAAAACTATAATCCCCATGCTGCTACTGTAAAATCTCCAAAATGGTGTAAAAAATCTCCTCAAAAGTTGCCTAATGGGTGTGGAAAAATCTTCAAAGTTTTCAATGGATGTCACAAGTCCTCAAATGTACAGGAAAAGATCTCTGATGGGTTTCAGAAATCAGCCAATAAACCATCTAAGAAGCCTAATCAGGAGAGCACAGTGTGCAAGAGCTGCTATAAAAACTCAATATCAGGCTCTGCTCAAACATGCAGGGCTTCACCAGAGGAGCTTAAGCCTTCATCAATCCTTATAAGGCCTAGGAATGAGCTGCATGGAGAAGCAATTGATACCATTTCACAGCATGGTGAGGAAAGAGTTGACAAGTTTGTGAAGTGGGGGAGTCCTCTGCACACACAATTTCAATTTGAACAGGTAATTTCATTTATTTATAAAATAAAATAAGCCTCTTTGTTTTTGTGTTGTGCTCTCCATAACTCAGACCAATTTAACTTAAAAATTAGGCATTCACCCCCCAAAAAACAGAAATAGCTGTTCTTCAGTCTGAAATCATGAACATGCACTGAGAATATATGCTATATGGTTTCTTTTTCAGAGTTCAGATGGATCACTGGATAGAAGTCGAATTCAGCAACAGAGTAAAGTCATTTGTGTACAATTTTTCAAGCTTTGTATGGAGGTAAAATAGTAGGAAGAAAAGTTGTTAAGTATGTTGTGATATTGCTATCAGAATTCAACTGTGTAGGATTCAACTTATTGAATATGTTATTTTTTGAATAGTGCGTCTGTAGATTCAAATATATTTTCTTCTCGTTTGCTTTTATAAAATACACATGGTCTGAAAAGAATCTGAAAACTTGCAGGAAAGAGGCTAAATGAAAGAGAAGGAATTCATGAAGAAAGTTCGGCTGTTATTGTTTGAGGAAAAAAAAAAAAACACGAATGTCGAAGGCACAAGGTTTGCCATGGACAACAGATGAACCAGAGGTTACTTTAAAACTATAGAAAATATTTTACTTAACATTTCTCTTTTGAATATTATTTTGAAATTTTTTAATTATTTATTAAATAACAGCATTTGGTGAAGCTCCCTGTGAAAGAACACACTAAATCATTGGATGTGAAGATTTACACCAAAATAAGAGCAGCTGACCATGTTGAATTAGATCAAAAAGTAAGTCATCTAAATATCATATTATATGATAGATTTGTATGAATTTCTGAAAATTTTAATTAGTACAAAACTCCCACACGAAATTGCATTTTGTTAATTTACATAAGTGATTAGCATGGGCCTTTTCCTGATCATCTATAATCATATTTTTTATTGTGCTTGAAATAGATAGTAGAAAAATTAAAAACCTTGGAGCTGAAAAGGCTAGAAGAGGAAAGACTGCAAAAGGTTCATTTCTATTATATATTGATTTATCAGATATCTATGCTCGTGTAAGTAGCAAAGTGGTCCATGCTCCTGACTGAAAAATTCATTTTGACAGATGAATGAAGATGAAGAGACTAAGTTAAGAAAAAAAACGATTTTGCATGCTCAAGGCATGTCATTTTTTGATCGTCCTTTCATTTTCATAAGGTATGATTTGAATCAATTTTTGTATTTTATATATACATTATTATTTTGTAAGTAAACAGTTTTTCTAAAGAGCGTCATGATATGTGATACAGATCTTCCAAGAGTCCAATTATTCCAAAGGAGCCTAAATTTCATGTCCTTCAAGATGAAAGGGCCAAATGCATATAATGCCACTGAAAAGAAGCAGCTTCTCATTTTCACTTTTTCAAAAAAATAAAATAAAATAAAAGTTGTGAAATGTACTATTTTTATATGCAATATATAACAAAGTGACAATATAATTTTATTTTAAGATCTTATGAAAATAGCTTGTCTATTAAACTAATGCAACAATGTATCATTTGATGAAATTTGATTTCAGCATTAAAAATATTTCTTTTCATTATTGTAATGATTTCTTGAGTTAAGAATATGTCGAGACAAATCAGTTTTTGCAGTAAATTTATAATGTTATTCACTTAAAGGATTCTTCCACTCATAGAACTATGTAATAAATATAGATTTTACTGGAAATCTTATGCTAGATAATATGTAAACTTCATATTTGATAAACCAAACATGGATTATGATTAGTCTTTAATAATGATCCCTCTCAAATTGATATTTGGTTTAGATATTATATCTATTAAATTTTCCTTGAATAATGAAACAAATTATCCAAACTAAAAAGTTGACTCATAATAATAATATTGTATTACAATTGATTTCTATTTAATTAGTATGTACATATAAATTGCAACAATATAATTTAAGTGATTATGACACTTAATTAAGACAAAGACTTGAAGAATATCTCCAATGATTTAATATGAATGATTGCCCAAACAGTATTTCTTTAGTATCAGCAAATCAGCTAAAAAGATTCAATTTCTTTTTTAAGAATTGAATGAATGGTGGCATTCAAATATCCTTCAGAGTATTCTATTTTTGGCAGAATTGGCAAATCGCACACGTTACAAGGTGGCCCAAATTGCCTAATTTTGACACGGTAACGGGTAAATATTCATTGTAATCACCTATAAGATTTGTCGTTTGACGAGGTTGACCAATGCATTCGCATTCAACCAATCTGACGTGGTTTTTTTAACCGTCTCTTATTCGCCAAGGGTATTAATTATGAATTGCATATAAAATCTAAAATAGCCAAATGGTTTATATTGTTATCTTAACCACAACCTATTTCGCCACCCGTTAATTAATTGTTATATTAACCACGATGTATATCGCCAACCGTTTATTAATTGTTATATTGACCACGACCTATTTCGCCAACCGTTTGTTAATTCCTACATTCAAGTCAGCACATATTCGCCAAAAGGTCAAGAATTAAAAAAAAAAGGAATTTTGAATCATGGATTGATATAAATTAATATGAGATTTGTTAGTCTTTTGGTTTTTGTGTCCCGTTACAAAAGTTTGGAGGGCTAGATTTACAAATAGCAATCTTGCAATTGTAAACAGAGGATTCAACATTTCAGAGAATCAAAATTTAGAGGAAGCAGGACCAAGGTAAGCAATTATTTGTTCACATTTCACAATATTGCTATTAATTTCCTAGTGACTAGTGAGAGGTCAAGATGTCGGATAAGGGTGACTATCCTGAGTATCCTCAGGCTGCTGAAGGGATTGAGATGTCAGGGGAGGTTGAACTTGAGACTTGGACTTCTCACTGTGCTTAGGGCAGTGAAGGGATTGGAAAACTAGACAAGGGTAAGACTCCTGATCCTCAGGGCAGTGAAGGGCAGGGTAAGACTCCTCAGGGAAGTGAAGGGTTTGGGAGGCCATCAAAAGACCCAAAACTTAAAGATACTACCATAAAGGCTTTCTTTGGAGTTGGCAATGTTTATGTTTCATCAACTTTTGCAATTGCAAGTGCAAAAGCCATTCACAATAGCTCACTAGTACCACTACCACAAGTTGGGGTTGTCATTGAGTTAAATGAAAATCAAAATGCATCAAATGAGGATACCAATGGTGGCATGAAAAAAGATGTTATAAGGGATAAACATAACCAGTTGGATGAAAATGCTAGCAATGAAGATAATAATGATGTTGGTAGGAAGAAAAGAAAAAGGGAAGAAAAAATGGGGCGGGAGTGGGAAATGATAAAAAATTTTAAGGTTGATTGGGTAGAAAAGTACTAGTTCATTGAACCAGTCCTAAACAATGATGAACAACCAATAGAATGCAGGTGTAAGATTTGTACCTGGAAAAATAAAAGAGAGAAGAAGTTGCAGCTAAAGCTTGACACTATAGAAAAACATATTGGTAAGGTTTATAAAAAACAAACCATAGACGGACAAGAAATATCAGTAGTGAGATGGAAATCAAAGGAAGAATGTCTTCATGTTAAGTATGCCATAGAATATGAAGAGCATAACAAGAGAATGGTAGCAATTGCTAGTAGTGAAAATCCAATCAAGGCTGAGTTTAAACATGTAGCCAATTAAGCAGACCTGGCAAAGACTGTTCAAATGAGTGTTTTTTTTCATATTATGTCCAGAGGGTGTTTTATGAGAGACTTCTCAGAATATGGTGATTTATTATCCTTTTTGAGAATTCTTCACTATCCTATGTCACATTGGTCAACAAACGTTGGATGGGAAATGTCAAACTGTCTTTTTGAGGTGAAAAAGCAAAATTTACAGGAGAAAGTAAAACACTCCAGATTCATTTCATTATCCATAGATGAAGTTACTGCAGTAGATAACACTGCTTGGGTTTGTATGCATGTGTATACAGTAAAAGAACATGTCCGCCAAGCTCATCTATTATGTACTCGTAAAATGAGGGGCAATTCAACAAAATAAAACTTATATTTTGAAGTGAAGAATGCTTTGAATGAAGTTGATGGTATGGATGATTTGACAATTGTCAAGAAGTTAGTGTGTGTTGGAGCTGCAGTAATGCAAGGCCAAAGGAATGGTCTTTGTGCAAGATTACAAACTAGTATTGCACCTTAAAAACTTGGCATACATTGCATGGCCCATCGAATGAATTTAGCATATAAAATTGTAAGCGATTTTTCTATAGTGTCAAAAGTTGAAGATCTAGTTTGCGAGCTATACTCTTACTTCTGCAGAAGTCCTAAACGTTTTATAGAATTTAATATTTTTTCAAAGGGAGTAACACCAGGAAACAAGCTTCTCAAGGATGTTGAGACCAGATGGATCTCTTTGCATGGACTAGTAGAAAGAGTTCTAATAGAATATCAATCCTTGATTGGACTAATATATGAGCAACACCTCACAGTAGACAAAGCTCCTAATTTGTTACATAAGTTAAGTGATATAGAGACTCTGTTAACTTTAGCCAGTCTTCTCCCCATGTTGGATTTAATGAACAAACTTGTTAAGAAAGCCCAAGACAGAACTATGTATATCCATGAGTATAGCAGTTTACGTAGAATGACATGCCTTGCCCTGAATTCTCTGTACTCAGATATGACAACAATTCAAAGCCCAAATTTTTTTAGGTGGCAGACAATTACAGATTTGAATCATGCTGAGAATTTTCTACAATTTAATGCAAAAAATGATTTATGTGTGTTTGTGAAAGAATATGAAATACCAATGCACCAATCTAAGATGGGCAAGCGAGGCAGACTACTTCCCGTTAAAAGGGTTGATTTTGACAGGATTGTTAAATCTGTTAGTGGTAATTTGAAGTCAATTTCCTACCAACTTTCAAGTGAGATTCGTGAAAGATTCCCCCAAGAAGAAATTCTTGAAGCCATGGGTTGTGTGTTTCCTCATTTTTGGAAAAAATTCGGAGATAAACAAACTGATGGACATAGCTTTCATAAAAAAATTGATGAATTGATCTGAGAGTATCAAAACATGCAAATTGCAATGGACAACCAATTGAAGGAATTTTAGATTCAGCTAATCTTAAAAAATAATGTAGACAATTTGAATCATGTATGAAATTACAGATAAAAAACTCGGAGAATCCATTTGAACCTGGTGCAATAACCAGGCTTTGGAAAAGGATAGAGTAGAGTGAATAATTGTGTGATTCAATATCAAAATATTTCAAACTTTCTAATTTATGTCAAAAAATGATATTGGGGTCGGTGGAAGATGAAAGTGTTTTTAGTACATTGGGGTTTTTGAAATCAAAGATCAAAAACAAACTAGACAGAAATTTGGAAACTTGCTTGAGGTTGTTTGTAACTTAGTACAATGTTAGAGACTTTCCTTATGATAGGGCATTGGAAATTTGGAATTCCATGCATGAAAGATGAGGGATTTTGAACACTTCAAAATCTGGTGGTACTGGTGCTACTGCTAGTTCTGAGACAAATGATAGATCTTGGTCCCAGACTCAGAATGAAGATGCAGAATTTTTTTATTTTGAATACCCAACTCAGAATGAAGAAGAAGCTCTTTCTACTAGTCAATTTCAGGAGCTGGATTCCATGTGGGATATAGAAGCTGCAGACTACTCACTAAGTGAGTGAAGTGATTTAGAATTAACATTCAAATTTCAGTTAATAGGTATTTATACATTGTATACTTATTACCTTTTAGTTATTACTGTACTTTTTGGACTTGAAGATTGACAATTTATTTGACTCATATTGACTATTGTTCATGATTTTTGTAATTTGAATTTTGATTTTTGTAATTTGTAATTTGAATTCATGATTTTTGTGATGTAGAATGTTCATGAAATTTGAAGTATATACTATAATCATATAATTAACTTCCTTGAAATTTATACATCAATGATCAATATTCAATGATCATAGTACCAGAGACTTCTAACACAAAATTACAAAATATCCTTGTATTAACTTCCTTGAAATTTATACATCAAATTCAATGATCAATGATCATAGTACTAAAGACTTGTATCAGAAAATTACAAAATATCCTTGTATAATTGTATTAACTTCCTTGAAATTTATACATCAATTTCAATGATCAATGATCAATAATCAATGATCATAGTACCAAAGAGTTCTATCACAAAATAAAAACTAACATTGGAAAACAAGTTTGGAAATAGTTAAGCTGGCAGCCCAGATTCTTCAGAATCAGTCTTGGTTTGCACCAAAGGTGTATCCACAATAGGTGAACTGCAAAGATAAGATACCCTATTTGAATTAACTAAAATCCCTCTATTAGCTCTTCATCTAATACTAGAACTATCTCAACTACTTCCATCATCCATGTCAATGAGTCAAGGCTTGAATCTCTCCAATGTTTTCCCACACCACAATTTCCCTCTTTGATGGCCAAGTTATCGCTCTAACTGTATCCAAGTCTTCAAGGATTTTGTTCCACTTGGCATCCGTTATGGCTCGAGATTCAATGACAAACTTGTTCATGTTGATCTCCTGCTTGTACAATTCATCCACAACTTCAAAAAAAGTTGAAATGTCAGCATGACCAAAAAAATAAGAAGCCACCTTGCTAGCATCCAAAATTTGGTTGAAAGAATCAACCCACTCTTGCCATTCCTTCAAGTGTCCCTCTGTGGTCACAATAGCAGGGATATATCCTTTAGACTCTTCAACAAAAACCTTTAGCTTTGCTTGAATGTTTTGTAACTTACCAGTGAAAAATGCATATAAATCCTTTACTAATAACACCATTTCCTTAACATCAATTATTTTGTCAAGTAACTCCATTTTTTTCCCATTAGTAAAATTAACCTCTCAAAGAATTGCAAGTATGGTCCCCAAGTATTAAATAATGGGGTTAGTTTAGACAAGGTATTAGAACATTGATATTCTGCCCCCTGCAAAGAAATGAAAGTGCTATGAATGATTTGAGACTTCCCTTTTAAAACATTTACTCTGTGCAATAGCACCTTCTTCAAAGTCTCCTTTTCAGCAATTCCAGTATCAGCAAGCTGATCAACATCCATTATTATGTTATCTTTTGCAAGTTCTGGAGCTAATCTCCCCTCATACTCAGTTTGGACCCCAACATCATAGACCTCTATAAATGCCATGGACTAATTTTTTAGACTATTTATTTAGTCTTTTAGCTCCTTCATAGTCTTATCTAGGAAAAAATTCTTCTTCAGTTCCTCTTCAAACTTTTTTCTAATTGACACATAATCTTTGAATGTCCTTCCTAGCCTGTTCTCTAAGTCCTCAACCACTGCTTTATTCATGGAGGATGCATGATGTAGGAGATTTGCTATCTCTTATCCTGTAGTGTCCTGCAACCTCCATATTAATTGGCTACCCTATGTTGTGTCTTGGATGTCGACCAATATGGGCTTATTAGATTCTGGGGCCACACACCATACTGCTAGTGTCTTATTGTCCAATTTAAAATCCATAACCCCTATGTAGTCCATCAGGGCCAAAAGATTCATAAGCTACAACTTTATCTTTCCTTTGGTTAATTAAGAATGAGGACTCCTAGTCCCATCCAGGGATTAGCAACATGCCACTTCTCTTCACAAGATCTCTTGCCTCCTCCATAGTTAATGTTTTACTATTGGGATCATAGGCCTTTAATTTTTCAATCATTTCAACAGTCTTTTCCTCTGATTCTCCTGGTTTCAAAGACAATGTTAATTCATTCTGCTTAACTCTAAATAGAAAACTTTTAAACTCATAGGACTTGATGAATTCATCATCATCTATAAACTCTTTATATTGGATAACCCTGTCATCCAATCTAGTTGCAACCAATTCTAACTCATCTAGGACCTTTTCTCCCTCATCTTCTTGTGATGTCAAAAATTATTATCTTAAGTTAGCAATGTAATTGCTATTACCTGGCAGGATTTGTAGTGTCTTTTACCTTGCCTTTTGTGGTACATTCATCAACTTTAATTTCTTTGAAGGCCCCTGCTCAGATGTGGATGGCTCAGCTTGTTTTGTTTCTACCATAAACACCACATCAGGTTCAAATTCCTCAAGGTTTATTCTATCCTTCTCCTACTCCTTAGGGATGTTTGGCAATTTAGACATAATATCTTTGTAATTCTTTATACACGTGTCAATTCTCTGCATGTATTTGAGATCATGAAAGAAATCGGGGAAGGTAGGGTCTTCCTTTTTCAATTCTTCCTCTACCATTACAATATTTTTCCATTGAAGGGTTCTCTCCTCACAGATATCTTCACTCAGCACATTTCTAATAACATCCTCATCTTCCATAGGATGATTTAGAGCCAAATTGTGATTCCTCCTTTCTCTCAATGCTCCTCTAATGAGGTCTTCAGGGTCATACATCCTTGCTTTAGCAAAGGGTAATCTGAATTGTCTCAAGAATTCATGGATTTGGTCCACAACATCTTTACCTATAGAGAAAACCCCTATTTGGAACCTCCTTACCAGAAATGTTCCCTTATGTCTTTTAGGGCATAAGTGTTCTCTATCCATCATGATAAGCTACCACAAGAATTCTACTATTGCCAATCTTTCTGGGACATTTTTTGGTAGTATGTGTGGAGGTTGAAGGCAAGCATACACTCTTATAATATAAAAATTCTAAAAACAAAACACATCACCCCAATTGTGGTTAATTTCATTATCCATTTTACATGCTAGGGGTCTAAGCAATTTTCTAACTAGTAAAGGAAACCTATCCCTCACAATACCTAACATGTTCATTATTGGATCCACAAAATCACTATAAAAAGAAATGGAATTAGAGAAATGGTAACTTCTATGCCATAACCTGCTCCAAAGATGAAGCGGAATAGTTCCTCCTACATTCTCGGTCGCATTGATGAACTCTAGGTTGATGTAGCCAATATTGCAATAGAGGATCACATGCATCAACATGGAGTAGTGATTGAACTTGAAGCTATTCAAATTAGTCTTTGCAATCATCAACTCAATGTGCATTAAATTGATTATGTGCCCCACATAATCAAACTCCTTGTTGGTGTACAGGTCCTGAACATCTGTAGCCATGACATAAATGTTAGGAGTCACTGTCAAACCTCCATCTATTCCAATAATTTTGTCTTAACAACAACCGTGCCTCTTTCTTTTCTCTAGGAATATGCCTCCTCATAACCCTTCCAGTGTAGTAACTTTTATGTCTATTAAACAATGCCTCATCTTCTGCTAGGTCAATATCCACGCTCATAGGTCCTTGAAGGTCAAAAGCTTGAATAAAAGTTTCTCTGTCTAACATGAAGAGTATAGACTTGTCCTGCCTATGGAAAGCTTGTGTCACTAGATTGTATGCTTCAATTAGCGCTTTCATGAGGTCTACATCCAAAAATACCTTAGGTACTATCAACTTTCCCAATTTCCTGTCCCATGGGTTTGAAACAGGAGGGCCTCTCAATCTATTGTTATATAAATTCATGAAGAGCTCATACCCATTTGTGTTTGGGCAGACAACATCCCTGCAGAACGCATAAGGGTCCCTCCATTCATAAGCATTAGCTGATTACAAATTTGAGGATCCAGGTAATAGTTTCATCCATTCTTCAGCGCATATGTTTGGCCTCTTTGTTCTTGAAGGAACACTCTTTCTCGGTACCACAACAACATCAGGAGATCCTTGTTCTGCCATTATTTATGTATACTAAACTCTAAGCAGTAAGATCCTTTTTTGCACTTAAAGGTTTCAACTCTCTGTTGCTCTTCGACTCTGAAAATTATGGATGCTCTGTGCAGTGTGAACTATCTTTAATAACTAATAATAAACTCACAACCAGCCACCAGGCCACCTACTCTATTAAAAATTAAAATCTCACCAAGCACACACACATGAAATTAGTAATTACCTTTTTCAGAAAAGTGTCACTGTCAACTGTCACTTCCAACATAGATTTTGAGGTGATCCAAAAGAAAATAATTAGTGTGTTGCCGAAGTTACGCTAATGGTACATCTAACCCTTGGCCCTTGGCCCTTTGAATTTGAAATCCTAAAACTTTGAGACTTGCGAAGTCATGCAACACCTTTTCAGAACTTCGGGACTTTTAAACTGACCAGGGAAAAGAAACGTTGAGATGTTACGACATAACCTGGCATGACTTCAAATCTGAGAAGTGAGATGTCATTCTTGAGTCTTAACACTTATACTTCGTAACTGCCACCACAAACGGCCAAGAAACCCTAACAAACATTCCATTCTTTGGCACTTTCCACGTGACATGCAACTAACTCTTGATTTTTAACACCTTTTGAAGTTATGCAAGAAGTTAGTCAGGACTTCAGAACCCATCACCATCATAAAAATTAACCATTGAGAAGTTACAAAACAGCTAGGCGTAACTTTGGAACCCATCAGCATCATAAAACTTAACCATTGAGAAGTTATGAAATAGCCAGGCATAACTTCGGAACCCATCACTATCATAAAACTTAATCGTCAAGAAGTGACGAAACAACAAGGCGTAAATTTGGATCCCATAACCATCATAATAAATTAACCATTGAGAAGTTACAAAACAGCCAGGCATAACTTCAGACCCCATCACCATTATAAAAACTTGACCATTGAGAAGTTACAAAGCAGTTAGTCGAGACTTCGAGAACCCATCACTATCTAAAACTTTATCATCGAGAAGTTACGAAACAGCCAGGCATAGCTTCAGAACCCATAACCATCATAATAAGTTAACCGTTGAGAAGTTACAAAATATCCAGGTGTAACTTCGGAACCCATGATCACCATCATAAAAACATGATCGTTGAGAAGTTACGAAGCAGTTAGTCAGGACTTCGAAACCCATCACTATCTAAAACTTTACCGTCAAGAAGTTACAAAATAGCCAAGCATAGCTTTGGAACCCATAACCATCATAATAAGTTAACCATTGAGAAGTTATGAAACAACCAGGCGTAACTTCAGAACCCATCACCATCATAAAAAGTTGACCGTTGAGAAGTTACGAAATAGCCAGGCGTAATTTCAAAGCTTGGAGTGGGTTCCAAATTTCCATGTGCCATGTGGGATTTAAGATTTCAGAAGCGCCAGACTTCTCATTCAGTGAAGTGAATCGTGATTTAGCATTCTGAATCAGTTAATAGGTATTTATAATTTTATACAGAATGACAGTCCACACTCAGAGATACTTCAAAGTTCAAGTTAATTAATAATTACAATTTACATATTTTTCAATTTCATGATTCACATAACATGTTATTGTATTGACTATTGAAATTTTGAAAAAGAGTCTTCTAGTTCTCATATGTATACAATATTACTATTAAATTCAAAAACTAGTATTAGGTATACATAAAGCTAGTAACTGAATCACTGATTCACTGAAGTTCTGAACAGTTGTGGTTTCCCCAGAAGGAGAAGCAACAAGCTTCTGACCGTTTCCAAAACCAAAATGAAAAGTACATTCAAATTTTGTAATTACAAATTACAAGTAACAAAATTTTTCCTAAGATCAATTGAACTTTCAAAGGAAATTACAAAAGCCTAGTTCGATAGTCGACTCCTACATATCCTAATGCTAATAGACTAATAGTCGATGTGTAGACCAGCAAATAGCCAGATCATCTCCTCTTGGAACCCCTCCTGGTCGAAGCCATGATCGTAAAAAATGGTGCGCATCTCCACCTTGTCATGTTCTACTTCGAGTTTGAACATGTCGCTTTGGTATCCGGTGTAACTGGTAGCAATTTCCCATGCTGTAGGCATAAGATGATTGAGGACATCCTGCTGAATCTCCTCCTCCATATCCAAATTTGGTTGGATAATAGGTTCTAGTTCTCATTTGATGATCCCTCAGCTCCTGGAATACCCATTCTGTTATCCAAGATTCCAAATTTAGAAATTTAGAAAGCACCCTGTGTTCTACAAATTCATTATCGAGGAGTATATAAAGAAAATAATCACCAACTTGCCATCCGCAATAAATTTTGAAGAAATGTTTCACTTAAGGTGGCTTGCATTGGAAAAGGAAATTAATGAATATCGATAAAGAAAAATTACAAAATGCAGACACTTGTATCCTGTGTAACTTGGCTCTGAAGTTGAAAAGAAAAATAATGAATGTTTATGAATCACAACTCATATCCTGTAAAATTATCCCTTTTTAATGTCTAATCAAAATCTTGGCCTAGATTATGTACTACTCAAGTTACACAGACTGCTAGCATTCCCTCGGAACTACCATATTCTACCTGCGATTTTAAATTTTAAACTGACAACTTGGCAGCCGAATTAAATTTTGGAGGAATGTTTCACGTAAGGTCTAATCAAATTATCCTTTTTAATGTCATATCAAAATCCTGGCGTCGATAAGTCTCATTAATTGCACTTCAGTGTTCAATGTCACGGGAACTTCGCAACGAAGTTAGTGTTACACAGACTCCAGTGTGGCCTCGGAACCCCCATATCCTACTTGCGATCATAACTTCTGAAGTCACACACACTGTCAACGTGTCCCTTTTGTATTTTCATGGCCTTGAACTACAAACTACCAACATAACTACCGAAGTCACGCACGTCGTCAACCTAACCATTACGATCTTCATAACTGTTAGCATCGACCCTCCTTTTAGCCTGCCGAAGCTACGCACATTGTCACCAGTCATCACAAACTATTTTTTATTCGCCAATATTTTTTTTTATAGTATAAATACTATTTTTTATTTGCCAATATTTTTTTTATACTATAAATATTGGTTTTTATTTGGCAATTTATTTTTTTATACTATAAATACCATTTTTTATTTGCCAATTTATTTTTTTATACTATAAATACTATTTTTTATTTGCCATTTTTTTTATACTATAAATACTATTTTTTGTTCGCCAATATATATTTTGGTAGTTTCAGGGAGCATGAATGATTACTCTGGAGGTAGTCAACCTTGAGAGATTTGATTATGAAACCCCTAACCTAAACATTAAGGTTGTAGTGAACCTGTGAACCTTGGGAGATTTAATGATTGAACTCTTGAACTAAACACTGGAGCACCAACAACCTTGAAACATGTCACTGATTCACAACATAAATTATATTAGTTTTGAAATCGTTTATTCTGGTAGAATGGTACTTGCAATATCATTGTAGATTCAGACTTGCTTAGTACTTGCAAAATATAATGTAACTATGAAGTGGCTTTCAGCATAAACTATATTATTTTTGAAGTCATTTATTGTTATAGATTGATACTTGCAAAAATCATTATAGATCGGTACTTTCTTAGTCTTGCAAATATCATCCTATATTTATACTTTCTTATATCACAAGAAGTAACCATTATTTACTTTTTCTTCTAGTAAACCCTCTAAGTTGCTGAAAATTATATAAATACTTGTATCCTTCTAAGAGTGCCTTTCAATTTGATATTTCAATTCTAAGATTGTCTTTATAATTGATATTACAACAATTTTGATGTTATTTATTGTGAAAGGTGGTAGGTACTCTTAGAAACCCTAAAAAGTGACTTGTAAACATGTTAGACATGCTACTTCTCCCCTCATTGTATGTACAGTTGCTCCCACATGCATATGTGTCAATCTTGTGTGTTGGAGCCTTATAAATTACAAATGAAACCAAATGTTAAACACCATAAAAAATGGAGCTAAACCATTGCACAAGGCTGCACATAATGATTTTCCCTTGATTTGTTCAAATCTATGTACATTAAATTTCTTCTACTATGACAAAAAAAAGTTTCTATACATTAAATTTCTTTTACTATGACTTAAAAATAAAAATAAAATAAAACAAAAAACAAAAAAAAACTTAAGAAACCCTAAAATCAAGAGTCGATTTCTGCTCTTTTATAATAGACTCGCCAATGGCTCTAGTATTTCCTATCACTGATAGGCAGCCATTGATGTGCACCTAAGTTCATATCAACTCCTCTTTGTTGAACATCATAAGACTCTACCAATATCTCCTATCACAAAATACTATAAGCAGATTGATCTAGTATTGAAATATATTCAAATAAGAAAAAGAGACTCTTTTAAAAGAGTAGATAACAATCAAAGGATTTTGTACTACTAAATTTTCAACATACAAATAAATTATTATAAAGTTTGATCTAATGGATCTACTTGATTTAATCCTAAAGCTAACATATTGATTATTATAAACTATAAAAACTTTTAAATTACTAAAATGGCAATACTAATTTACCTTGTGTTTTTAATTAGATCATCAGATGGAAGAAGAATGAGGAGAAAACGTTCCAATGGTGTTAAGCTCCATTAAGAATAGCTTGTTCATCTTCTTACATGAACACAACATTTATAGAGAAATAAAGCAGCAGATAGAAAGACACATGGAGTTGCCGTGTAGAATTTTGCAGAGATATTTAAACAAATCATAAAATACGTGTACCCATTTATGAATTTGTGTGTGCCATATTGCAATAGCATGCTGATTCGATTCAGTACGTTGGTCCATGTAAAAACTTAGAAGTCTTCTTCACTTAATCTCAAGTTTGATGATAGCGATTTACTACTGTATAGAGTTGTCTGCAAAGTGTTCCATTCAACCTAAATAAACTGTTCAAATAACACTAATATTGAATTAATATGATAAATAAATCAAACATGAGAGCAGTCATGTAGAATTATGTTTGCAATATATATCTCTTAACTTGAAGGTATGTATAAGGAATTCATGAAAACGCTAATTAAAAGTAGAGTGTGTGATACAAGAATTGTTTTTAATATTAAAAGTATTTGGTCTCTAGTTTCTAATTCTGCAATTTGTACAATAGGCAATGGTTAATCTTATGTCAATCATATAGGATCTTTCAAGGTCATTTGGATTATTGTGTAAGCAATGCAAATCTTTAGTGGTGTATTAGTAATGACTTTGCTTGGTTTCAAGTTCTAATAATATAGTTTATACAATAAGCAATTGTTTACTCTACACCTATTATTTAAGGATGGGTCCCTTATCCTCATCAATGAACATAAGAACCTTATCAAACATGCTTTGTGTTTTGCCAAGGGTTCATATTTTGTAAGTACTTGGTATTTCATCCCAAACTCATGGCTTACATAACATTACTCAATGTCACAAAGAAGATGTATTGTAGAGCTCCTTGTAAGCATAGAGAGTACCATTGCACATATTATGGAGAAACAAGTGTGAAAGTATAAATATACTAAGGTTTTTGGTTGTGGATGGTAGGGGAAGAGTACCAGTAGCCAAGTGTGTACCAATAACTATGCACTTCATGTGCACCCAACCTCCCAATTACTAATTTTAAAGGAGACAAGAAAATGATAACTAAAAGTTGATTAATAAGTTTATTATGTACCAATAGATGATCATTTTTTAGCCTTTTTGGTTCATAATTGTCCCATTTGTACACTAGTACTAGGACATTTGTGCATGACTATTAAGACATTTGTCCATATGTATAGGCAATTTTGAGTGCATGATTACTAGGGCATATCTAAGTAAGTACTAGTTGACACTTTGAAATGGCCACTATTTGACCTTTTGATGCTTAATGATTTCTACATGGAGCTTCATTAATACCCACAAGCCAAAAATATTTTTTAAGTAGCTAAGTCACATATGAGGACAACAATTTTATTTTATTTTTTGTCAAAATCTGATGTATAGTTTAAACTCTATGGGTGCACAAAGTTAGCTAATCATGGAGACCTTTGCTATAAAAGAGACCTTGAAAGTTCTATTTGAATATAAGGGCACTAGAGGCTTGAAAAGAACTCACAATGCATAAATGAGAATTTTCACAAGGACCCCATGTCATGTTTTATAATAATTACATTACCCATAAATACATTTATAAATTTAATAATTAATCCTTAAAAATTATTTAGTCTCGAATAGGCACAAAAACATATGAGAACTATAATTGATTAAATGTTCTCACTTAAGATTTATTTAGTCAAAAGTCAGATTTTGTAAACATTAAAACATATTGATTTGTAGTAATTGATTTTATTTGCTTTGAAGATTAAAATAAATTTAACAGTTTTGATTAATCACAGGTTTTTTTTTAAAGGGCCCTAAACCTTTCACAATAAATCTCATGAACAAAAACTTGTCAAATAGCATAGCTACAACAAGGTTATCATAAAAAGAAGTGATAGATGTGAGGAGAGGAACTAGAAATAGATCCTCCACCGCAAGAATTCACAAAAGTGACAATGTATTAGGGGAGATGTCATAACAAAAAAGCAATAATATGTTCATCACAAACAATAGAAACACTTTAAAGAGATGAAACACTTAAAAAAGGGTAGATCTAAAAAATTGCCATACTGTAATGGTCAACACACCAATTGTAGATGAATGAATAGTAGACACCACACCAATCGTAAAAGAAGAAACCACTAATGGTATAGCCATATTTGATGGGTGAATAGTACATGACACACTAGAACAGTAGAAGAAACAATCATTAATTGCACACCCACAATATAGGAACCATCAACGGAGGAAGGAACACCAACACCAAAATAACCATGGATATCTGCAACAAATAGCACAAGGGCAGGAAGAGCTAGATATATTTTCAAGTTTTTGTTGATTGCATGGTATTTTCTTAATTTGGTAAGATAAACTTAAGATTTTGATGTTTACAACACCATATTTATAATTTTATTTCATCTAAATAATACACATCATGATACCATTTAATTATTGCATAAATATCGATGCATATTTTCATGAACTAAAACATAATAATAACAACCCGAGAAATCATGCATCACACACATATCATAATGTAATACATCTGACAATAACACCAAAATGAGATCATATAACATCTCAATCATACATTTAGTTCCAACACATCATACAACTCAAGGTAGGGATAGATGATCTCATTAAAGGAGATGGAATGGGATAAAAGGTCAACCTTGTGAGGATTCCCTTCAAGAATAGAGCTCAACACTAGATAAAAGACAAGAAGGAAATATTTGGTAGTTCAAGGAAATTTTGCAAATTTTTAGTTAGCAAAAATTATTAGAACATTCCTAGACTTAGAACCTTTCAGGACCTGTAGAAACTTTCAATAACTAATAGAGATATAAATGACGTTGAAGAATCACTTACGCACAAACTCTACCAAAAGATACCCATTTGGAATTTTATAAGCTATGGTTATAAAGGATGGGGAAATAAGGCCAACTGCATGCATGGGGACAATACCAAAAATATTTAGGCACTACAAATTTGGGCATCAATAAAGGCTTTAATTGGGCATGTGTGTCTTTTGCAAGAATAGAGAGATCTAGCTATATACAAAAATAGATCACAATAGGGGACAAGGAGGGGACCTAGATAGATACACTTCACAATAAAAAAGTGATCACAGTCACACAAGGAAAAAATACACCACAAAATGATATAATATATACAAGGAAAAACTATTACTTACAAGAGGTACTGCTAATGATGTAGGGTGTTACCCTTACACACCCAAAAACATGCTCTAGTATACTTGATGAAGTGTTACTCCACCCAAAATTTACGCATAACATAACAAAGAGAATAACACAAATTTACAAGAAATAACTTTCCTTCAATTTCTCAATAAAATGAAATGGAAATTTATCAATAAAAAAAATTAGCCACTTAGGCTTTACAACTATGCAAGTTGGAGATACAAGTTTTTCTTCTCAATCTCTATAAAGAAGTCCACTTGACTTTGAATGATCCACTCAACTCAGGATGACCTGGTCAACTTAGGATAATTAAACAACTATCCCAAGTCTCAATTTATAACATTTTTTGTGCCTCTTTGAAATCTCATTCCCCCTCTTGATGAACAACACATGGTCATCATGAAAAGAAATGCATAGACAATAAATATCTCTTCAACTTCCCTAAAAGGGTGCCTAAGGTAGTGTCTCTTCAATTTTTTCCAAAGTTTCCACCTAAAGATGTGTCTTTTTTCATTCCTCTTTGTAACCACCCAAGACATATGTATCTTGACTCTTCCCATTTCCCAAATCTAGGCTAAGATGGGGATTTTCTTGATTTTGGATTATAAATAATACAAACATGTGCCCACTTAAGAAAATTATAGTTGTCATTTGATATAGGCCACAAATATTAGATTACTCTATCCCCCTCGGTTCCCTTGAACACTTTCTAAGGTACATGGAGACCTATAGTATCTTGCATTTAATTTTATTCCCCTAGCCTGAACTGAATTAAGGATAAACATAATTTTTAGATGATGTAGGATTTTCCTGCATTGTTGGTGCTCCTAAATCATACAACTATGGTAGGGAAGAACTATGATATTTTTCTCATAAAATGGAGTTAGATGGTAGAGTCATCCATTTAGGTTGTAAACAACCTTCATTGAACCCCATCACTCTAATAGGTACCTCCAATTAGTTTTTTCTCCTCTTCTAACACCTATCCAAAACAAGCATCCTCCTCCTCTAATAATTATTCTCTTTACTCATCTTCTTTGATGTGGAATTGGCTCCACCACAACCCAACCTCCTCCTCCAAATTTTGTTCTGCTCAAAATTTCTTCTCATCTCACCTCTCAAATTTCCTCTTCTCTTCTTCTTCATGGGTTTTACCCACCCACAGGGTCTTCATTGAAGGAGTGATACAATACCACGTGCATTCATATTGGGGGGTTTAAAATAGGTAGAAAAGGGGGGCAATATATTGCTTAAATAGGGGGGAGGGGGTTTTTTGGGGGCGGAGAGTGGGGGTTTATATAGTAAAATGGGTGTGAGGGGTATTGGAGGGGGGTGAAAAAAAAGGAGTTTGGGGTAGTATTTTTTGAAAATAGGGGGATTCTTTAGAATGCCATGAACGCACATGCTATTATTTAGGTTCACTAAGTGAATTCCTTGTGTACCCACCTAGTCTAGCCACCTCCACCAAATGAATTATGAAATCTCCTCTGCACTCACCACCCCAAAAAACACCTCTGTAGTGTCCTTTACTTCACAACCAAAATATATTTTCTTGGATACTCCATTCTCTTCATCATTCTTATGTCCTCCAAAGAACATTTCAAAATTTATTTATATCTTCGTATTTCTTAGTCTCTCCTATAACAACACCCCCATCTGCAACCTCCTTCTTTCCTTCTTCCATACCTTCCCAAAAACATGTTTCCATTTCAACATCATTCACCATACTCTCAATGTATTCATACATACTTTCTATTGCAAATTCATATTTTTTAGAACTCTTTCTTTACAATTATTTTATGTTGTCAACATTTCCAAGACTTCGCAAAGACTTACCTCTGCTACAATTTCTTCCTTCTTAGATTTAGCTTCCAAGAAGTTATTAATTCTTCTAACATCATCATATTTGTTTATCTACACATCAAACACGTTCCACCAAAATTCCATCATCTTCATCTCTACTACAACCTCCTTGGTCTCATTCTCCACATCTTTCAACATACATGTCTCTTCTGCAAACTTGATATCAAACTTTCCAAATCCTCTATAGAAACCTTTCCTTTTGTGTCACTTTCTAGGAACTCTTCTACATCTTCTTTGCATATGTTTACACATCATGATATACCATGCCAATTTATTTTATAGTATAAGCTTTATCCTCATTCATCCTACCAAGAATCGTTACGTTTTATTTTACTTAAGCCTATTGCAGTTCAACTATTGCCATTTTTTTCTCTCTCCTTCTAATATGATATGTTAATTCTTCTAGTTCAATTCCTTATCTATATGACATTCTAGGATAGTTAGGATATTGGAAAGGAATTTGTGCATCATACAAACTATCCATCTTTCTTCTACAAATAGTCACATGATTTTCTTGCAAGGTGCTTTTTTGCATCTTATTGTTTCCAACCAAAACATCATTGGAAGGAAAAATTGTTGAATCCTCTTTTATTCTCTAGGATCTTTTCAATCCTCGATCTTATATCATTGACTTGTTGTTGCATCTCTATTATCTTCTTTATCATCTTATCTCTTAACCTTCTCTCTCCTTTCACAAGCACGTGAATCCTTAGAACCCAACATGACAAATTGCATAATTTTCTTCCTTTTTTCCATCTTCAACTTCCCGAATCCTCAACACTCTCAAGTCTTAGTGTAAAATGCCTCTTGTTTTTTGATTTATTTACATACTCAAGAAAAATTTCTCCACAACTTCTCTACATAGCTCCTCTTTCAACTTTATCATACACATACTCCATTATAGATCTTGGTCCAAAGCTACCTCACATTTGTTGCTCTATATTTATGCTCTGAAAGACATCTTTTCAATAAATCACATAATCCACCATAGATCTTGGTGCAAGACTACCTCATGTTCATCATTCTATTTGGACACTTAGTAACAATAGTTCTACAACAACTCACAGACTCCACCCTCAGATGTTGGTATGAGGATGCCTCATGTTTGGTGCTATGTCTGCATTCTCAAGAACATTGGTTGTTCTCTACAACAACTCATGCACTCCACCCATTAATCATGGTGCAAGAATGTCTCACACTCAACACTCTTTCTACACACTGAAGAACATTTTCTTTGATACAATGGTGGAGGGTACTCTCCTTAAACACCCAAACATGTGCTTTATAGCACTTGATGAAAGGTTACTCAACCAAACATTCACACATAGTATAATAAAGAGAGCAACATAAATTTGCAAGAAACAAATTGCCTTTTATTTTTTATTAAAATGAAATATGTAAACTTTAGCAACTAAAAAATATTATCCAGTAAGCTTTACAAATCCATGAGTACAAAACTTTGTATGAATTTCTGAAAAATTTTAATTAGTGCAAAACTCCCACATGAAATTGAATTTTGTTAATTCACATAAGTGATTAGCATGGGCCTTTTTCTTATCACCTATAATCATATTTTTTTATTGTGCTTGAAATAGATAGTAGAAAAATTAAATGCCTTGGAGCAGAAAAGACTAGAAGAGGAAAGTATTATATATTGATTTATCTGATATTTATGCTCTTGTGTAAGTAGCAAAGTGGTCCATGCTCCTGACTGAAAAAACCATCTTGACAGGTGACTGAAGATGAAGAGACTAAGAAGTTAAGAAAAAAAATGATTTGCATGCTCAAGGCATCCCATTTTTTGATTGTCCTCTCATTCCCGCAAGGTATGGCTCGAATCAATTTTTGTATTCTATATATACATTATGATTTTGTAAGTAGATAGCTTTTCTAAAGAGCATCATGATATGTGATACAAATCTTCCAAAAGTCCAATTATTCCAAAGGATCCTAAATTTCATGTCCTTCAACATGAAAGGGCCAAATGCATATCATGCCACTAAAAAGAAGCAGCTTCTCGTTTTAACTTTTTCAAAAAAAAAAAAGTTGTGAAATGTACGATTTTTATATGCAATATATAACAAAGTGACAATATAATTTTATTTTAAGATCTTATGAAAATAGCTTGTCTATTAAACTAATGCAACAATATATCATTTGATGAAATTTGATTTGGGCATTAAAATATTTCTTTTTATTATTGTAATGATTTCTTGAGTTAAGAATATGTAGAGACAAATCAATTTATGCAGCAAATTTGTAATATTATTCACTTAAAGTATTCTTCCACTTATAGAACTATGTAATAAATATAGATCTGACTAGAAATCTTATGCTAGATAATATGTAAACTTCATATTTGATAAATCAAACATGGATTATGCTTAGTCTTTAATAATGATCTCTCTCAAATTGATATTTGGTTTAGATATTATATCTATTAAATTTTCCATGAATAATGAAACAAATTATCGAGACAAAGGAGTTGACTCGTAATAATAATATTGCATTACAATTGATTTCTATTTAATTAGTATGTACATATAAATTACAACAATATAATTTAAGTGAATATGACACTTGAAAACAAACTTGTAGAATATCTTGATGATTTAATATGAATGTTGCCGAAACAATATTTCTTTAATAATGATCACTCTCAAATTAATATTTGGTTTAGGTATTTATATCTATTAAATTTTCCATGAATATTGAAACAAATAGTTTAGAGAGAGGGGTTGACTCATAATAATAATATTACATTATAATTGATTTTTATTTGATTAATTTACACATTCTAATTATATTATTTCTAGAAGTGAATATGACACTACAGGAGAAAGACATATAGAATATTATTTATGGAAGTGAATATGATACTCAACACATGCATTGTAACAATTGGTTACTAAATGATACATTGAATTGCTTTGGAATGTACAATTTTTTCTTACAATGGTTCTTCTATGTAAATCATTACAACATATTTCTATTAAAGACAATAAGTTTCCACATTCCATGCAAATGTAATCAAGTTGTTTCTGGATTCAACATCATGGTGATGGATCACAAAATTTTATTTGAAACATTGATGCAAACATTCTCACACAATCAAATTTAGAAGTATTTTTATTACATATTACTATTATTTTTATTAGTTAAGAAATATTATATATGAAAGAAATTATCCACCTTGTCTGCCTTGTACATATGAAAAGTAATCATTAATTTTACATAGAAGTTTGCACAACCCTCACAATTATCTTTGTGTTGCAGTCAAGACCAGAGCAGTCTCCAAAGGGATGTCCAATCTTGAAACTTGAGTCAACACACTGAAAAAAAAAAAAAAAAAAAAGGTATTACCAAATAACAACTTATTATCAGGTAACATCAAATTGACAACAAACATGTCAGGTTGTAAGGCCTTACCAATTATGGCCATACACATGAAATCAATCCCAAACTCTATTTTTGATCTATTAAACCTCAGAGCTATCCTCTATCAGTTCTCTTATATCCCCAACATCCCCATTACTGCCCCCTATTACAATTGAAAGCCCTAAATTTATACATACTAGCCACTATAGGTTGACATTCAAGATATTATATATCACAAGACAAGCATATTATACTATGTCGACCTAGATTGTAAATAATTTATAGCATTTAATTAATTAACCAGGTGCAATCCAACCACCAAGTCAGCCACACAAATGTGCACCTCGAGACCCATGTCATTTAGTTCCATCAATGAGAAACCTCCACCGTAATCCTCAACAATCAACCGGTGAGCACAATTGAATTGGTGACATAAATAACACACCCAATCAAAAAAGAACATGTCATATCTCAAAATCCACACCACCTGAAGATGTATGATCATAGACATAGCCTACAGGAATAGCAAGGATCAAACCCTTTTCATCGAATATGCCAAAGATCTCTACAGATCGACCACACACAGAAACTCAGAAAACTGCCCAAAACAAGGAACTTCATCAGAAAACAAAGAAATTCCTCCAAGATGATGTTGTACACACTAAATAGTGCACTTCTCTAAGTCATTACTTCCAAGGGAATCCATGAATAGGAAACCTTGAGAAAGTGACCTAGAGCTCCCTAGGCATGGAGTCACAAGATTGTTTGAATATTGCTCTCAGCTAGAGCTATTGGAGCATGCAACCTTGCTAGTAAACCACACAATGGGAGATTCAATGAGACAAGGGCAAGAATGCCAATATCCTCAAGAATCAATGAGAATGCAATGCAATGCAAGCTATGCTAAGAATGAAGATGCAAGATAAGTTATGAAATGAAAGTATTACAAACCCTTGCTAATTAAGCTATGTGAGCTAATCTAAAGCATAAAGGAAACTAAGCTAGATGCCATGAAAGCTATGATGAAAGAAATGAAACTAGAATGCAAGAATGATCTCCAAAAGCTCCAAAGTCTCCAAGAAATCCTGCAGCATAAGGTTAGTATTCAAAAGATGGATCCTAAAATGAGAAGAGAGCTCTCCTTTTATAAGAAATGAGAAAGAATGGACCATGGAGATTAAGAGGCAAAATATTTAATCAAGGGTGGAGCATCAAAGAGGAGCAATCCATGTGCACAAATATCCTCCAATGAGCAAATAAGAGTTGACTTTTGTGTCCATATGAGACAAAAAGTGCTTTTCTTCTTTTCATAAAATAAAAATAATGCTTTATTTGTGCAACTTAGGATAAGATGAAAAGTGGGGGCTTTTTATTTAATAAAAGGGGAGGAAATTCCTTTTAAATAAATAAAGACTTTAGGATAAAATGGTTAGCCCATAGAAAATAATAAAAAATGATAGAAATAGGATTTGATCAAGGAAATTGATATATTTGATAAAATGCTGATTTTTGAAAATCTTGATTCAGGGATTTGATAAATTGTTGAATGGGGGCCCAAAGTCTAGGTGACCATTTTAGGGTGCATACATTTGCCCCTCTTTGACTAATGTGAGATTGATTTGGGATCACATGTGGTCAAAGAATGGAATTGAAATGTGAGATCGATTTTGGGATCACAAAACAATCTAGACATGTGTTCGACGGATGGGAACATATCAGGACAAGCATAAGCATAAGTTGACAAAGATAAGCTGAAAGACAAGACCAATCACTGTTGTATATAAGTAATTGTCAAGTCTGAAATAAGAGATAAGAATCTCAAGCTGAGCTAATTGATAAGCTAAATCAAAGATTAAAGCTGATAGGTACTACCCCCTCAAAATCAGAATTGAAATCAAGTAGAGGAGAATAAAAAATTGATAAACTTGATCAAGTCACTAGAAATCATAATCAAAGGTGAAGGATGATAGGATAACCATCAAGTAGTGAAAACATGCCCCAGGTTTGACTAGGTTTGACTGAGAAAGATATAGGATAAAAATGAAGTCAAACCTCAGAGAGATGAATCGAAAGACTAGGAGGTTTGAAAGAGATGGGGATGAAGAAATGAAGGTGCCCCAACAAAGATCGAAGGATCAGGCCTCAAATGGTCAGCCAACTGCGTAGAAGAGGGTAAAATTTTGAAACATGATTTTGACTATCAAGATGAATGTGGATTTTGATTTTGATCTCGAAAATGGATCCAAGATGTCGAAATTGGCTAGGGGTGCAATTTTTGCACAATTCTGAGGTGTTTTGAAAATTAGGTCAAAAAGTCAAAATGCTATAAAAGGGGTAAAAAGGTCATTTTCAAAATTATTTGTCTTTTAGTGATTTGAGAATCTTTAGAGCTTAGAGAGAGAAAATGGCCCGACAAGCAGCAATCCCGGTCCACAGACATCGATTTGAGTGCGCCCGGTTGCACAATCGGCCTCCACAGTATGGTGCCCCGATATGTTTTTAGAAAAACTTGCTTTTGTTGGTCATTTATGAGCTTTAATGTCAATTTAAAACACATTTTTAAAGTTTTTAAACTTTGTCAAATTTTCTTTGTACGAAAAGTTGTACAATACTTTAGAAGTATTGCACCCTTTGAGGATCTCTATCGTGCGATACTTCGTGGGTCAGAGTAGCATCGCATCACTATTGAATCTAGTATCGCATGATACTAGACAAGATATCGTGTGATGCTATGTGAAGTATCATAGGAAAAGATATCATCGCATTGGTATTGAAGAAAGTATTGCATGATACTTAGTCAAAAAATAGTGTCGCATAGTATAAAAAAATGATATGTTTTAATGTTTTTGAGCAAAAATGACATGGGTCCTGACAATGTTTTCTTTTAAGATGTTTTATACTGATTTTATACATCCATCATGATATGTTCTGACATCTGGCTTGGGTTAAAATGGCTTGCAGGAGAACTTTCCTGTGCTACTCATTAGAGCGTCGAGGGTGACTGGACTATGATGCATTCGGGATCTCAATGATCCAAGGTGAGCAGACTTGCGGGAGATGGGGTTTGGCTATTTACTGCAGATGCCCCATATTCATGCTGATCATGGGTTGTTGACTGCATTGGCTGAGAGATGGCATAGTGAGCACAACACCTTCCTCCTACCCACTGGAGAGGCTACGATTAGCCTAGAGGATGTCTATCGGATCCTACGGGTTCTGAGCTATGGAGATCTTGTAAGTATAATCATGTTCATAGATAGTCATAGATGTAAAGTTTCCATATGATAGAAATTGACATGATTGTTTGTTGGCAGAGGTGTACTATGATCAGGATCCAAGAGAGGGTAGATAGATCATGCAGGATATGTTTCAGGATCTCACTATCATTGACAAACATCTAAGCTGGGATCGGTTAGTTGAGGAGTTTGGTAGGGATTTCCCAATGCCATGCATTATTTGTTCTATTGTAGCATAGGCCCTTATTACTGACAGGAGTCAAAATGGTTTTCCATTGGGCTGGGGGAGGTTAGTAGAAAATTTGATTGCTCACCCATGGTAGATGGCATGGGGGCCAGCCATCCTTGCAGACATGTACCACGAGCTCCATGAGATAGTATATCAGGATAGCAGGACTTGGGTATGCGGAGCTATTCTTTCTTAGATATGGGTGTGGGAGCATATTGCTATAGTGCGACCATGAGTGTAGTTGAGGGAGCAGAGACAACCCTACATAAATAGGTACACAGGGTTCATCTCCTAGCCTCATAGTGGAGATGTCACATATTATCATCGGGTACTGGATGAGGTCACCTCATTCTAGTGGAGACCATATAGGGCATGTGAGCATTGGGGTGACTGAGATGAGTTAGATTTTATGCTATGCAGTCGGCCACTAGTAGGTCAACATTCAAATATTGTGAAGAGATTTGTGATCACCCGTGTTTGGAGACAGTTTAGGTGCCAACAGAGAGTGCCCATCAAGACTACCACATATGCTCAAGTTAGGGATGAGGAGGGCCAGGGTTGGCTGCCGATGCTGGATTACTAGTAGGCAGTATAGGATACAAATATGATACGTCAGGAGCCATGGGACTACCTCCCAGATATGGCAGATACAGGAGCTGATGCAGCCTACAAGGTAGAGCGGCGGAGGCAGCCCTTCCCTAGGTTTATTGTACTTGATGCATAGCTGACAGCACGGGGAGATGATGGGGATGATGAAGATGGAGGAGATGAAGGGGGGAGAGGGAAAGGGAGAGAGACCAGACAAAGCTCATGATCAGGTGGTTGGAAACGGCCATAGGGGTAGGGTTCTGCAGATGAGGGTGATGACGGGGCGAGGCCAGCTCACCACCGGGTGGATGCTAGGTAGGATCACCCTCTAGGAGGAGAGGATCTGAGAGCTAGGATCAAGGCTTTGGAGATGGAGATGTAGCAGTTACACATCACCACAATGGTCAAAGAGCAGTAGCTAATTGATCTGAGAGCTGAGCTTGAGCAATGAGATAGGACTATACAGGTTGCTACTGCAGAGAGCCGGAGAGAGGTAGTGTGAGCTGCATACTATCATGGCCTCTATATATAGGTAGTACCAGAGGGTCAGAGAGCACCTCCCTACTTAGCAATAGCTAGCAGATCTGATATGGTACTAGATGTAGCACCACCTCCTCCACCACCAGCACCACATGATGGTGGTAGCAAGTCCTAGGTTTAGGTTAGACAGATGTATAGAGACATATCCTGGGACTTGATCCAGATTTTTTGTATCCCATGTTGTATCATGACATTTTTATATATATGAGATTACTAGATTTGTGATATATCTTGTGTAATTGTCTCACTTGTGATTGATGTTTCGACAGGTCCATGAAAGATGAAAAAGGAGAGCTCTCTCCATATGCAAGATGGAAAACTAAACTAATATGAACCTAAAAATATAAGCTACTATGAAAAAGTGGTTTACTTGCAAGGTCACAAAGCTTTTAGACTCTAATATTCATCATCGAGCATTATTGGTAGCATCGAAAGATCATATAATGCACACTAGTATGACTATGTGAATCTAAATATGATCTATATCAGATAGATATGTGGGAATCCCACGTAGGCACCAAAGACATGAAGGTCAAGATGACTAATGCAGTGAGATTACCTAAGTTTAGTATAGCAAGATTATACTCGCATCGAGACATAAGGAAAGTCAAGATGGCTAGAAGTATGCACTTGCACAAACAGTCAAGGATAATACCTTGTAGACCCTAATGTCAAGTGGAACAAGCATAAATACTAATGATACTTAGGATCAACAAAATATACCCACAAGCAGAAAAAGCAATAAAGCATGTCCTCGTGTCCTCAGTCTTCTAGCTATGCATCATCAAAAACTTTGTAGGGAAAGAACACTCATCAAAGAAATCATCATAGACAGCACACAAAGAAATAAGGTCAAACAAGTATCATCGAGTCAAATGTTTAAGTGCATGTGTGTAGGTCATAGAATCAAACTTTCAGTATCACATCTGCCAGTGAAAATATCACATCATACTAGATTGTAGGTAAAATATTTGATAAGTGTTGAGAAACACTTAACGCTAGGGTAGTGTTGAAAAACACAGTTTGGGGTGGTGTTGAAAAACACCGTTTGTGAATTTTCAAGACTTTTTATAATTTTTTTCTCTTTTTTGCTACCAAGGCGCCTGTTTCCAGATTTTCACCAAGGCACTTTTTCTTTTTTTTCTTTTTTTTCTTTTTTTTTTTTTTGTATTTTTTCAGGACTTTATATGCTTTTTAGGATTTTTTTAGCATCATATATGTTTTTTTTGGAATTTTTTCAGGATCAATAAGATATGTACATAGGATGCCCCTAGACAAAATATGCATCATGGATAGAAATTCTTGAGGTGCACAACATTGATAGGGTTAGGGAGCTGTTCCCCCTCTGGATCATATAGTAAATAAGCACCTGTACCAAAAGCTGTAGTAATGATGTATGGTCCAAGCCAATTAGGTTTGAACTTTCCCTTTTTCTCTCTATGTTGTTGGTTCTTAGGGTTTTCTCATAGGACAAGATCCCCCACTTGAAATTCTCTAGGGAAAACCTTCTTGTTGAATGCTTTGGACATACGCTTTTGGTAGACTCTCATGTGATCAAAAGATGCTTTACGCTTTTCATCTAGAAGTTCTAGTTCTTGAAGTCTCATGGCACGGTAGTCTTCATCTATCACTAAACCTTTAAGAGAAACTCTAAGAGAAGGAATCTCCACCTCTAAAGGTAACACTGCTTCAACACCATAAGTGAGAGAAAAAGGAGTAGCCCCTGTTGGAGTATGAATACTCGTTCTGTAGGCCCACAAGGCAAAATTTATCTGTAGATGTCAATCTCTACCATTCTTGTGAATTGTTCTATGGAAGATTTTGCGAATGGTCTTATTCGAAGCCTCTACTTGTCCATTTCCTTGTGAGAAGTAAATGGAGGACCAATATTGTTTTATCTTGAATTTCTTGCAGAGATGTTTTGAGGTCCTTGTTTTTAAACTGACCTCCATTGTCAGTGATTATCTCAAAAGGCACTCCATACTGATAGATGATATGGTTCAAAATAAACAAAGAAACTATCTTGCCTGAGGAAACATAAAGTGAGACAACTTCTACCCATTTGGTAAAGTAATCAGTAGCAATGATAATGAATTTGTGTCCACCTGATGAGTTGGGATGAATCTGCCCAACAAGGTCAAAGGCCCAGCGCTGAAATGGCCAATGAGAAATAGAAGTAATAAGCTCCCTGCCTAGAGCATGTATCAGGTTTCCATGTTTCTAGTACTTTTCACAAGATTTAGCGAAAGCTACTGCATCTGTCTGCATGGTAGGCCAATAGTACCCCACCCTAAGCAACCTTCGGGCCATGGCAAGACAATTATAATGTCCTCCATAAATGCCCTTGTGAATTTCAACTAACACTGGGTTGGACTCATCCTTTTCTAAACACCTAAGAAGTGTCCCATCTAAACCCCTCCTATACAGATCACTAGAGATAAGGGTGTGGCGAGAGGCATTTCGAGTTAGGTTTCTGCATTCAGAATGATTGAATGTCTCAGGAATAGTACCATCACAGAGGTATGAGTAAATGGCACCATAGTAGGATGGCTCATGGCCAATAAGGGAACAAACAACTTGGATTTCTTGGGAGTCATAGATAGGGTAACGTAGCTCTTCCACCAGGAATTCAAATTTGGAATCATGTTGTTCTAGCTGAAGAAGTGAAGCCAATGTAGCCATAGCATTAGCTACTTTATTCTCTGCTCTAGGGATTTGTTGAAATGTAACAAAGGTAAACTATTGTCGCAATGAATCAAATATTTTCTTGTAAGGTACCAATTTTTCATCTTTTGTTTGGTATTCTTCATTAACATGGTTGACTATCAATTGTGAATCCCCATAAATATGCAGCTCTGTGATTCTCCACTCTATAGCCATTTTTAGTCCATTTGTTAAGGCTTCATACTCATCAATGTTATTTGTACATGGGAACAATAGTTTGTAGGACTTAGGAATTGTGTACCCATGAGGAGAAACAAACAACACTCATGCACTTGAACCATTTTGCATGAAAGAGCCATCAAAGAACATCTTCCATGTTCTTGCAGTCATGTACATTATGTGCTCATCTAGAAATTCAACTTGAATTGGTGCTTTGTCTTGAATTGGGAAATCAGCCAATTGGTCTACAATGACTTGTCCTTTTATAGCCTTATGCTCAACATACTCTATGTCAAATTATGATAAGATCATCATCCACTTAGCAAGTCTACCTATGAGAGCAGCCTTAATAAGCAAGTATTTTAGAGGATCAATTTTTGCAATGAGGTGTATTGTATGCGCAAGCATGTAATGTCACAACTTTTGGGAAGCAAACACCACTGCTAGGGAAGATTTTTCAATACTAGTGTAGTTGACCTCATATGACACAAGAGTATGACTGATGTAGTATATAGCTCTTTCTTTTCCAGTATCATCAAGTTGAGCCAATAATGCCCCCAGGGAAGATTCTGTTGCTGACACATATAGTATGAGTGGTTTTCCTAGGATAGGAGGCATTAAGATTGGAGGATTGGCCAAGTATTGCTTGATTTGGTCCATGCTTTGCTGACAATCTTCATTCCAGACACATTTAACCCCTTTGTGTAAAGTCTTATTAAAGGGTTGAGCTCTATCAGCCAGTTGTGAAATAAACCTCCTTATAGATTGAAGGCATCCTTGAAGACTCCTCATTTGACTGATGTTTTTAGGAGGTGGCATATCCATTATTGCTTGGAACTTTTTCTAGGTCCACCTTTATTCCTTTAACTGAAATGATAAATCCTAGGATTTTTCCAGAGGTGACTCCAAATGCACACTTTTTGGGATTTAATCTCAATTGAAACTATTCCATATGGTCTAGAATTACTTCCAAATCACCTAGGTGTGTATCCCATTTCTTGGATTTTTCCAAGGTGTCATCCACATAGTCTTCCATATTCTTATGCATCATGTCATGGAAGATAGTAGTCACAGCTCTTTGATAAGTAGCTCTAACATTTTTAAGTCCAAATGGCATGACATTCCAACAATAAGTTCCCCATGCACAAGTGAATGGAGTCTTTTCCTAGTCTTTAGGAGCTATTTTGATTTGATTATACCCAGAAAAGTCATCCATCAAAGAATAGATCTCATAACCCACGGTCATGTCCACTATCATGTCTATGTTTGGAAGTGGAAAATCATCCTTTGGGCATGCTTTATTAAGATCTCTAAAATTTGTGCACACACGAATGGACTTGTCATGTTTTGAAATTGGTACAATATTGGATATCCATTCAGCATAATCAATGGCTCTTATAAATCCTGCACTAAGGAGTTTCTCTAATTCAGCTTTAACAAGAAGAGCTATGTGAGGATGCATTTTCCTCAATTTTTGTTTTACTGGTTTGATACCTGGAGCTATGGACAAGTGATGCATAATGAGACTAGTGTCCAATCCTAGCATGTCTGAATAAGTCCAAGAAAAGTTAATTTTCTTTCTTTGTAGGAACTTGGTATATGCCTCTTTTTACTGTGTTGATAGAGACTGAGCTAAGTGCACGATTTGTGGAGCCTCTTGTGTATTCAAGTTAACTGGTTGTGTAGGCTCAACAAGCACTGAAGACCTGTCCTAAAAATAGCTTGGAAGATGATCAAGTACCTCATATGTAGGTGCCTTAGAGAGGTTTTCACCTTTAGATACGTCCTTTATTTTTACTTTTTTAGGTTCTGACACCTCCACATAGTGGTTTTCACCATCAGAACTCTTTTTATTTTTTTCTTTTCTTTTCATTTTGTGACTAAGGTACTTGATATTTGGTTCTATCATGCTTGTAGTTGGTTCACTGGTGGAAGAGACTACAGGTTCAAGAGAATTTAGGTAATAGGCTATCTCATAGTCATGTTGAAAAGTTAGAAGCAGAGGCTCTTGGTAGCGCTAAGACCAATTAATTAAGTGAGGGTTTGCAAGGGGTAGGTCAATGACTGGTTCAATATTGTGTATGCAAATGGCATCATCTTTGGTGATTGTAGAGTTAGGATTCGTCAAGTATCCCTCTAAGGTACCCAAATTAGGATTTATCCTACCAAGTGAAGCATCATCCACTAAAGTGACTCGTGGATTCCAATCCTCTAATCCTACACTAGACTCGTTACTACCTCAGGTTGGGAACTATATGTATGGACAACATCAATGTCCATGTCAACTGTAGAACAATCAGAAAGATAATCCCATTCATACTCATGTGAGTCTAAATCTGAATCTCGACTGGGATGTTTACACCAAGCATACTTTTTAGGCCTTGAGGTAGAGGCTTCAATGTCACCAAGGGTAACACCTTCTTGAATGATATTCATATGTTGATGTTCTTGAATAGGATCCTTGACATGATCTTCAATAGTGGATTGTTCTTGTTCTAGGTCTGAAACTGTTGGATTGATAACTGAAGCATCTAAATCTCCCCAAAGGAGATTGGTGGAAGGGACCCAATCTTCACACCTATCTTGTTGATTTTGAAAATTGGGAATGTAGCTAGGTTCATCATCACTATCCATCGCAGCAAGGATAGGAGTAGTTTTCTTATTCTGACTTTCAAAACCTAGGCCAACCGTTGTCCTAGATCTGCGGCCAAAGAGAGCATGATTGAGTGGTTCATCCTTAGTATCTAATCTATGACTAAGAGGACCATGACCTGGGTAGCCCATATTTTTGACCAAAGTATATCCTCTCCCATAAGCCTTAGGAGATGGGGAACGATTTTCATTTTGCTTGTATTTTTCCTCGTAAATCCAATCTCTAACAATGACCTCTTCTTTTTCATCATGTATGGGTACTGAGGACTCTACAAATGTATCAAATAGAGTCATTGTTGAAGATGATGGACGCATCTCTTGTGAAGGTTTACCATAGGACCTAGGTGAAATTGATAGTTTTGTAAAGGAGTCAATTTGATAACCCCCCATACCAAGGTCTATGGCCTTAAACTTGTTCTTGCACTACTCTAGAGTTGCATCAAAATTTTCTGCTTCCCTATTAAGAGGAACATGAGTCCCTACTAAAATTACATTAATAGATAATGTGCTATCCCTAGGTATACAAACTTCTACTCCATTATAAGGGAACTTGACACATTGGTGGTAGGTGGATGACACTGCTTGCATGTCATGGATCCACGGTCTACCAAGTAGAATATTATAGGCTAAAGGACCAGCATCAACAATTTGGAACAAAATGTCCTTTTCAATGGGGCCAATCCTGACAAGAAGGATGGCCAAACCTTTGGAGCTTCTCTCTGCCTCATCATAGGCTTTGATGGTTATTTTCTTACGAGTATCAATAAATTTCTCTGAGTAACCCAGTATCTTCAACAAACTCAAGGAACAAATATTTAGCCCAGCACCCCCATCAATCAACACATGCCTGACACGGGTCTTGTGAATCATGGCTTCAATATGAAGGGAAAGATTATGCAGATGGCTCAAGGCTTTATCATCTTCTTCTGAGAATGTGAGGTAATGTGGGTTGGCAAGGTGGTTAACCATGTTTTGGAATTGGTAAACATCTATGTTGTTAGGGACATTGGTTGTATGCAAAACATCCTCAAGGACACGCTTATGTCTAGGAAACAACTCTAGGAGTTCAAAAATTAAGATTTGAGCCGATGTTCTTTGTAACTAGTCAACAAGATTGTAGCTCATTTCAAGATTGATTTCTGACTTGGTGATGACATTCTTGGATGTCACTTGCTTGGGTTTACTAGACTAGTTGGAATTAGGACCTCTAATAACCATAGGACCTTGAATTTGGCTTCTGGTGACAGCGTTAAGAGCTTGGGTTAATCTTTGAGAGTGAGGACCTCTAAGTACCACTACAAGTTCTTCATCGAATATAGGAGGAGAGCCCACATCATGACTATAAGAATATTTGTTTCGTATCATGTTGACATTTTCCTCAACAATCTCAAGCATATTAACCACATTTTCTGCACCTGTGTAGGTATAGTTGATTGCAGCTTTTCCATTCTTGGGTTGAGAGGTTTCCCCCTTTTCATATTTGGGAAAAGGTTATTTGAATGCCTTATGGTCCACATTTTTATTCAACCCATCAATCTGAAGTTTACCACTTTCAATAAGATCTTGGATAAGGTGTTTAAGCTTCCAGCAATGTTTGATGTCATGTCCAATGCCATTGTGGTAGTTGCAGAAAGCTTTTTCATTCCACCAATGTTTCTTAACATCAGGTATGTTAAATTTTGCTAGATCTTGTGGTTGCGCAAGATTATTAGCAATAAGGGTCTTGAAAACATCCTCATAGGAGTCACCCAGTTTAGAAAATTGTCTCAACTTTTTCTTGGGCTTTTCTTGATACTTAGGTTTACTCTCTTGTTGGTTAGAGGATGTATTGAGCTTCATAGCTTGGACTGCACTAGAAAAATGTAGGACTCCTTGATCCTAGGGTTGGGAAGAGTCCACAACTCCGTCATTGACTACTTGCTTATTCTTGTTCCAATGTGAGTGCTTGCCTTTGTCCTTATTAGCATTGTTATTATTTTGACCATTATTGGTGTTCTTGTTGTTGTCAAAATGCCTTGTTCTTTTAAGACATCCTCTATTTGACATGTTGTCTCAACCATAGTATCAAAGGAATCAAAGACCATTTTTCAAACTTCATAATGCATTTCAGGCACCAAATTACTAACAATGATGTCAATCCTTTCATGTTCAGGAATAGTCCTAGAATAGCGGGAGCACAATTGTCTCCACCTTTGCAAGAAGGTCACAAAGGATTCCCCTTGGTTTTGTTTCAAATTACATAAGTCCAACATAGTGACTGATCTTGATAAGTTGTATGCAAAATGTTGAACAAATCTATGGACAAGTTCTTTGAAAGTTTTTGCGGGAGGGGTTATGTTGGTAAACCACTCCATGGCTTGGCCTTTGAGGCTTCTTGGAAATAATCTCATAAGGTAAGAGTCATCTTGGTGGAACTCAAAACTCATGATATAAAATTGATGCACATGATCATGTGGATCACCATTGCCATCATACTTGTCGTATTGGGGAATTTCAACTTTCCTAGGAAAATCCGTCATAGTCACACTTTTGTCAAAAGGATTGGGACAAATAGAATCAAGTGAAAAGGAAATTTTAGGTGCCAACACCTTTTCCATCATTCATTTGAGTTGCTTGATTTCCTCCTCTTGAGAAGGTCCTTGCTTCTTGATCCTCCTATCCACATCAAAGTTGTAAGGGAATCTAGCACCTTTGTTAATCAGACTCTCTAGGAACCTATCTTTATTTTGATCAAGGTACTTCTCCACATATTGTTGGAATAGTGGCTCTTGTTGCATTCTCATGAAATATTGATCATCAAAACTTGTACTACTTCCTCCATTTTGAGAGCCATGATGAGCTCGTTGGGAGGGTTGTCTTGAGTTCCTAGGATGTGTTCATCTCCTAGGTTGTGAAATCCTTCTTCCTCTAGGACTAGGAGATCTTGAAAGGGTCCTTGACCACCTTTTACTTCTTGGGGTTCTTGAGGGAGTAGAGGGTGGAGAGTTGTTTCCATTTTTGGTACCCTCGTTGTTGAATTGGTTGTTAAGTTGTTGAGCTAACAACCTATCTTGTTCCTCTTGGAATACTTTTCTTCTTAATTCCAACAAGGCTTGTTGCTCTTCCTCTAGGTGTCTAAACCTTTCTTCTTTAGCGGCTTGTTCGTCGAAGAAGGCTTTCTTTTCACGCTCAATTCTTTTAAGCCTTTCATTAGCATATCTTGAGGTTGTTTTGAGTGGAGAGTTGGACCTTGAGTGTTTGAACAAGTCATTGGTGAATGCGGCATTCACGTGAGCATCACTAGATTCATTGTTTTGGTCTTCATGTTGTGATCATGCATCTTGGTGAGCTTTCCCAAAATATCTTTTAGCTCTTTGATGGGCATCTAAATATCTTGAGTTAATAGGGAGTGATTCAGGTTGATTGTCATCACCGAATGACATGTTACCCCTATGTCTTTGGAAAATGTCATCAAGAGTTTGATCCATTGCTTCTCTTTGTCTCCTAGTCAAAGTGTAGCTCATGTCCATATTTGATTGAGAAGATGGTAAAGAGGTACTCAACTCACTAGGATTTCTCTTTGGGTCAAACCAAGCCTCAGACTTGCTCCTAGGTGATTGATCAAAGATGGATTTCTTTCCCTTTCACTTTTGATGAGTTTCAACTAAGGGTAATTGTTCAAAGACAACTTGAGATCATTTTCCTTGACTAATTTGGTACCTTGTTGTAGTCGACATGAAAGAGAAAAAACCCTTGGTGATAAGATGACCTTACGAAACATCAATATCAAACTAGGATAGTGAAAGTGTTCAATTGTCCAAAAAAAAAAAAAGAGATGGTGAGATAGAAAGTTGCAAAAGGTGTAAACCAATCCTACCACAGAGGTGCATAATAAAAGGATGAGTATCCTAACACATATGGGCCAAGAAAATGGATTTAACCAAATATATAATTGAAATTGAATTTTGATGGAAGTGAATTGGGAAAAAGAGTAGTAAAACTCTCCAAGTGTGTTACCAAAGAATCTAAAGGTGTACTTTTCCAACAAGGATAATCTCCAACTTATCGATGCCAAGCAAGACTACTTTGTAAAATCAGAGAACACAAATTCAAGAGGTCTAAAAATAGGAACCCAAGGTACAAACAAGTTTCTAGTAGCAAAGTAGGTCACCTAAAATCTGGTCAACTAAAGAAAAGACTAAAAATGGCATAAACCAGATAGGCAGCAAAAAGACTCTATGTTACAGTTTCCAGGCAAACAGTGCATAATTTCTAAGCAGCGTGATAGTTTCCAGGTAGCCCATGTGATAATTTCTAGGCAAGCAGTGCGATAGTCTTCCAATGGTGAACTATCACATGATAATTCTCAGTATAGTGCGTGATACTATTTCAGGATCGTACGACTCTTGAACAGTGAGTGCTAAAAATCTTAGTTTCAAGGGTAGTTTGTTCAAAATTTTAGTTTGAGGGTTGGATTTTTTGATTTCAAGCACAATGACAATAGTAAATAGACAGGTTTGCAAATAGTAGGTGATCAAACATATCATAAAACACTTGCACAAGGGCAAAAGCAACCTTGCCAAGACAATAAATTTTTGATATCAAAGCAATAAAATCCTATGAATGCTACCATGATGTTTGATGTTTAAGAATGTTTACATAGGTAGATCACAGTGAGAACACTTCAAGCACTTACTAGCCTAAAAAGACAATGGCTCAATACTTAACAACTTGGCCCACACTTGATGCTCCATTGCCTCACACAAAGTGGTTACCCACAATAGATATTGGCTTTGTCATGGAAGTGTCAATAACACAACCAAAGGAACACAGATGGTGAGTAATCTTGGGGTGATCCAGGTTATTCCACTTGGATCAATCCTTCAACCAAGAAGCTAAGTGGCAAAATAGGGTGGCTTCTATCTATGGTTCTTAATAAGGGCTTCTATTCGTAATACCCCTCTTGCTCCCCAAAGGGACTCCTTACCTTGTAGAAAGTAATGAACCTCATGGCCACAAGAGTACCTTAAGCATTCTTGCTCAACATTTTCCTCATGGTCACAATCCCACAAGTACTCACATCAAGCGAAGACAAGTACTATGTCTACCAAGGTTTTATGTCCTTGATAGCCTTGATTTTATAGTGAGTCAGAATAGACAGCAAAAGGCTTGTCCCCACTTAGGTCATTCCTCTTGATTTCTCAAGAGCAGGCCCGCTAAAGGATTCTAAAAGCTAAACAAAGAGTGGATCAATCTTTGATTGTCAGGATTTTTTTTTCACCTCAAGGGTGAAGAGCATAATCTCCTAGCTCAAAAATATCTCCAAAACACACCAAGCAAAGGTTCAATTACCCTCTTCCTTTCAAAATCTAAAGATGGGTCAAGATTTTCCAGTTCACTGCGAGGGTGAAGAGTATACTTCTCCTACCACCCAAAGATTCTTACAACAAGATATTAAGTGCCTACTAAATGAAACAACTAGTATATGCCACACTCAAAAGAAAGCAATTAAACAAGCACTTGATTTGTTTTTTTATGCTTTGGGCAGCCCTACAAAAACCATTAGTAGCCCTTGTGCATGCATTTTTAAGAAAATAACCAAGCAATAGGAGCAGCTACAAACACCACTTGTTAGCCCTACAAGGTTTAGCACATCAAAAAATGAATGAAATATGCAAATAGACCCTTGTCCTATAACAACAAATCAAAAATCCAAATAAAAACCAAGTAGATCTTGCAAAGAAAGAACAAAAAGTGCTCACTACCAGGCCTGGGTGATATTTTTGTCAAAGAAATAGTTGTGTGACACTTCATCCTATACTGGTGTGATAATATATCTCCAGGCAATAATTCCTGCTACCTGCGTGTGATAGAAAATAGAACAAGCGTGCGATATTATCTGTCAATGAGTGTGATATTATAACTAGTAAAATATCACACTGGTATGTTAGAAAATATCATATGATACTAGAAAACTATCACATGATACTTCTATTAGAAAAATCAGAGAACAAAATATTGACGAAAAAACAAGCAAAAATTGACGAAAAATTAGTGGAAATGCATAAGATGAAGGACAAAACAAGAGTGTTCTGTCCCACGGTGGGTGACAAAAATGTACACACTAAATAGTGCACTTCTCTAAGTCATTACTTCCAAGGGAATCCATGAATAAGAAACCTTGAGAAAGTGACCTAGAGCTCCCTAGGCATGGAGTCACAAGATTGTTTGAATATTGCTCTCAACTAGAGCTATTGAAGCATGCAACCTTGCTAGTAAACCACACAATGGGAGATTCAATGAGACAAGGGCAAGAATGCCAATATCCTCAAGAATAAATGAGAATGCAATGCAATGCAAGCCATGCTAAGAATGAAGATGCAAGCTAAGCTATGAAATGAAAGTATTACAAACCCTTGCTAATTAAGCTATGTGAGCTAATCTAAAGCATAAAGGAAACTAAGCTAGATGCCATGAAAGATATGATGCAAGAAATGAAACTAGAATGCAAGAATGATCTCCAAAAGCTCCAAAGTCTCCAAGAAATCCTGTAGCATAAGGTTAGTATTCAAAAGATGGATCCTAAAATGAGAAGAGAGCTCTCCTTTTATAAGAAATGAGAAATAATGGACCATGGAGATTAAGAGGCAAAAGATTTAATCAAGGGTGGAGCATCAAAGAGGAGCAATCCATGTGCACAAATATCCTCCAATGAGCAAATAAGAGTTGACTTTTGTGTTCATATGAGACAAAAAGTGTTTTTCTTCTTTTTATAAAATAAGAATAATGCTTTATTTGTGCAACTTAGGATAAGATGAAAAGTGGGGGCTTTTTATTTAATAAAAGGGGAGGAAATTCCTTTTAAATAAATAAAGACTTTAGGATAAAATGGTTAGCCCATAGAAAATAATAAAAAATGATAGAAATAGGATTTGATCAAGGAAATTGATATATTTGATAAAATACTGATTTTTGAAAATCTTGATTCAGGGATTTGATAAATTGCTGAATGGGGTCCCAAAGTCTAGGTGACCATTTTAGGGTGCATACAGATGTAAGATCGCTAGGAACCCAAGATGATCCAGCATCACTTTGACTCTGTAATCTTTGATCACATCATATGTACATATGCACATATAATAAACAAACCAGAATAACATTAAGATGTGTTTTGATGAACAAGATGCGTTGAGCCACCTAAATTCTATGTATGAGTGTGCTTTCAGGTTCTAGGTGAATTAACTATTTAAATAATGTGTACTACCAAGTGACTGTACATGAATAAAGATACCATAATAATAAATGTTTAAATGTGACAAGGAAAATTGAAAATTGTTTATGACTACTATTAATTTTTTGGATATAATGTCATTTATAAAAACTAAGGTTTTATAGAAATAGTTGAAACATTTTTAGTGCATTGATACCAAGTTCAAGTCGATTCAATTGCTAACTACATATGCAGGGATCTTTTCCCCATATTGCACATGGTGGAAGTCAATTCAATTTCTCATTTGTATGCATTCTTTAGTTTCTCTAATGGCATATGAAAGGGGAAAATGTAATATTTTATAGCTATCTAATCTGATTATTTATAAACAAGAATGGCTAATTTAATAAGTGAGCATGAAGAATTTTTCAATTAAGATTACATGCAACTTTCACAGCATTTGCCTTCCTTTCTTTTTTTCACATTAAATTTGTGGGTGAAGTTTTGTACATACTTATCATAAAGACTAAAAATTATGATTAGCTCTATAATTACATTCATTTTCTACTTCTAAAAGTTGTAGAAACACTTCTTGAGAAAGAAATGGTGCTTTCAGAGTTTTAGGTAATTCATTTGCGAATGCATTTGCATATGATAATATGTCCTATAGTTAGGAAATTCATATGTGAATGCATTGGCATATGATACTATGTGGTATTGCCTATTTTAGATGGAGGCAAGTTGTTAAGAAGATCTAATTTCTTTCTTAAGAATTGAATGCAAGGTGACATTCAAATATCTTTCACAGTATTCTTTTTGGTTCCAAATTTATGCATAAAAGTTTTGGATTGGAGTCTAAGAAGCATTTATGATAAGGATTTAAGAAATTCCAAGGTTGGTATGTATTCTAGTTTTATAAGTTATAGATTAATGAAGTTAATTCTTTCAAAGAGAGATGAGATGATACTTATGAGTTCTAATATTTTATATGTAAGTATACTCTCATATTATTTGGTGATTTTAAATACATACTTTGTAATGTTATTCTAAATATTTGTAAATTATATCACGATTAAAAGTACTTTTTTTTCATCTTGAGCTTGTTCATTAATTATCATTAAATATCTAGAAAAAATAAGTTGCAAAAGGAATATTATTAGATTTCTTTTCGCTTTGTGGTAGTTGTTGGAAGTCCCTAAGTTTTGTCCTTCAAAATTGAATGCAAGATGGTAGTTTATGTCATGACATCTTTGTGGATAGTTTATTGGATTGTCTTTCTTACATGTCTATGTTAAATTTCTAGGATTTACTAGAAAAAAAGATTGTGTATTATCTTTAGCTCAATTATTTCTGCAAAGAGCATTGTGCAACCAATGAAAGTGTTGATGAGGGTACCAAGTATTCCCATTTTACAAGATCTAAAGAAATTGATATCAACTTTGTGCATCAACACTTAGTGATACATAAGCCTTTTAAAGTTGTAATTGCAACAATGTCTCCCAGAAAGGGCTCTTGTGCTAGGGTTCCTTCAACGCCTGTTGCGTTTGTTGGGGACACCAAATTCTTGCCAATGCCTGGTCTTCTTTTGGCTGTTGATGCTCCTTTTCCTGGTGTTATTTCACTGCATGGATTTGGTTTGCATTTTGGGGGAAGGGTTGCTTCTAGTGGGGTGGGTTTGATTGTGCCTTTTCCCCTTTTGATCAGGGTTGCTCTCTCAGGGGGACACTCATTTGGAGATGGGGGCCAAGGACCTCATTTGGCTGGGATGCTTGGTCATTCTGGTTCCAACGTTGCTTCAGGTGGCTTGAATAGTGATTTATCTTCATCTCGTGCATGTTCTCTTCCTTGTATTCACCCTTCCTTTGGTGTTGCAGAGGGTTTGGAGAAGGTTGGGGCTTCTCTACTTCAAGTTGGGTTATCTTTGGGTCAGCCTCATTCCTCTACGGTGTTGCATTCTTCCTGCCTTATGCCTGTTGTTCTAGCAGCATCCTCTGCTGATGCGACTAGGGTGTGTGTTGTCGTTTGCACCTCTTCTTTGGGGTTTGTTGGTCCTACTTCTAAAGCTCCCATGGGGTTTTCAGGGTCTTTTTTTGAAGTGGTTTCCAAGATGGTTGCAGCTAAGAATGGTCATAGGGTGTCTACTAACAATGGGTCTTCCTCTGCCCTGATTCCTATTTGTGAGTCTTTATCTGTTAAGCTTTCCACTGATGCTGATAGAGATCTAATGAACAATAATGAAAATTTTAAATCCCATAGATTGATTTGTCAATTTTGGGGTTTTTGGCCAAGCCTTCCCCAACTACATGATTGGGTTTCTAGAAGATGGGAACCAAAATTATCAGGTACTGTTAACATCTATCCTATGGCTAAAGGTTTTTTTATTGCAAAATTTGATAATGTTGTGGATAGAGCTAGGATTCTATGTGATTATTTATTTTTTTGGGAGGATGATAAATTTTCACTCATGGTAAAGTCATGGAACCATGATTTCAATCCATCCACTAAAGTCTTTAGTTCTATCCCTATATGGGTTAGAATCCCCAATCTACCCCTTCAACTGTGGCATGGTTCCATCCTTGAGGAAGTGTGTGGGGATTTGGGGGAATTCTTGTTGATTGATAATGACTTTGATAATATGTATCATTCTACTTTTTCTTGTATCTTGGTAGAAATTGATACTTCGAAGGGCCTCCCAACTAAAATTAAAATTGAATCTTTCTTGGACCTTGGATCCAAAAGCTTGACTTTGAAGGAATTCCTTTTAGATGTCGAAAATGTTTTAAGACTGGTCATATCTCTTCTCAATGTGGCTTCCTTACTAAGAAAAATAAATCTTCTCCTTCTTCATGGAAGGGTGCTTCTACCCAACATTACATTATCCTCAAAAGCTCCTCTCACCCTGAGATGGAGGTTTCTCCTAATATCAAGGCTCTCCTTTGCCTACTGGTGCGAAGGTTGGGTTATGTCCTATTATTAATGTTCCTAAAGGGTCTGCTGGGGCTACTGGTTCTATCCCTATCCCAACTGCTAGATCTAAACCTTCTCTTTTGTCATTGGGTGATACTAGACTTATTGATGGTTCAGTGGATGTTGGCCTTGCTAAAATTGATGTTTTTTTTTTTTAGGTGCTGCTTCTGACATTTCAACTCCACTTCTTGATTGCCCTTTGGCTGCATCTAATGGTAGTCCTACACTGACTATTTTGTTGAGTGACTCTACCTCTTTCTTGGGAGCTAGTTTTTCAGTTCTAGACTCTTTGTGTTGGAAGGAAAAGGCTACTAGTGTTGAAGATGGCTAGATTACAGTTAAAGGAAAAAATTCTAAGAAATCCTCCTCGCCTTTTGATGACATTGCGTTCTCACTTGAAGGGAACTAAAAGATATCTTGTTTAGATTTTGTTACGGTCTTCTAATGTTTTATCTTTTGCTATGATTTGGATGTTTCTTTGGTTGGGCTCTTTTGGGTGGTTTCTTGGGGTTGGTGGCCTATTGTTTTGGCTAATCTGTTATGTTTGGTGTACTCCTAATGCTTTATCTTAACCTTCTTATTTGTACAGGGTTTTGGGTCACTTCAAAACCTATTTTTTCTATTAGTCAAAACACTTAGGGATGCATGGAAAGCCAAAATAAAAAAAATATTATTTGTTCCATAAGAGATTCCTTTTAGCGACTTAATGAATTCAACATGTTTGGTCAATATTTTCAAATATAATTTATAGTGGAGGAAAACAACTTGAGGTTTTAAAGTTTACCTCGTGTAGGTAGCCAATGTAAATTTTCAATTTCACCATTACACATCTTGTTTTAAGAGCTACATATAAAATTGTAATCCCCAAAAGAAAGTGTATAATCATCGATAAAGTGTAAACCAAAAAGGCTCTTATGAGTAACAATGAGAGCTCACATAACTTATTGTTCAAGGCCAAAGAATTATAATGAAGATGATTAGCTTTGCCCAAAATATTCTGACTATATTCACCTATCTACAAACTATTGGAACTTGGAGGTCCATAGCCTTGTCTGAGATCTGGGTACATGGATCCTGCAAACCGAATCAATTGCAAAATAATCAGCAACCTAGTCTAGTTCAACTCTAAATTTTAAATGAAAATAAAGATATGCTAATCTTCACACCATGAAATCTATTAGAGATTACATATGTTAACCATAGCTCTTTAATTAGTTATGATTCCTGAAATTGGTGCTCAACTCATCTTACTTGTCAAAAACATATTGATCACAAAGAAACTACTTAAATGAAAACCTAGGAAGAACTCAACCAATCACTAAATTCATAGAGTTATAACTTCCAACTATTAAAGGAGCTCAAAACATATAATAAAAGATCAAGTTTAATTCAAAAGTAAATAGTGCATTGTTCAAAATATATAATAATAAAATTTTAACTTTAAATTGTATATTCTTTAAATTTTGACTAAAAGAAAAGGATTGTTCATACCAGTGCATCTTGATCCACTATTGTTATTGGTTTCTAAACTGAGAGAATCGATAGAAGTAGTCAATCTTGTGAGATTTGGTAATGTAGTTGAACCCTTTAAAATATGATTGTAAGGATAATTGACCATAGGGGATGCGGGATTTGAGGATCCATTCCACCTTGTAATATTGAGGATAAGATCTCTATAACTGAACATTAGGGATACAATTGGCCTTGTGGAATGAAGGTCATGAATGTCGGAATTGAATATTGAGGTCACAATTTCTCTTAGGATATAATTTGAGGATATGATTTTTCCAATAAAATCATGGCCAAGAACTCTTGAACTAAACATAGGGATACAATTGACCCAGTGAAATCACATCCATGAACTCTCAGATTGAACAATGATTGTGAAGGCAACCATGAAAGATTTGATGATGGAACTCCTCATGGGGCAAGAAACCCTTTAAGATTTAATGAAGGAACTCATGAACTGGTCACTCCAGGTGTAGGCAATGCTAGAATATATGATGGAACTTGCAAGGTGTGCAACCTTGCAAGATTTTATTATTAAAATCCTTAACTAAACACTAGGGTTGTAGTGAAACCTGACAAATTTGATGATGGAACTCTTGAATTGAACACTGAGGAGGTAGTCAACCCTAGGAGATTTGATTATGGAACTATAAACTAAACATTAAGGTTGTAGTGAACCTTGGGAAAATTAATGATCGAACTCTTGAACTAAACATTGGAGCATCAACAATCTTGAAACACGTCACCGGTTCACAACATAAATTATATTAGTTTTGAAATCATTTATTCTGGTAGAATGGTACTTGCAATATCATTGTAGATTCGTACTTGCTTAGTACTTGCATAATATTATGTAACTATGAAGTGGCTCTCAACATTAATTATATTATTTTTGAATTCATTTGTTGTTATAGATTGATACTTGCAAAAATCATTGTAGATCGGTACTTGCTTAGTCTTGCAAATATTGTCCTATATGTATACTTCCTTATATCAAAAGAAGTAACCACTATTTATTTTTTCTTCTAGTAAACCCTCTAAGTTGCTAAAAATTATATAAATACTCCTATCCTTCTAAGATTGTCTTTATAATTGATATTACAAAAATTTTGAATTTATTTATTGTGAAATGTGGTAGGTACTCTTAGATACCCTAAAAAGTGACTTATAAACATGTTAGACATGCTACTTCTCCTCTCATTGTATGAACAGTTGCTGCCACATGCATATGTGCCAATCTTGTGCATTGGAGCCCTATAAATTACAACTGAAACCAAATGTTAAACACCATAAAAAAATACAACTAAACCATTGCACAAGGCTGCACATAATGATTTTCCCTTGATTTGCTCAAATCTATGTACATTAAATTTCTTCTAGTATGACAACAAAGAAGTTTCTATACATTAAATTCCTTCTACTGTGACTTCAAAATAAAAATAAAACAAAACTAAAAACTAAAAAAACTTAAAAGATCCTAAAATCAAGAGTCAATTTCTACCCTTTTATATTAGACTCACTAATTACTCTAGTATCGTGTATCAAGGACAAACTGTCATTGGTGTGCACCTAAGTTCATATCAACTTCTCTTTGTTGAACATCATAAGACTCTACCAATGTATTACTTACACGAGGTATTGCTACTGATGTAGGGTGTTACCTTTACACACCCAAAAAACATGCTCTAGTATACTTGATGAAGTGTTACTCCACCCAAAGTTCACACATAACATAATAAAGAGAATAACACAAATTTGCAAGAAATACCTTGCCTTCAATTTCTCAATAAAATGAAATGCAAATTTATCAATAACAAAAATTAGCCACTTAGGCTAATTTACAACTATGCAAGTTGGAGCTACAAGTTTTGCTTCTCAAGCTCTATAAAGAAGGACTTGACTCTGAATGATCCGCTCAACTTAGGATGACCCACTCAACTTTGAATAATGAAATAACTAGCCCAAGCCTCAATCTATAACATTTTTTGTTCCTCTTTTAAATCTCACGCCCCCTCTTGATGAACAATACATGGTCATCATGAAAAGAAATGCATAGCCAATAGATGACTCTTCAACTTCCCCAAAAGGCTTCCTAAGGTAGTGTCTCTTCAATTTTCCAAAGTTTCCACCTAAAGAGGTGTCTTTTGTCATTCCTCTCTGTAACCACCCAAGACATATGTAGCTTGACTTTTCCCCTTTCTCAAATCTAGGCTAAGATGGTTATTTTCATGATTTTGGATTATAAATAATATAAACATGTACCCACTTAAGAAAATTATAGTTGTCATTTGATATAGGCCACAAATATTAAATTACTTTATCCCCTATGTTCCCTTGAAAACTTTCCAAGGGACATGGAGACCAATAGTATCTTGCATTTAAATTTATTCTCCTAGCTTGAACTGAATTAAGGATAAACATTTTTTTTGGATGATGTGGGATTTCCCTGCACCCCTTGTATTCCTAAATCATAAAATTATAGTAGGGAAGAACTGTGATATTTTTCTCATCAAATGGAGTTAGATGGTAGAGTCATCCATTTAGGTTGTAAACAACCTAAGTCATTGAACCCCATCACTCTAATAGGTACCTCCAATTAGTTCTTCTTTCTCCTCTTCTAACACCTAGCCAAAGCAAGCATCCTCCTCCTCTAATAATTCTTCTCTTTACTCATCTTCCTTGATGTGGAATCAGCTCCACCACAACCCAATCTCCTCCTCCAAATGTTGTTCCACTCAACATTCCTTCTCATCTAAACTCTCAAAATTCCTCTTCTCTTCTTCTTCATGGGTTTTACCCACCCATAGGGTGTTCACTCAAGGGGCAATACAATACCATGTGCATTCATATTGGGGGGTTTAAAATAGACAAAAAAAGGGGCAATATATTGCCTAAATAGGGGGGAGGGGTTTTTTTTGGGGGGGGGTTCGGGTGGGGGTTTATATAGGAAAATGGGTGTGAGGGGTATTGGAGGGGGGTGAAAAAAAAAGGAGTTTGGGGTAATGTTTTTTGAAAATAGGGGGATTCTTTAGTATGTCATGAATGCACATGTTATGATTTAGGTTCACTAACTGAAGCCCCCGTGTACCCACCTAGTCTAGCCACCTCAACCAAATAAATTATGAAATCTCCTTTGCACTCGCCACCCCAAAAAACACCTCTCTAGTGTCCTTTTACTTTACAACCAAAATATATTTTCTCAGATACTCCATGCTCTCCATCATTCTCATGCCCTCAAAAGAACATTTCAAAATTTCTTTATATATTCATATTTCTTAGTCAACCTCATTCACCGTACTCTCAATGTCTTCATGCATACATTCTAGTGAAACTTCATATATGTTTATAACTCTTTCTTTACTATCTTTTTTATGTTGTCAACATTTCCAAGCCTTCACAAAGACTTGCCTTTGCTACAATTTCTTCCTTCTTCTTAGATTTAGCTTCCAAGAATTTATTAATTCTTCTAACATCATAAAATTTGTTGATCTACACATCAAACAAGTTCCAATCAAAGTCCACCATCTTCATCTCTACTACAACCTCCTTGGTCTCATTCTTCATGTCTTTCAATGGGCATGCCTCTTATACGAACTTGATATCAAACTTTCTAAGTCCTCTATAGAAAACTTTCATTTTGTGTCACTTGCAAGGCACTTTTCTACATATTCCTTACATATGTTTCCACATCATGATATACCATGCCAGTTTGTTTTACATCATAATATTTATCCTCATTCATCCTACCAAGAATCATTACATTTTGTTTTACTTGAGCCAATTACAGTTCAATTATTGCCATCTTTTTTTTATCTCCTAATATGATCTATTATTTTTTATAATTTAATTCCTTATCTATATTGCATGCTAGGATAAATAAGATATTGGAAAGGAATTTTTTCATCATACAAACTATCCATCTTTCTTCTATGAATAGTCATATCATTTTCTTGCAAAGTTCTTTGTTGCATCTTCTTTATTGTTTCCAATCAAAACATCATTGGAAGGAAAAATTCCCCACTCCTCTTTTCTTCTCTAGGATCTTTTCAATCCTTGATCTTATATCATTGAGTTGTTGTTGCATCTCCATTATATTATTTATCACCTTGTCTCTTAACCTTCTCTCTCCTTTCACAAGCACGTGAATCCATAGAATCCAACATGACAAATTTCATAATTTTCTTCCTTTTTTCCATCTTCAACTTCCCGAATCCTCAACACTTTCAAGTCCTAGTGTAAAATGCCTCTTGTTTTCTTAATTATTTACACACTCAAGAAAAATTGCTCCACAATTTATCTACATAGCTCCGGTTTCAAATTTCTCATACACATACTCCATTAGAGATCTTGGTCCAAAGTTACCTCATATTTGTTGCTCTATCTTTATGCTCTAAAAGAATTCTTTTCAATAAATCACACACTCCACCATAGATCTTGGTACAAGACTACCTCATGTTCATCATTCTATTTTGACACTCAGTAACATTAGTTCTACAATAACTCATAGAATCCACTCATAGATGTTGGTACAAGCCTACCTCATGTTTAGTGCTATGTCTACATTCTTGGGAACATTGACTCTGCAACAACTCATGCACTCCACCCATTGATCATGGTGCAATAATGCCTTACACTCAAAACTCTTTCTACACACTGAAGAATATTCAATTTGATACTATTGAGCATTGTTTTTACATGAAGACAACGGCTAGGAATTTGCATGAACAACTTCCCCTCTTGGAAGATTGATGGAATCAATCTCAAGGTTCCTTCTGGTTGGGTCTCAACTGCTTGGATAGCTCAATGGAAGACAAATGTGTATTTGTTAACAAGGAGGCCTTTGTCGGTCCTTCTCTCAAGGGAAACTACAAAAACAAACTTTAGAAAACCAAGATATCTCTTTTTCGCCATGATTTTCAAATTTAAGGACAAAAGCAATGCTAATTTAATTGATCTATTGAAACTGACTTGCAAAGAGGGTTAGCAAATGCAGGGTAACAAGAGATTTGAAAGGAATTACTGAAATAAATCTAACAAACATATGCTAACATCACACCACCATGTGAACTAAATAACCAAGAAGATGAGGAAACCCACAAAATAGGGATTAGATCATGTCACAATCTTCAGCTGAATGGATGCAATCATCAACGTAATCGAACAAATGCAGACGTATGATAAGTCAAAACTCAACAAATCATGAAGCCACTCAAGATGTGTGCACATGTGAGACAAGTTAATCTTCAAGCACCAAAGAATGATCTTCTCAGAGATTCGTCACAACGCAGTAATGTAATACCAACAAACACAAAACTAAAAGATCGTAGACTTAAAATCATTCAAAAACCTATTGGTTCTTTGAAATAAAGAATGAGCAAATCACACATTCACAAATTTCACATAGATAGTAGAAAAATCACACCATGAAGTACCAATTGTCTTTGTTGTATTAATCATCAAGTCGACCCTCATCACATTGTTTTATTACAATTTATAGAGCTCTGCTCTTATTTTCGCAGCTAGGGTTTCGCCGCAACTAAAAATTGAAAGCAAATCTAAACTAAAGCTTGCATTAAGGAAACTACTTCTAAAGCTTAACTAAGCTATCCTAGCACATAATTAATCCTCATGCATTACAAAGATTTGAACAAATCAGGCATTAAACAACTCAAAAATAGAGCTAGAACTTGTGCATGCACTGAATAATCTTCATGTTTCTGCCCTTGATCTTTGACTCTGACTTCTCCACGTGGACCCAACTAGAAGAGATCCAAAAATCATGCACAAACGATCCCAAAAAAGAAGCCCAAATGACTGGAAAGTGATCTCTGAGATAACTGGAGTTTACTTTTGGATGTGTCAAAAAATGCCCAAATCCCGATAGTTGGTCAGAAAAACTCAAGACCCAAAATTGACTAAGTGCTAAATCCTTTATCTCTACCATTTCAGACTTGTCTGACCTATCAGAATTGTAGCTAGCCGAAAAAATCCTTATGGCCAAAATGCCAAAAACCAGGCACTACAAAATTCACTAAGTGTCAAAATAGAATTTCCCGTACACAAAATTTGGCAGATTTCTAATTGGAGGCTATCTAGCTAGGAGGCACTTTTGGGTGTGCCTTCTTGAACCTATCCACTATTTATAGAACCTCATCAAAGTCTAGCATCTTGATCCCTTGGAGAATCTCCTTCTGCCTATCTCTGAAATCCATCAATTCTTTTGCAAAAGCCTTTATTTCTTCCTCTTGGGACAACATTTTATGGATTTCCTCCTTTTGGTAGAACATCTGTTGGAGGTCTTCCTTAGACTTTACCCCTCAGAATATGCCTAGATATTGATTGATGATGTCATTTACTAAATGCATCATCTTATCCTCATCTTCATCGAACAAATCTAAATCCAAACCTTCAAAAAACTCCTGCAGCTCCTTTGCGAAAAGCATGCTATCATCCCTTCTTTTATTCAACCTTTTGAGGATCTTCTCAAATATGGCCAATGTCATTGTTATCTCTTGGATCCATTCTTCAAAATTATCCAATTCCACCCCTTCATAAACCTTCATCAAAACCTAGAAGCGTTGCTTTCTTATCATTGTTAACTCATCCAGTACCTTTTGCCAGTTGAGGATGGTTTCTTCTACACCATTTTCTTCACTCATGATCTCCACTAAAGAAGTTATTCCTGCCAAAATGTTCCAGAAGGGCCTTATGATCCTCTTGAGAGATAAGCTAGCAAACTACTCAAAATCTAGCTTCCATTCAGCACAAGCCTGCACAAAAGAATGTGGAACATCTATGTCTATATCTCCCTTTTTCTCCAAAATTGCCTGTAATGAGGCTTCAGGGTTATTAGGGTCAATTGGACCCACTATCTTTAGAATGAATTTCTTCATAGCTTCATTTTTCTCTTCCGGAGCTTTTATCCTTTCTTCATCTTTATTCATGAAGCCTAGAGCTTGCTTCAAGCCCAAAGTAGCCAAGGTTTTGCTACCTTCCCTAGTTGATTCTCCCAAGTCTACCTCGTCCAGCACATAATCATCTGGAGTGATCTCATTTATACCAACATCCATTGTAGGAACAACCACCTATGCTTTCCACCTCCCTGTCTAGTCTTATGTTACATAGGACATTCTCCTTGCTTGGGGAATTGGTACCGTTTGGTGGAAAGCATGCCCTAGCATGGTCATGTCGACCTCATCATCAGTGTATACTCTAACCCTTGACTACACTTCTTTGGTAAACCATGTCAACTTTGAGAATGCATTCAATAGCTCATAGGGAGTAGCCAATGTAGAAGAGGTTGCCAAGTGTTATGTCCTTATTTCCTCTTGAGCTTCTTCTTCTTCTCCAATTATCTTCCCATTCTCGACATCTTGGTCATGTTTTCCCTCATCAGCAATTTTCTGCTCATCAGCCGTTTACTCCTCAGTATCTATTTCTGGCTTATCCTCTTTAGTATGTGGTTCCTCTTCCACCTGTGACTCTCCCTTGTCATCTGGCTCCTCTGATCCTATATGAATTTCTTCCATTTTCTCCCTGCCAGTGACTTTCACTTCTTTCGTTGGCTCCTGTGAACTCTAGGGCACTGATTCAATGTGAACTTGAGGAGGAATATTGAGTGGAGGAGGCGTAGGAGACACAAGGGGAGTGGTTGAATGGGCTGGTGGAGGTGGAGTTGAAAGGGGAACATGGGATGAGGAAGGTTGTTGAGGCAACAAAGTATTCTCTATAGGAGTGGAAAGTGGAATAGTGGGAGGCTCTTGAAGTGGAATGGTAGGAGGTGTGAAAGGACAAGGTGGAGGTAGAGGAGGAATGGATGAAACCAATGGAACCTATGTGCTTTATCCTTCTTTTGAAGTGACCCCAACAGAAGAGTCCTTTTCTATTTCTATAGTTTCTCCTTGGTCCTCCATTATCTCAACATCATTTCGCCCTGGAGGTCCCTATTGTAGAACCTCTCCCATGCCACTGAAAAGACTAGTGAACTGCATAGGAACTTGTTGCTCAGACTCTTTGAACCCATGCAACCCTGCAAAATCTATGATGTTGAATTCATCATCGCCGAGGGCATCCAGATTAATTGGCTCTACCTGAGTATCCCCTTCAACATCCTTAGGATCATCATCCGGTATCCTTCTTTTCTTTAAGAATCCCACAGATCGGGTCCTCCTACTGAGGGGAGCTTCATCTATTTGATCTTCATCATCCTCCACCAATGTATCTATTTGTGTAGGTGTCGAGCCTCTCTTCCTCTTGTACACATGACCCTTGACTACTCTTGATGGCTTGGGCCCTATGATTTTGAATTTCATTTTCTTTTCTGAGCTTGGAGAATGATGGTCGCTAAGTGAAGGTGCTTCTAGTGGTGCAATACTTCCAGTCATCCTAGTTTTCACCTTCTTGGAGTGCATGGATGGACCATATGTGGTGGGACGCTCATCTCAATACACAGTTTTTGGCTTTAGAGGTGTAGCCTCTTTGAACTGTGGTTTTAGTATCTTTTCTCCCTTCTTTTCTTGAGATGGTTTTGCGGGGAGTTGCTTCATGGGGAGCGGTTGCATAGGAAATGGACGAGTGACCCAAGACATCATCAATTTAATCACATGCCAGGCTCTGAAATCCATGCTGTCATTCTCATCTTGATCCACCTCTACATTCAAGATGGCCCTTGTGAACACCTTGTCTGTACTATATATAGAATCCAAAACTTTATCTGAATTAGCATCTACCACCTTCTACGGAATCCTCAACAATAGTGCACCCTGTGCCAGCTCTAGACTCATCTGACAATAGTCACAGACTCTTACCTTGTAATCATCTACACAGTTGGCCCAATGGTCTTCAATATGTAGCTCATGAACACAGTGTCTTCCCATTATATGGGTATAGGTACCAATGGGGTCAAAGTGCAGCCTCACCATATTATAGGTTGCCAATGGGAATTCATCCCATTCTCTTGTCAATGACTTGTAGACTTTCATGTCAGGTACACAGTGGGGGCTGATGGAAATAGGAAAGTCCTATCAATGTTTCTTCTTATGCTTGATATGCTTGTGGGCATCAGACAACTACCTTGCTATCTCTAGTAGAACTACCCTGTCAGAAGGGTACCTTGGGAGCTTCTTGGGTACCAAAGTGTTTCCTGCCACCCGAATGTATGTGAATGTTCAAAATCTTATATAAAATGCCCCAATGGCCTTCACTTTAGCCACTGCTTCTGTTGATAACCTTTTAGCATAATCACCCTCAACGGAGTGGATGATTGCAAAAATGAAGGCATCATTGACTATTCTGAACTCTGGGCTATTCTGTGTAAAGAAATCTTTCCTCACCAATTGAGGGTACAAAGTGAATGGCCATGTGTTTGGTTCTTCGATGTTTCCAACTTTAGTTAATCCTGGATATACTACCCTAGCAGCTAGTAAGTACACAAAAGAGGATGTCATGTATAAATGGGGGCTTGTCTTCACCCGAATCAGTTGTTCATCCAGCTGGTCACTTAGGATAGCCGCCCAATCAAACCTTGCCTGCCTTTCTTTTATTTCCTAGATCAAGAAGATCATCCAAAGTTCCAATTGATTGGACTTAGGCAGCCATATACCCTTCTTATCATTGTTATGGCTACTTGGATATCCTCTTTCATGTAGCCTCTCCTCATGTCAATTCTATCCAATCTATTCTTGGGCAATGGCTGCATCAGGTACTCATTGTTGATGATGTTATGAGCCCTCTATACGTCTTTGTTATAGAACTCCATCCACTTGTTGATATTGAAATTGAAGAACTTGTCTACCCCTTTGGGAAGATGGAAAACATCTTCAATGTTGTTGGGCCTCAAGTCTAAGACCACTTCTCCAAGGCCATTCTTGACCATGCGCTCGTCTGGCACATAGTTATTGGCTAGTGTGTTGATCAGGTTCACCGACTGGATGGAGACTAGGTGTGCTATTGCATTCACCAGGGAGTAGTGGAATAATGAAGTGTAGTCCTCTGAATGGCCCATAGGCTAAGCACACTTATTCAGGTACTCGTTCCAACTTACATTCCCGATATCTGTATTGGTTATCTCTGCGTGCAAGTCAGTCACCTTGGATGGTGGATGGTATCCTTTGAACTGATACTTCATTATTGGTGATACAAGTACCTTCTCAACCATATCTGTAGAGAGGACAAGACATGAATGAGTAACAAGATGAGATAAAAAGACCCAAAAAACAAGTATATTTTTAATTTTCAAATTGAAATGGGTCAGAAAAGGAATTTTGACCTTTCGGGCCATCGGGGGTGCCGCATATCTGAACAGGCTGATAAGGCCGAAACTACTAAAAGAGGCCACTGCGATGTTCAAAAGGCTTTCGGAGAATCAGAGGTTGGAAAACCCCAAATGTTGAAAAGGTCGAAAAATCCGCAAAGGCCAAAAAGGTAGAGGAGGGGTTCCTTTCTTCAAACGTTCAGACTTGGCGAGTGAAATATTTTCGACATGCGAAAAGGCCAACATGGCCTAAAGTGCAAAAATCCTGGAGCATAAGGTCCACTTCGGTGTTTCAAAGGTGTGAAGTGTTTCGATGTGGGAAAACACCAAAACACTAAAAATGATCTAGCACTTGAGAGTTTTGTTGATGCATGAGTTGCTCTGAAAGTTTTGGACCCCGATGGTCTAAAACTAGGGTTTACAATTGGATTCAAAAAGTGAGTCCGACGGTGAGTTTGACTACCAACTCACCAAGGGATACAAGGAAAATACCTTGACAATCTCTATGGCTGAAATGGGCTGACTCTAAGCAACCTAGACATAAGGATAAGGCTGAAAAGGCTAAAAAGATGCAAACCCTAAACCTAGGATGAAGCGAGAAGGATGAAAGCAAGAAAAAACACTAAACTAAGACCAAAAAGAGGGGAGAAAGAAACACCTTTCTAGGAGACAAAGAACTCAATGACAACCAGCAAGGAGATGAGAGCCAAGTGACAAAAAGGTGACCAACAACAAAAAAAGCAGATAGAAGGTGGAGGAGTGAGCGCAAAGTGAGGGTTTGAAAACCCTCACACATCTTTTATAGGCTACATGAGATTGCTGATGCAAGCACCTCGTGAATCGGCCTTTTAACCTTTTTAGGGGTGCAAAGCTCTGAAAGGCCGACTCTCGCGAGAGTCAGACTTTCGATGTTGCGGACCTCCGATAGGTCCAAAAAGGGAGAAAATTTGAAAGGCCCAAGGATGCACTTCTTGCTCCATTGGACCTTTCGCACTTTTGGACCTCTGAAAGTGCGAAAGGTCGACAAGGCCAAAAAGGCTGAATACTTAGAAAAACTAAGGAAAAACCCCCAAAGACGACAAAAAAAATGAGACAAGAAAAAATGAGAAGGGGGGCCCCTGAGGCCATAAGGGCCATTAGGGGAGTGTGGTTGTGGGACCACAATAAATAGCCCAATCAAATAAAGAAAGGAAAAGAATCAAAGCTTCCCAAAGCCAGTCCACTTGGAGACAATCCTGATTCGCAATGAGCCAAGTATAAAGATCTTCAGATTGAGTATGTTTCTTATCGTCACCAAGGTTGAGAAAACCACAGCTTCTGCATCCAGTGTGTGAAAGTGTGTGTTCAAATTTCCCTTGAAAACCCTTTGCTGTGAGCTCTTGATGATGGTCATCCCATCCTTGTCAGATCACTTCTCACTAGTCCAAAGTCAGTCATAAGTCAATTTAATCTTTCTTTATTGCCAGGGAGGCATTAATAGCCCCGATAGAGATTGCTAAAGTCACCCTTTCCTGACTGCAAATGAGCTTTGATAGAAGTCCTTAGGCTTCGTAGGAGGGCTCTTAGACTCGATTTGCTTCAATTTTTAAGTCAATCATTTTGAAAGTATCCTTTTATCAACAAATTTTATTCAGTGTGGACTACTTCGATGCTCCTTGTAGCGTTGCAAAAACACTGTCCGTTGCTCTTTCTTTTTTTTGGACAATCGGGGTAGCGCTTAGACTATGATGTCCTAGTTTTGGGCATTTCTTGGTTTATCTCATCTTTATGCGTTCCTCCTTTTTATTTTCTTTCTCTTTTCTTTTAGTCTGCATTTCAGTCAGGGAAGCATTTTGACTTTTAGGTTTCCTTCATGACCATGGGCATCTCTTGACGCAAATTGGAATCCTATTTTGAGAAGCTCGTGGCTTGGGATTTTCTTTTAAGTATGTTTAAGTGGTGAGGATGGTTGATTCTGGTACACTCTCTTGAAGAATCTGAAAAGTACTAACCTTTCCTCCAATCACTATTTTTGGCTCACTGCAAGATGAAACTACCTTCGAGGTTTAAACCATGAGAAGCTTTACTCATTGCTTGGGATACCTGAAAGGACCACTAAAATTGAAAGCACTGACCTCGTACAACAAAGACCTAAAGAAAAGACAAGGAAGACAAAACTGACCAAGAACTAAAAGAAAAGACAATAAATTACAAGTATATATAGTAAAGTACAAGGGGCCAATTAAGACCCAAAATAATGCTTTAGAAATTGGCCATTGACTAGTAATGGGGTCAATTCTTCATCAAGAGAACTAATTTGAAATGTATTCTCTCCTAGGATCTCAGTGATCTGGAATGGGCCTATCCACAGATGTTGGAACTTGGTGTGGTTTCCTAGTTTTTCTTTTTCTTTGTCCTGCATTAGGAGCAGATCAAAAATTTGGAAGGCTTTTATGGTGGCTCTTTTGTCAAACCATCACTTGACAATAGCCTGGTGTTTGGCTACATGTTCCAAGGCCATAGTTCATTTTTGTTCAAGGTTCAACAAATTCATGAGGTGAATTTGCACCCGATCCTCACCCTCAACGTATTGATCCATGAATCTTAGGATTGGTATTTTTAGGTTCATTGGAAAGACAGGCTGCAGGCCGTAAACTAACTGGTAGGGTGAAGTCCCTAGGGCATTCCTGACTCTCACACGATCTATCCACAGAGCATATTTCAACTAGGTGTGCCAGTCTTTGGGGTTGTCATCCAAAAGGCATTTGATTACCGTTGTCAGGTTCTTGTTGGTTGACTCCGCAACTCCGTTTCCTTATAGGTAGTAATTGGATGAGAATTTTAGAATTACCTAGTTCTCAAAGGCCCATTGAATGAGACTTGAAGATGAAAGGTAGGGGGCATTGTCACATACCAAGAAAAAGGGCATGCCAAACCTCATGATGATGAACTCCTCCAGGAATTTGGTGATCACCTCAGTAGTACAATTTTTCATAGCCTATGCCTCTGTCCATCGCGTGCAGTAGTCAGTTGTGGTCAAGATGTATCAGTGGCTTGCCAAGGATGAAGGATTGATCATTCTAACAAAATCCATCCCCCATTGGGAAAACAAATGCACTTCATATACCGATTGTAAGGGCATTGCCAGATGTCTTTCTCGAATGGCACTGGTTTGGAAAACATGGCAAGAGCGCACATGCTCGTGAGAATCTTTGAACAAAGTTGGCCAATAATAACCAAATCTCAGTATCTGATGAGTTGTAGCTTCTACTAATCCATGTCCAATACCATACTTATGAGAACTAGTTCTGCTTCTATTTGATCTAAACATCGTAGATACAATCCGTCATAATTGTGTTTGTAGAGCTTCCCTTTTTTTAGCATGTATGAACTGCTCTTATTCTTAAGTGTTCTCTGCTAGGAACCATTCAATCCATTTGGACAACAATTTTGTAGCAAGTAGTAGACTATGTCTTGATACCATATGTCAGTAACTATTCCTTCATTGGTGTACACCTAACACACCAAACCTTGTTCCATTTCAGCCATTATCTTGGTGAGGCCTTGACCTCTCACTAATTTCATCAGTTGGATCTCAATGTCAAATTATTGCAATATTTCCATCCATTTGCCTCTTCATTCTCCGAGTTCATTTTTCATTAGTAAGGATTTGACTGTCAGATCCAGAACAATCCCAATGACCTTACTCTACAGTATGTATTGTCTGAATTTCTTGACAGCCTTGACATGGGAGAAAGATTGTTTATCCAAATTAGGATATTTGAGTTCCATGTTCTTCAGTGGGCAGCTCATGAAAGCAATTGGCCTTTCATCTTTGCCTTCTTTCTTCTGCGTGAGGATTCCTGCACATGAATGTTCTTAAGCAAATGAGTAGACTTTAAATGGCAGAAGATAATCAGGACTGGCCAAGACTAGAGCAGTGGCAATTGATGTCTTGATTTCTTCAAAGGCCTCTTTAGCTAGGGCGTTCCATTCGATTTTAGCATCCTTCTTCAACATATCATTTAAAGGACATACTATTTCTGCAAACCCACTGATGAACTTCCTGACAAAGTTGATTTTCCTGAAAAAGGACTTCAATTCCTTCCTGCTAATTGGTGGAACCAATTTGAGGATAGCTTCGACCCTTTCAGGATCAATTGAGATGCATGTCTTAGATATAATGTGCCCAAGAATTTTTCCTTGAGTCACCCCAAAGACACACTTCTTAGGATTTAGAGAAATCCTCTAACATGGACACCTCTTCAAAACTTTTCGCAAATCCTCGATATGGTCTGCCCAGTTCCTGGAGAAAACTGTGAGGTTGTCCATATATATAACAATGCACTTTTTGACCAGACCTTTGAATGCCTCATCCATAGCTTGTTGGAAAGTATCCCCTACATTGATCAGACCAAATGACATGTGGTGATAGGCAAATGTTCCCCATTTTGTGGTGAAGGCCATTTTTAGGTGGTCTTCTTCCTTCACCATGACTTGGTTGTACCTTGAGTAGCCATCTAGGAAGGACATCATTTGGGAACCATTGACCACTTGTAACACTTCATCTAGAGAAGGAAAAGGATAGTTGTCCTTTTGAGAGGATCTATTCAAATTTCTAAAATCTATGCAGAGCCGAACCTCTCCACTTTTCTTCCTTACAGGGACAAGATTGGTGACCCAAGTTGAATGCCGGATGGGAAAAATTATCTTGGCATGAAGAAACTTTTGCACTTCCTTTTGAATTACTGGCTCGATTATGAGGTTTACCGACCTTTTCCTCTAGTGAAAGGGTTTAGCGTTTGGGTTCAGTGGGATGTTATGGACAATAACACTGGGGTCATAGGTTTTCAAATCCTTGTAGCACCATGCTATGACATCTTTGTATTCAGTGAGTAACTCGACCATCAGTTTCTTTTCTTTTGGTGTGCATACCTTGCCAATGCGGACTTCCCTGGGTTCGAGCTCTGTTCCTAATTTGTAGAGTTCACAATCATCTCCACCCTCTATTGGTGTTTTCCCTCTTTCTTGAGTGTGTTCATCTTTATCAAAAATTATCTCTAGAGCTACCATACCCTTCGGAATGGAATTTGTTTTCAAGTTCAGAATCCCCAAGTCATCGGACTCCTCTATTTCAGCTTCTTCTTCATTAATGGTCTACTTGTCAAAGATCCCTACGTTCATGATGAATTCCGATATTTGTTGATCATCTTGAAATACCTGGAAGTTTTTGATGTTGTCAGGGACAGCTGATACAACCACGAGTTCCACGGAGAATTTTTTCAATTTGGATTTCTCTAGTAGTTGTAGGGAGCTTGTAGACATAGCTAAAGCATCCGTGATAGTATTCTTTCTCCTCAGGACGCTCCAAATATTAAAGGCTTCAAAGTCTTTGATTAGGTCCCAGATGCGGTTGTGGTATGAGACCAATCATTTTTTGATGCAGGAATATTGGCTCTTGATCTGTTGGACTATCACTTATGAGTCACCTTCCACTATTATTGATTTAACTTTCTTCTCATGTGCTAGGAGGAGACCACGAGTTAGAGCCTTGTACTTGGCAACATTGTTGGTGTAGTATAATTGCAACCGATAAGCAGTATAGTATGAACCCCCACGAGGGTTAATTAATTCAATCCCACCTCCTGCTTTGAGCTTGCACTTGGAGCCATCGAACCAAAGTTTCCATATTGAATTATTTTTGTTAGGAGATGTCTTGACTTGGGGTTTTGGGATTACTTTCGGTAGAGGGGTCTTGATTTGTGGTTCTATAAGGGTCATAAGGGATGACAGACCTTCTTCACTTGGAATTTATGTCTCTCCTTCATCTAAGATTTCTCTTTTCGAAAGGGGAACCCACTTCATCTTTTGTTTGTTCTTGACATCGCGCCAAACCTTGTGGCACAGAGGCAGGCAACTGTCATCAAAAGAGCTCCACTCCTCTTGTATATAGCATTCAGTCATAAGGCCTTGGGGTTCTTCATCGAGCATAGATTCCTCCTCACTTGAATGAGTTGCTGCATTCTTGGGAGGTTTGGATATGTCTAATATTTGGTTAATAACATGGACCACTGCCTCTTGGAAGCTCTGGCATGTGAACTCCGAATGGTTTGTCTGATGAAGATGACAATACCCGAGTAGCATCAGTATGTTGGGATCAACATCTGGGCCCAAATGTCTCATATTCTTTGTCATACCATTTATGAATTCTATGAGAATTTCTTCAGAGATTTGGACATCTATCAAACCCTAAATGGGGCTATTGTTAGAGTCTTCTTCCTCCTTGAGCTGAAATGTGAATGCCTTGTCAAAATGGTACACTCCTAGGTCATCTTGTGAGAACAAAACTTCATTTGGGGCATTGTACTTAGTTATCATTTGGACTCTGTATCTATCTTAATCTGGTTATTGAGTCCCTTCCATGGCAACTGAAGTTGGGTGAAGTCCATGGAGAACCACCCTCTCAAAGATCGGGTCCATTCTCAGCTGAGCAACCTGCCATACATCTTTGGGATGTCTACCACATGAACATCGATGTAGTCCTAGATCCTAGGGTTGATTGTTAGTTGAATATGTGTGTCCTTCAAGACCCCAATGACCTTGACTTCCATTTTATCGAGATGGATCACCATACGATTCGTTGGCTAAGGACTCATTCCTAGCCTTTGGCATATAGACAATGGCATCACATTACACAAAGTACCTGAGTCGATTAAGAAATTATGTAGGTTCTTTCCAAATATTTTGAGGCTAAATAGGAATGGGGGCACTTCTACCCTATCTTTGAACATGGTTGGCATTGCCTCCGTAGTATTTACATTAGATACATTCTTGGCATTATTGCTAGGCAAGGCTGACTTGGAATGATCCAAAGACTTTAGGAGAGCTTCTCTTTGAGTGGGACAACTCTGTAGCATATCATACATTGACATATTCATTCTAACTTTCTTCAGTTCCTCTATCACATTGTATTTCTCATTGGCCCATACTCAGTTTTTTAACGCGGCTAGTTGATACGGTGTTGTCTGAACAACAGTGGTACTAGGTACCCTCAGGGGCATATGATTATTGTTGGCCCTTGGGTCAGGTGGAGTGGGCTACATACTTGGAGGAATGCCATCTGTCAAAGGTTCCCTCCTACTTCTCAAGTTGTGGGTGTTTCTATTGTTGTTCTAGAAGGCATGGACTTCAAAATACTTCAGTTGGTTTTCTTGATTGAATGGGAAGATGAACTCTTCCTATAAAGTGTTAGTGACTGGAGTCCCATCCGAACTTGGATCGTATGACTCAAAATCCATGGCATTAAAATGGTCCTGGGAACTCTCAGGATCCTGAGTTTGTTAATTGTCAGACTCCCCCTATATTCATAATCCGGTTGATGCATGCTGGGTGTAGCTGGCTTCTGACGAACTGAAGAAATTGGCATTGTCTGTAGGGATACTACCATTGTTTGGATGCGTGTTTCAAGTCCTATTTGTCCTTTTTTGCCCAAACTATTTGTCTTGAGAGTCGTTCCCATAACTTCCTCCATTGTTATTATTGTTATTGTTGTAATTTCCATAATTACAATTCTGATTTTGAGAGTAAGTATTCGGGATAGCAGCCGGCCATGGATAATTTCCTTGGTTTGGAGTTGGGCTGAGCTTCATTCGGGTGATCTCCTCGGTCAACTGGGACAAAATCTTCTTCATGGTGTCTAACTCATTTACTAGAGCTTGATCTGGTTCATTTGGGACAACAACCTTTTGTTCGCACAAGGCAGCCCTCTGCGTGTCATATCCTGGGTATCTAATGGCCAATGGTGGGGAAACAACATATGGAGTTGGTACTAGATTGATCCTTGGGGTTTGTTGCACTAGAAGTTGATTTCTTTCTATGAATGGCCAGTCACAACAACGTTCCCCACTGTTGGTGGGATGTTGTAACTCCCACCTACTTGTAGGTCCATTTATTGAGTGAACAAGATAGCTTCATTGCACACTTTCTCCAAAGTGTCAATATCTCCAAGAGGCAACCTTTTTAAGAATATATATGTTAATGGGTCCAAGGCATGTAAATACACTTGTATGGCAGTGCCAACTGGTACTGTGTATGGGGCCTCAAGTTTTTGGTACATCTTGTGAAAATGGTGATTGAACATAGTGATAGATTCATTGAGGTCTTTTCTCACTGAGATGAACTGGTGATGAAGAGTTGCCAAATCCACATATAGTTTGAATTGATTTAGGAACTTTGTTTCAAATTCTTGCCAAGTAGCAATGGATCCTCATGGAAAATTCAGATAACAGTTATATGTGAACTCTCCCAGTGTGTAAGGGAAGAGGCAGCACATGACGTCTTGATGAGAAATCTCTTTCTGATTGCACAATTCCTTGAATGCACAGACGTGTTCTTCCACTGTCTTGGATTCTCCATAGATGAAACATGGGTATAATTTCTCAAGATTTTTGGGCAGCTAATGGAGCTGACCTTGCAAGTTCAATGGTGAACTTTGAGCATTTGCAAAAAATGCCATTGGGGCTAGTGGTGGAGGAGCAGCAGGTGGGGCAGAAATGGTTGGAATTGGAGGAAGATTTGGATGATCTGAAGTATCCTCTCCGTGATTGGTTTTGTTGCTGCGAGGTCTGCAAAACTCTATAAGTTCAAGGAACTCATCTTTGTTGGGTGAAGATATAAGGACTCATTGAAATCTCTCAGGAGAGAATGATCCGATATTTTGGGGTGTCCCTTTCGAGGGCACTCCTATCACCACTTCTATTGAGCGTTGTTTTTACATGAAGACAATGGCTAGGAATTTGCGTGAACAACTTCCCCTCTTGGAAGATTGATGGAATCAATCTCAATGTTCCTTCTGGCTGGGTCTCAACCACTTGGATAGCACAATGGAAAACAAATGTGTATTTGTTCACAAGGAGGCCTTTTCTAGTCCTTCTGTCAAGGGAAACTACAAAAACAAACTTTAGAAAACCAAGATATCTCTTTTTTGCCATGATTTTCAGATTTAAGGACAAAAGCAATGCTAATTTAATTGATCTACTGAAAGTAACTTGCAAAGAGGGTTAGAAAATTCAGGGTAACAAGTGATTTGAAAGGAATTACTGAAAGAAATCTAATAGACATATGCTAACATCACACCACCATGTGAACTAAATAACCAAGAAGATGAAGAAACCCACAAAATAGAGATCAGATCATGTCACAATCTTCAGCTGAATGGATGCAATCATCAACGAAATCAAACAAATGTAGATGTATGATAAGTCAAAACTCATTAGATCACAAAGCCACTCTAGATGTACGCACACATGAGACAAGTTAATCTTCAAGCACCAAAGAATGATCTTCTCAGAGATTCATCACAACACAGTAATGTAATACCAGCAAACACCAAACTAAAAGATCACAAACTTAAAATCATTAAACAACCAATTGGCTCTTTGAAATAAAGATTGAGCAAATCACACATTCACAAATTTTGCATAGATAGCAAATAAATCACACCATGAATGAAGCACCAATTTTCTTTGTTGTATTAATCATCAAGTTGACCCTCATTACATCATTTTATTACAATTTATAGAGCTCTACTCTTATTTTCGAAGCTAGGGTTTTGCTGCAACTGAAACTTGAAAGTAAATCTAAACTAAAGCTTCCGTTAAGGAAACTACTTCTAAAGATTAATAAGCTATCCTAGCACAAAATTAATCCTCGTGCTTTACAAAGATTTGAAAAAATTAGGCATTAAACAACTCAAAAATGGAGCTGGAACTTGTGCATGCACTGAATAATCTTCATGTTTCTGCCCTTGATCTTTGACTCTGACTTCTCAACGTGGACCCAACTAGAAGAGATCCCAAAATCATGCACAAACGGTCCCAAAAAAGAAGCCCAGATGATTGGAAAGTGATCTCTGAGATAACTGGAGTTTACTTTTGGAGGTGTCAAAAAATTCCCAAATCCCGACAGCTGGTCCGAAAAACTCAAGACCCAAAATTGACTAAGTGCTAAATCCTTTATCTCTACCATTTCAGACTTGTCTGACCTGTCGGACTTGTAGGTGGCCAAAAAACTCCTTATGGCTAAAATGTCGAAAACCAGACACTACAAAATTGACTAAGTGTCAAAACTGAATTTCATGTACACAAAATTTGGTAGATTTCTAACTAGAGGCTATCTAGCTGGGAGGCACTTTTGGGTGTGCTTTCTTGAACCTATCCACTATTTCTAGCACCTCATCGAAGTCTGGCATCTTGATCCCTTGGAGAATCTCCTTCTGCCTATATCTGAAATCCATCAATTCTTTTGCAAAAGCCTTTATTTCTTCCTCTTGGGACAACATTTTTTGGATTTCCTCCTTTTGGTAGAACATCTGTTGGAGGTCTTCCTTGGAATTTACCCCTCAAAATATGCCTAGATATTGATTGATGATGTCATTTACTAAATGCCTCATCTTCATCGAACAAATCTAAATCCAAACCTTCAAAAAACTCCTGCAGCTCCTTTGCGAAAAGCGTGCTATCATCCCTTCTTTTATTCAACCTTTTGAGGATCTTCTCAAATACGCCCAATGCCACTGTTATCTCTTGGATCCATTCTTCAAAATTATCCAATTCTACCCCTTCATAAACCTTCATCAAAACCTGAAAGCATTGCTTTCTTATCATTGTTAACTCATCTAGTACCTTTTGCTAGTTGATGATGGTTTCTTCTACACCATTTTCTTCACTCATGCTCTCCACTAAAGAATTTATTCCTACCAAAATGTTTTGGAAGGGCCTTAAGATCCTCCTTAGAGATAAGCTAGCAAATTGCTCAAAATCTAGCTTCCATTTAGCACAAACCTGCACAAAAGAATGTGGAACATCTATGTCTATATCCCCCTTTTCCTCCAAAATTTCCTATAATGAGGCTTTAGGGTTATTAGGGTCAATTGGACCCACTATCTTCAAAATGAATTTCTTCATAGCTTCATTTTTCTGTTCCAGAGCTTTTATCCTTTCTTCATCTTTATTCATGAAGCCTAGAGCGTGCTTCAAGCCCAAAGTAGCCAAGGTTTTGCTACCTTCCCTAGTTGATTCTCCCAAGTCTACCTCCTCCAGAAAATAATCATCCAGAGTTATCTCATTTATACCAACATCCATTGTAGGAATAGCCACCTATGCTTTCCACCTCCCTATCTGGTCTTGTGTTACATAGGACATTCTCCTTGCTTGGGGAACCAGTGCCATTTGGTGGAAAGCATTCCCTAGCATGGTCATGTCGACCTCATCATCAATGTATACTCTAACCCTCAGCTGCACTTCTTTGGATAACCATGTGGTTTTTGAGAATGCATTCAATGGCTCATAGGGAGCAACCAATGTAGAAGAGGTTTCCAAGTGTTATGTCCTTATTTCCTCTTGAGCTTCTTCTTCTTCTCCCATTTCCTGCTCATTCCTGATGTCTTGGTCATGTTCTTCCTCATCAGCAGTTTGCTGCTCATCAGTTGTTTGCTCCTCAATATCTATTTGTAGCTTATCCTCTTCAGTATGTGGTTCCTCTTGCGCTTATGACTCTCCCTTGTCATCTAGCTCCTCTGATCCTATATGAATTTCTTCCATTTTCTCCTTGCCAGTGACTTTCGCTTCTTTCTCCAGCTCCTGCGAACTCTGGGTGACTAATTCAATGTGAACTTAAGGAGGAATATTGAGTGGGGGAGGCATAGGAGACACAAGGGGAGTGGTTGAATGGGCTGGTGGAGGTGGAGTCAAAAGGGGAACATGGGATGAGGAAGGTTGTTGAGGCAATAGAGTATTCTATATGGGAGTGGAAAGTGGAATAGTGGGAGGCTCTTGAATTGGAATGGTAGGAGGTGTGGAAGGATGAGGTAGAGGCAGAGGAGGAATGGATGAAACCAATGGTACCTTTTTACTTGCTCCTTCTTCTGAAGTGACCCCAACAGAAGATTTCTTCTCTATTTTTGTAGTTTCTCCTCGGTCCTCCGTTATCTCAACATCATTTCACTCTGGAGGTCCCTGTTGTAGATCCTCTACCATGCCACTAAAAAGACTAGTGAACTACATAGGAGCTTGTTTCTCAGACTCTTTGAATCCATGCAACCCTGCAAAATCTATGATGTTGAATTCATCATCACTGAGGGCATCTAGCTTAATTGGCTCTACCTGAGTAGCCCCTTTAGCATCATTAGGATCATCATCCATTATCCTTCTTTTCTTTAAGAATCCCATAGACCAGGTCCTCCTACTGAGGGGAACTTCATCCATTTGATCTTCATTATCCTACACTAGGGTATCCATTTGTGTAGGTGTCAAGCCTCTCTTCCTCTTGTACACATGACCCTTGACTTCTCCAGATAGCTTGGGCCCTATGATTTTGAATTTCATTTTATTTTCTGAGCTTGGAGAATCATGGTCACTAGGTGAAGGTGCTTCTAGTGGTGCAATACTTCTAGTCATCCTGGTTTTCACCTTCTTGGAGTGGATGGCCAGACCATATGCGGTGGGATGCTCATGTCGATACACAGTTTATGGCTTCAAAGGGGTAGCCTCTTTGAACTGTGGTTTTAGTATCTTTTCTCCCTTCTTCTTTTCTCTAGATGGTTTCTCGGGGAGTTGCTTCATGGGGAGCAGTTGCATTGGAAATGGATGAGCGATGCAAGACTTCATCAGTTTAATCACATGCCAGGCTCTAAAATCCATGATGTCATTCTCATCTCAATCCACCTCTCCATTCAAGATGGCCCTTGTGAACACCTTGTTTGTATTATATATAGAATCCAAAGCTTTATCTGAATCAACATCTACCACCTTCTGCGAAATCCTCAACAATAGTGCACCCTATGCCAGCTCTAGACTCATCCAAAAATAGTCATGGACTCTTACCTCGTAATCATCTACATAGTTGGCCCAATGGTCTTCAATATGCAGCTCATGAACATAGTGTCTTCCCATTATATGGCTATAGGTACCAATGGGGTCAAAGTGCAGCCTCACCAGATTATAGGTTGCCAATGGGAATTCATCCCATTCTCCGGTTAATGACTTGCAGACTCTCATGTCAGGTACATAGTGGGGGCTGATGGAAATAGGAAAGTCCTAGCAATGTTTCTTCTTATGCTTGATATGCTCGTGGGCATCAGACAGCTGCCTTGCTATCTCTACTAGAACTACCCTATTAGAAGGGTACCTTGGGAGCTCCTTAGGTGCCAAAGTGCTTCTTGCCACTTGAATGTATGTGAATGTTTGAAATTGTATATAAAATGCCTCAATGGCCTTCACTTTAGCCGCTTCTTCTATTGATAACCTCTTAGCATAGTCACCCTCAATGGAGCAAATGATTGCAAAAATGAAGGCATCATTGACTATTTTGAACTCTGGGCTATTCTGTGTAAAGAAATCTTTCCTCACCAATTGAGGGTACAAAGTGAATGGCTAGGGGTTTGGTTCTTCGATGTTTCCAACTTTAGTTAATCCTAGATATATTGCCCTAGCGGCCAGTAAGTACACGACATAGGATGTCATGTAGAAGTGGGGGTTTGTCTTCACCCGAATGAGTTGTTCATCCAGCTGGTCACTTAGGATAGCCACCCAATCAAACCTTGCCTGCCTTTCTTTTATTTTCTAGATCAAGAAGATCATCCAAGGTTCCAATTGATGGGACTTAGGAAGCCCGTATACCCTTCTTATCATTGTTATGGCTGCCTAGATATCCTTGTTCATGTAGCCTCTCCTCATGTCAATTCTATCCAATCTATTCTTGGGCAATGGCTACATCAGGTACTCATTGTTGATGATGTTATGAGCCCTCTATACGTCTTTTTTATAGAACTCCATCCCCTTGTTGATATTGAAATTGAAGAACTTGTCTACCCCTTTGGGCAGATGGAAAACATCTTCAATGTTGTCAGGCCTCAAGCCTAAGACCACTTCTCCAAGGCCATTCTTGACCATGCACTTATTTGGCACATAGTTATTGGCTAGTGTGTTGATCAGGTTTGCTGACTAGATGGAGACTGGGTGTGCTGTTGCATTCACTAGGGAGCAGTGGACTAATGAAGTGCAGTCCTCTAAATGGCCCACAAGCTAAGCACACTTATTCAGGTACTCATTCCAACTTACATTCCCGATATCTATATCGGTTATCCCCACGTGCAAGTCAGTCACCTTGGATGGTGGATGATATCCTTTGAACTGATACTTCATTGCTGGTGATGCTAGTACCTTCTCAGCCGTGTCCACAAAGAGGACAAGACATGAATGAGTAACAAGATGAGAGAAAAAGACCCGAAAAACAAAGTATATTTTTTAATTTTCAAATTGAAATGGGTCAGAAAAGGAATTTTGGCCTTTCAGGGCATTACAGGTGTCACATCTCCAAACAGGCTGAAACTACTGAAAGAGGCCACTGCCATGTTCAAAAGGCTTTTAGCGAATCAGAGGTACGAAAACTCCAGAGGCCGAAAAGGCTGACAAATCTGCAAAGGCCGAAAAGGCTGAGGAGGGGTTCCTGTCTTGAAACATTCCGACTCGATGAGTGAAATATTTTTGGCATGTGAAAAGGCCGACATGGCCAATAGTGCATAAATCCTAGAGCATAAGGTCCACTTTGGCATTTCAGAGGTGCGAAGTGTTTCGGTGCGTGAAAACATCGAAACGCCAAAAATGATCTAGCACTTGGGAATTTTGTTGACGCACGAGTTGCTCTGAAAGTTTCAGACCCCGAAGGTCTGAAACTAGGTGTGTGTGAGTGATTTACACCTTCATGAAATAACAAGATTTAAAGAGAATTTACACTATTCAAAGCAAACTAATCTAAATAATGCATAAATCAATCTAAATATCTCATGGTTCTCTAAATTGAAGTAGTAAGTGAGGCTCTCAGCTGCAAATCCTCACTAGTGACACTCTAATTATGAGAATTGAACTAAGAATGATATGCAAACTAGATCTAATTATCAAATTCTAGCTCTATTTGATAAGAAAATCTCTAAAATGATCAACAATTAAGCTAATTATCAATGAAAATGCTAAGTGAGCGGTGTGGATGCAAATTGCAAGAGCTTTGCTGCAATTCAAAGATATGGAGTGGATGAATAATGCCTCAAAATGCCTTCTATTTATAAGATTTTCCCAAGGGTAGGGGGTAGAGTGAGATAACCATGGTTATGCTTGGGTAAGGTCAATTGGCTTTGCTTTGTCCCTAAATTGGGGGACAAACATTTAAATGATTTCAAAAGGCTGGACCATTTCAACAAAAGTGAGTGATTTGTGTCCATTTTGTCTCCTTTTTTGCTTTGTTGAGGGAAATTCATATTCATTAATTAATTAAAGTAATTAAATTTAGCCATGAAGGGTAAGAGGTTCATTTTGATTTTTCATTTCAACAACTATGTCATTAATTGAATTTAATCAATTTCTTAGTGTTTTCCCCTTTTCAAGCTTTATTTAATCATTTAATCATTTAATTGAATTTTCCTTTGATTTGAATTGCCTTTGTTCCATTTATCGATTTTTAGTGTTATTTTGATGATTTGATGCACCTTTTGACTAATTTAAGCCTTTGCCAATTTTCCATGTCTACAAATGCCCCTCTTTGAGTCGATGTGCGAAGAACACCGATTCAAAGATTCCCTTAGTAGGATGATCTGATTCAGGTCCTGGTTCTGTGATTCCTTGATTCCTCTGATAGTTCTGATTGATGTACTTCCTGATGATGATGATGTGCCTCTGATGATGGTGCTGATATGATTCTGATGCCTCTGATATGATATGGGTTTTGGTTTGATGATAGGTCCTAGGTTCACTGATAAAGGTCCTGGATTTTATTGATAAAGGTCTTGGGTTAATTGATAAAGGTCTTGGGTTGATTGATTGCTGATATGTTGATAGGTTTGATATGATATGGTAAACTGATCTGATACTGATTTGCCTCCTGATATGAAATTGATATGATATGATACTGATATGATACTAATATCTTGATATGATACGATATGATATGATATGCCCCACTGATAACTATTTTTGATGTGATGCCCATTTAATACTCTGATGCCCCCTCAGAAATAAAACATATTGAGTCCTTGATTTGAAAGATTTTGATTGTTTGGTCCAATATGTTTTCATTTCTGAAAAATATTGATGATATGCCATGACTCACAATTTGCATATCCAAGATAGATAAGTCTGTTGTAGTTAAGCAAAACAAGTGATTATAATAACAGGATAATGGTACCAATGAATGTGATTTGTCAATCTGATAGGATAGTAAAACTGATATGGGATAAATCAATCAGTGTGAAAACCGATATGATTTGATACTGCTGCTTCGTTCTCAGGACATAGAGACACGAACAAATGGTACAGGGTGTGATTGCTTGATATTTTGATATGATTGATTGACGTAAGATGACTCACTGATATAAAATACTGATATGATTCCCTTGATTTGTGAAATAGGCACATTTTCATAAATGATATATATATACGGACCTTAGCTTCTTGGATATTTGGACTTAAGTCATGAGTTTGACCCAGCTAGAGTACATGTTATTGAGATGATTGATTATGGAGCTCTTTCAGTTTGTTGATATTGTATCATGATATTTCAGTTATTGATCAGGATTTGGATGTATCATTTTGATGACATTGTATATTTGATTAGACAAAGTTCATGGATCTTTGATATTATGGACACTTATGATTTATGGACTTTCCTTGATTCTTGATTGAATGACCCATTTTATGATTGATCAAGATTTCAATTGAATGAACCCCCTTTTCCCTTGGAAAAATACTACAAACAAATGCACATGCAATTAATCTAACATGATAATGCAATTAACCTTCCATGATAATGCAATGCAATGCAGCTAAGTGTCACTAGCTTTTAGCAAATAAATGCCTTGAGGATAAATTTTCATCATTGAGCACTTTGGGACCAAAAAGCAAGTACAATCACCACTGCCCACTGACATGATGATATGAATACCACTTTTTATCGCATTTGGTAACCTCCTTTTGGAAACTAGTACAACCCACACTAGTTGAATAAACCAACTATGAGAGTATGAATACCAGTTTCAACGAATTCAATGTTGCATAAACAAGCAAAGGTCAACCTTCCACCTTATATGAAAGTCCTCGATGGTTCTTTGATGACCATGTCGTTAGACGAATTCACATAAGTTGTTGGATATCCCTCAAGACAGTCACTCAAAGGCAAGAAAAATATAATGTCTCCATCATTGCCAATCTAGTCAAAACATCATCGATTAGCTAAAAAGATGTGATACAAATTGAATTAATGTAAGAAAAGATCATCAAAAGAAAGCTTCAAGTGTTTTGCAATGTTTCATGATTTTCAAAAAGTATTTCCAAGTATTCTGATCTTTTTAAAGTGTTTTGTCAATTTTTAATCCCGAATAATAAAGTCAATGAAGGCTCATGGATCAAGTTGTATGCTCAAATACTTGGGTATGAACAATGATATCCATCAAAGGTTCACGAAAATCCTCTTCTCTCTTCTGAAACTCTGATAATTCCCTCTCTGATGTGACTAAATATTGTACTATTGAATCCTTTTTGGGTTTAATGTCTTGCTTCATGTGAATTCATGCTTGTTTGCTGAAATCCGCTGATTAAGATCAAATGCCCCAGATTGGATAGGAAAAATGTTGGACTTGAGAAAACTTCCAAGATTTTACAAAAACTCGGTTCATGCCAGATGCATCTAGAAGCACTTTATGCTTTCCTTTTTACCAGCTCTCAAACAAGATCACATTGGTTTGCCCCCAATGTCTAGCAAGATATAGGACATGAAAGATGGATTTGCAAGCTGATGGATTAGAGATGGAAAGGCTATGATGGAAGAAGTATGAGAATGTGACCCCTAGGACTATCTCCTCAAGAGTACCCAAGCTAAGGAAAAAATGATATAGCAATGTGAAGCATGTTTTTGGATAAGCCATGAAAGCCAATGATACAGGGCTAGATAGCCTATAGGATAATGATTTTCTGCCATGAAAAGGAGTGATCCAAAAGAAGTGGACATGTCAAGAAGTTCTTGATAATAAAAAAAATTTTTTTTTTCTTGATCAAGACCAAGGGTCAATTTGGGTAAGATGTGGATAAGATAACACAATCTGGATAAAGAGGTGATGGAGGCTATGAAGGGATGTTTTGGGATTATGAAAAGATTGTCAAGGAATAATGAAGGTGAATTTGGGATAAGCAAGATCATGATAGGGTAACATGGATGCAGCAAGTACATAAGCTGATGGAAAGGATAACGGATGTTAAGATACTCAATGCTCATAGATGTGTTCAACCTTGTCAAGATGAAAGGTGAAAGATGAAATATGGATGAAAGTGAGGTAAATGATAGGAAGATGGAAGATGGCATGGATGAAACTTTCCCCCAAGTGTAGAGTGCAAGAAGGAAAAATTATGCATGACGCCTGTTTGCCAGGTTTTCATCATGGTACTTGTCTAAGGCACCACAAGAAGTGGTTTTCACCCTAGATTTATTTCTTTTTATTTTTGCTACCAAGGTGCCTATTGCTAGGTTTTCACCAAGGCACTTTTTCTCTTTTTTCATTTTTTTCATTTTTTCTTTATTTTTTTCTTTTTTTGTATTTTTCAATATTTTCCCAACATTAGAATCTTTGGACAATGTTCCTCTGAAAGATATGCTATAATAAACCATGGGTATGACTAGGGTGCTCAAAGATATTGATAAGAGGGATGGAAGTACGGAAAGTATGCATTGGAAAATGAATGTGAGGATAAGAAGAAGGTATGTTGAAGATGGAAATGTTGGCAAGATCAACTTTGACACACACTTTGAAGAGTGGTGGAATGATGGAGGAACAATAGATGATGGAGATAAGGATCTTTTTGAGGTAGTGGATTTTGGGATGTAAGGAGATGAAGGATGTTTGGAAGGATATGGGATGGAAGCCTTTGGAAGCTTGAATGTCAATTTTGATTCTTCTTTTGTGTGCAAGTCTTTCAACAATGACTTGGGAATCTACATAGTCTTTGATTTTTCTTCCTTTTGGAATGCTTTTGAATGCATTTCTTCAATGAGGGATTTAGGAACCCACATTTTATTTTTTTCTTTTTGCTTGGTGGACCGTTGCGGCCTTTTTGATATTTCATTTTTCTTTTCATTCACATGTCGATTAGATGGGACATTGTGATTTTTATGCACATATGAATTTTTGGATTTATGATTTTTATGTTGCACATCAACATTGCTTCCAAAAGACTTAGGAATTGTGGATGAATAAGAATAATATGGATGGTTCATATGGATTGGTGTTTGGACATTCTTCAAGTATGTGTGTCTTTGTTGATCTTGATACATGGTAGGGTAAGTGAATGGATAGCTAGGGATGATAGGAACGGTTGATGGAGGAATATATGGACCTAGTATGGATGGAAGGAATGAAGACTTTTGTTTTGGGACATAGGAACCCAAAATGGATTTGGAGGATAGTGGAGGTATGTGGTTGTATTTGAATGGAGGAATATAAGGTGTGAAAGGGATATCAATATCTTTGGAAGGAGCTCCATCATCAACGTTCTCATCTTTAAGATTTATCTTTATACTAATAGGCTCATAAGTAGCTTTGATAGGAACACATTTGATAGGATCAACTGCAGCTTGAAGGGATTTATTATCTTGCAAGGGATTTGGAAGAATGATGTTTTCTTGAGGTGAACATGGAGGAATATGACAAGGAAATGATGGGATGCTTTGATCTTGACAAGGATCTTTGAATTGTGTAGCGATGGTATTTTGCTCTTGATTTTCAATATGCTCATTGGAAGTTATGGAAGGGATATCTTGATCTTGCTCGGGAAGTGGAGAAAATATGGAACTTGGAAGGGTACTTTGTTCTTGGAACGGAAGGATATCATCTTGAAAGACATGAAAGGATGCAAGGGGATCATCACAAGGTTTAAGGGATATGGGACCTTCATCAAATATGGGAGGGGTTTGTATATAATCTTTATCTTGATCTTTATCAATATTTGTTTCTTTTCTTTTTAGATTATCCTCTTGACATGAAGCCACTTCTAAGGACAAGGTAGATGGTTGGATATGTGTGGGGAATGTTTGCAAGAATGGTGTAGGATCCTCTTGAATAGGTATAATAGGCATTGAGGCACATGAAGCTTTGGGTTCTAAGATCTTTGAAGCATGGAAACAATTTGCAGCAAGATGTGAGTTAGCTTGGGTTTCTTTTAGAGGTAGCCCTTGAGGGTAGACATAGTTAATGGGAAAAGTGTCATCATTAGGCTCATTCTTTGATGGAGGAATTTTGGATAATTGTGGAGCTTTGGGAGATGAAGAAAAAATGAAAGGAATGCTAGCTATGGGAGGGTCTTTGCTAGATAGAGGTTCGGGAGATGGATGAAGGATGAAAGGTGTACAAGTCATCTAGGGAGAAACCTTGTTAGGAGATGGACAAAGGATGAATGGATTACTCTTGCTATATGGAGGTTTTTGAATTAGATCTTGCTTGAGAGTGGTATTTTTCACTCCATATTCTTTATTATCTTGATCACACAGGTTGATTATGCAATTTCCTTTGATCTGAGATAAGTTTATCACTCTTAAATGCTTCCTTTTGTGAGGAGGATGAAGATATGGATGACCCATCATCATAGAGGAAAGGACAAATTGATCTTAATGATGGCTCTTTAGATAAAGTATCTTTTTGCTTTTCTTCATCCTTTCTTAGAGTTGATGTGTCATAATTATGTGGAAGCTTAGCTCTTGATTGAGCTAAAGTTAGGAAATATGCTTCTTTATCCCAGTCCAAAATTCATTCCATTATTTCTATAAACACGGGATCTTGGGATGCTCTCACAACATCATCTTTAGACACCTCATCACTTTGAAAAGAATAGCTTGATATTAATAATGACATTTTATATGATGTATCTCTTTGGTTTTCCTCATTCTTTCTCAAGGTTGATGTGTCATAATTATAAGGAAGTTTAGCTCCTGCTTGAGCTAAAGCTAGAAAATATGTGTCTTTATCCCACTTCAAAAGTAATTCCATTATTTCCAGAAACTTGGGACTTTGGGATGCTTCAACAACATCATCTTCAGACACCTCATCACTTTGATTCCTATAGAGATCTTGATCTTGACTTCGATAATTATGCTCCATAACAGGATTGATTTGTTTCCCAAATAAACTTCCTTCGTGAATTTCAATCTGGTTGGGTTGGTTTGGAATGGGTAAATGGTATTGATCAATTTTTTAAGATTTAAAAATTTTAATTGTATTTTGATCAAGTACTTTGGAACTTCTTGTTTGAAAAGTTGAAGACAATCTCAACACACACATCAATAGTTCACCATGTCCCTAGATCATTCTAATGTGTATATTCTTGAATGTTTCCACGGGTTTGGAATGGGTAAATGGTATTGATCAATTTTTTAAGATTTAAAAATTTTAATTGTATTTTGATCAAGTACTTTGGAACTTCTTGTTTGAAAAGTTGAAGACAATCTCAACACACACATCAATAGTTCACCATGTCCCTAGATCATTCTAATGTGTATATTCTTGAATGTTTCCATGGGTTTGATCACAAAAAAGACTTCCAAACAAGCTACCTAGCACAAATTTGGCTTTTAAATGGCTCTAATAGGTAGTTTTGCTATTTTACCGTTTTGTAGTAAGTTTTCCGTTCAAAATAGATCTTAGCCTTTCATCCCCCAAGTATGTTAAGGGGCTTCCCACATGCACCGAAGCACGATTTTGCGCAATCTGTTAAGACTACTAGAGGAAGGTCGAAAGAGCTAAAATCCTTTTGTCGTGCACCCCATTAAGGATACACGCGTTTCTTTTTTATAGTGGGTCGAATTCTCGTGGCAAAAGCAAGTGTATCCCACTTTGGGTTGTCCCTCTCACCGGCCCTTTTAAGGCAATCTCGGGAGGCGAGCCCACTAAGTTTTAAACATGTTCATTTGAAAGCATGAAAAATGGATTTGGTAGAGCAAGTTTGGGAATTTGATTCACTCAAAGAGTGAAGAGCATATCCCTATTGCTTTTCCCTTATCCCAAACACTCACAATCAATTTGGTTCTTTTTCAACCCCGTGACAAAGGGATTCTTAGAATTGAAGTGTTTATTTTTTTCTCTTAATGATTAAACTATGTTTTGAACTTTGAAATGCCACAAGCTAAGGGAATGTGCAAGCTTGATAAGAGAAATACCTCAAACGATGCTAGCAAAGGCTAGGCGCATTTTTAAGTAGTAAATTTTTCATTTTCTCTCCAAATCCTTCTCTTACCTTAGCAAAACGTTCCCTCCACGAACAAGTTAGTCAGCACAATACAAACAAAGTGAGGGGAAACCAAAATCAAAGCTAAAAATGATCAAATTGATTATGCTCTTGATGTATTTTGAACTCAAATATTTGCAAATTAAATCCAAAAGGTTCAAGGTATACTCTAATAGGACGTCCTTTTTTGTTTTTTTTTTGCATGCAAAAAAGAAAAAAAAAAAATTTTGAGCACTTTTCTGTGACAGAGCATGTACCTGAGACAAAAAAATGACCGTGAAGTTAGAATACAGTCATCATTTTAACATTTTTGATAAAATAGAGAATATACAGCCACGCGACATTATCCAGACTATAGGCGAGATAAAATTTAATAAAGACATGACTACTTTAACCGCGAGCATCACCAAAAGGGGCTCAAGCGAGATTAAAATAGGCAAGTGCGATATCAAATTTTGCAAACGTGTGAAATCTTTAATACATGCGACAACAGCAATTATTCTGATATAATGGTTCATTGAGTTTGACTCAAAAACTACACAGTTGAATCCTGGTAGCAATATCACAATTTGACTTGCTGTGGAAAATATCTCCTACTTATCAATTGATGAGCTTAAGGGGCTTTCTAATGAATGGTTAATAAGGCACAACACTTGCTGAAGGTTTTGCAAGTGGGGTTGCAAGCAAAGTGAGCTTAACCATGGAGGAAACTTCGTAGTTAAGTGTGCTTGAGCTGAAGTAGTGCTTGGATGGGTGACCTCCCGAGAAGTCCTGGTGCTTCACCTTTGTGAGCAACACCTAGATGCAATGAGTCCTAAGTGTTCCATTCATTCTCATGAGAGATGGGTTCTTGTGAACCACTACTCATGAAACATTGGTCATTGAGTTTGACTCGAAAACTACAGAGTTGAACCCTGATAGCAATATCACAATCTGACATATTGTTCAGGAGCTTAAGATGCAAAGTTAGAGCGAACGGCCACTGGGTCCTTTCCCCTAGTGGGAGACATCTGTGGGTTTTATCATCCTCTATTTGCAAAAATAGAGGGGAGATCAGCTCATAGACTACAACAATAAGTATCATCATGAGGATGTCCTCCATGCTTCACCATAATCCGACAGAGTGATTGGGGAGCAGATCCATGATGAGATCACCTAAATTATCCTAGGTGCAAGAAAAGGAGTAGAAAAAATATGATTGAGGATTGATAGCATGTCATGCAACGAGCTCTAAGGAAAAGGTGTGTATTGTGAAAGCCAAGAACCATTTTGTGAAGTTGAATCTGAGCAGAGAAATGATCGTAGATATAAATGAGACATCCAAGAGTTTATACCTATTCCAACGATTCAATAAACTTTAATTCACAAACTTCTATTCTCAGTAAATAAGTACACTTTAAGCCAAAATCCAGAGTTTTAACCATTAAAAGAGTATGATCAGTTTATTAAGTTGATGCGGATACATCATGTGTTATAGTTTATAAATGACCTAAAATAAATGTCAATTGTCCACGAAAAATTGTCAGCTACAAAATATTTACAAGCTGGTAGTTTTCAAGATTTTAACATTCTAAGGACGATGGAGTTTTCCAGATATTATTATTGCCTTCAATTACATTCAAAATGCATTCCACAAAGTTATTGTTATGACCCTGCCAAACTGAAATGTAGCCTTTATTTAATCGTGATGAATTTGGTTACCAACAGTTGTTCATATGCCAAACAGATATAGACTATTTCTATTATGCAGATTGTTGGCAATGTGGCAGCATGGATATGATCAATAATTTAATTTAAGGTATGCTCTCAGCAGCAAGTTGCATGTATTGATGTGCACCTGGGTTGAGATTTACTAACTTACGTGTAAGGCAAATGTCCTTTTGTAATATTTCCAAGAGAAGAAAACAGGACAAACTCTAATGCATAATACCTCAATGCTTCCAGCAGATACAAAAAAATAATAATTGCAAATGAAGAACAAGGAAATCTCACCAGATCCAGAAAAAAACAATTAAATGTCATATTTTTGCCCATATAGCATATAGAAATTTCCTAAGTCACAAATCACTAAGTTATCAGGAATGGGTATGTTTACAAATTCCGGCTCAGAGACAGGTATGTGGAATGCCGATATTTTACAATGAGTACAGTCCATCATGGCAACATTCAATTAAAAAAATACAAAATATAGTGAAAATTAGAAACAGATGGAAAATCAAGTGCATGGCCAATATCACAACTAACACAATTTGAAAAATGGTTCATAATTTCTTCTATATGTGTGTGGGGAATGCTGATATTTTCCAGACAATGGGTACAGTTTATCATGGGAACATTCATTTAAAAAATAGAAAATATATAGAAAATAAAAACCACAATGAAACTCAAGTGCATGATCAATATTACAACGAACAAAATTTCGAAAATAGTTCATAATTCAAAATATAATAGGCTTCTCTCCACACACACATATACATATATAGATACATACATATATATACACACGTGCGCGCACACACATATATATACATACATATAGAGATTGAGAGCGCACTTATAAATTAGGATTTATTATTTAGATTATGCCAGTTATGTTTTCTTTTTCCTTTTTGAGTTTATTTGACCTTGTTTGGCCAGTAAAGCAGAATCAAGTTAATAGGATCCTACACTGAAACCCTATGTGATTATTCAACTTCAAACACAAGCTTTATCATCAGTTTTAACATGGAAATAATTGCAGCTTTTGGATTAAATAGTGTGCAAGTCTTTTGAATCAACATTTCAGATCACACTTCATGATCCATCGTCAGGATGATAGAGAGCCAAAGGATTTATAATAGGTGTTTACTAACACAGCAAGACTAAATAAAAAGAGATGGGAGAAGTAGCAAGGGAGAAAGAAATCATCAGTTCAAGGGACAACGATGGCATAAGACTAGCTACAAAAAGGACACAAAATATAATGTGACCAAATATTTATAAATAAAAGACCAAATAAGTGTGCAAATATCTAAATTGGAAGTGAGAAATATTTATATTTATGTACTTATAAATAGGCATGAATATGCTTGCAGGTAAATAGGACAAATATGAAAGACAATAAATGAGAAAACATTACAATATATAGAAAAATTGGTAATTTAATGTAACAAAGCAAAAAAGACAATCACCAAAATACGTTTATACTCATATAATTTTATAAATATATCTATATGAATGTGATGAAAGCAAAAATACATGCTTAAGAATTCCCATCTCCACAAATCTTCATTTCATTGTACAATAAAACAAACAGCTACTCATGAAGTTTACAGGCTGTGGAAGAAATATTTACAGAATCTCTGAACTTGGATGAAAACAAGAGTCATCATAATTAATCAGATTATATAGAATTACAATAGAATCATAGATCAACTTGCAGTCTTGCAATAAGATGTTATGAGAAGCATTATTTTGTACAAATACTTTAATGTATACCATTTTCTAGTGTAACATTCACATTAAACTTCTTTGAGTGAGTATTGATGCCGAAACCAGCAACAAAGTAGCATCACATTCACCTCCTGTAATTCAAGTAATTCAAGAAGGAAACACGGCAGAGAAAAGTAACTGGAATCCAGAACACTAATGAGATGGGAGAGGTTCTGCCATATTATGAACTGCCCTGTAACAAAGAAGACTGCAGAGAGGAAGATTAGACTTTGAGTCTCTGTATTTGTATGTATTGTTACATGATGGCCCTGCACATTTCTCGCGAGTGGGAGGATACCTGACAGTATAGAAGCACATTAGAAACACAGTTAGTTAAAAGTTCAAGCAATAAGTTCCTTGAAATTCAAGAGTGCAAAGAAGGAAATTTCTAGATACTGTCTCCACTTAAGAAGCACAGGATCTGAAAAGAGTAACAAAACACTGACATATATCCTTAAAAAATTCTAGTGATACATATATCAGTTCACTCTATAGTCCTGATTATTTATAACATCTGAGTCCTGACCATTCAATACTAACCTGTATGGAGCAGAATTGAAAATGCCAAGAAATTCTGAATCTTCAGAAAATGAAACTACTGTTCCCAATGGCCCACTGACCCATCTCACACTATTTGAAGACATTGTATTTGCAGCAGCTCTTTTCTCCTGTGATCATGTTTATTATTGTCAGGAACAACAAAGCAAACACCAAATCAGATCTTCCCTAAAACAACTGAAAAGATCCAGCCCACCTGTTGCATTTCGTCCCTTTGTCTTCGAAGTTTCTCCTCTCGTTTTTGCTTATAAGAGTCTTGGCCCAGTATTCTCTTAATTGCGTCAGCCTGCAACATAAATTTAAAAGAATAACAATTGATTAAGACCACATAAAAACATAATTGAGGGGAGAGAGAACGTGACAAAAGCAGAACATTTTTTTTTTACTTGAATCTCTTGAGCTGCCTTCTCAGCTTGTATCTTCCGCCTTCGTGCTGCATCTGCTTTCTTTAACTGCAATTCAAACTCTGGAATCTTTTCTTGACGTTCTGCCAAACAATTCTTTACATTAGGGAAACTTTATGAGGTGATTTGAAATTCTAGCCAATTCCTTTATCCATATATACAGGATGCCTGTGCACATCCATATTTTGTAGTGTAATACTTTGAACAAAAAAGAAAAGCTTCCTGTGTATATTACCTTGTGAAATCTGACATTAAAATAATCATTGCCAATAATTTTATTAATTGAAATACAAGACAATGAATGAAGAAAGAACAACATGGAAGCATGAAAAGCTCATGAGAATGGGGCTGGAATTAAGACAAAAACTGCTTCGATTTTTTTAAAAAAATTAACCACGTACTCCTCTGACTAGTTTGAGGAAGCCCATCTGGAAATTCAACCAGGCATTCTCCTACTTCTGCATCAGCTGCTTTGGACATTTGAACAGCCTTCTGACGTGCAGTCAAAGGAACATCTTTTTTGGTCTCACTTGGAGAAGCAATATCTCCTTTCCTCCTCTTTGCATCTTCAACATCAGACTCTGAATTTTCCGAATCCTCCCCAGTTGATATATGTGCTTTATCATCATCTTCCTGGTACAGTTCTTCTAGTCCCTTTTCAGATTTTGACTTCCTCTTCTTAGCATGTAATGCTTCATAATCTTCATCAACCTCAAGATACTCATCTTCTGGGACATATTTCTTTGGAACCCTAGAGCTTTTTCGTAGTGGCTGTAGGGATGTATCATCACTATGTGCCTCCATCCTCCTGGTAGCCACGCCTTCATCCAGAACTTTCCGTCGATTATCGTCTTTCGATTTAAAATCAGAAAGCATGGCAATAGAAGGAATTTTAATAGTGGGTAGAGCCTTAGGTGATATTTGTAAGGGCCTTTCCATCTTTGGCGGGAAATCATCTTCATCATCTGAATTTTCCTGCAAAAAGCATATCAGAAGCAAATGCCATTCAGATTCACTTTTTATATAATAGAGAAGAGTCACTGCCATACAAATTGTGAATACCTAACGCTTGTAGGTTTCTCAGTTACATGGGATCTTGTTTGCCGAAATTGTTTCTTTTGTCAATAGCATTCAGACTCACTGCACGTTTATTTTGCCAAAAAGTGAATGGAAAAACACTATATAGCTCATAAAGTAGCACAGTACAATAACATGCAGAGCCTTGTGTATTTGAATCCTAGGAAACATGTTAAGCATTGAATTTAGGTAAAATATGGGATCAAACTCTAACTGTGGCAGGCTCGGCACAAGTGCAAGTTCAGCAACATAACTGCAGGTGCATCTGAAATTAAAGAATTCACAGTGCCTGTGAAATGTTTGTGCATTGTTTTTAAGCATATAAAATTAGTGCATTTATTTGAAGCCTAATCAATTACTAGCTTTCATTGCAGAAACCTGAATTGAAATCCAGGAGGTGTCCAAAGTGGATAAAATTTGTGCATCCTTTTAACATCTAATTAATTGCATTGTTTTTAAGCATATAAAATTTGTGCTACTCTTGAAAGCCTAATCAATTACTAGCTTTCATTGCAGAAACCTTGTTAGAAATCCAGGAGATGTCTAAACTGGGTAAAATCTGTGTATCCTTTTAACGCCTAACTAGTTGCTTGCTTTCATTCCAGAAACCTAGTTTAACATCCAGGGCCTAATGAATTGCTTGATCTCATTGCATGAACCTTTTTGACATCCAGGGCCTAATCAATTATTTTCTTTAATTGCAGAGACCTCGTTTGACATGTCCAACATGGATAAAAAATTTCTTATCCATTTAAAGCCTAATTAATTACTCACTTTCATTGTGGAAACCTGATATGAAATCCCAGGAGGTGTCCAACATAAAATACCGTGTTAGGCTATGATGGGCTCATAAGTATAAACCTTTATAACCAAGAATTGTACAATTCTACACAGCCGTTCCAAATCTTTCTTAGAACGTTAAATAATACAGAGCCCTTCCACAACTTTCTTACAATGTAAAATTTTACACAGCCCTTCCAAAACTTTCTTGCAAGACATCGTTCAGTGCCATAATTTAGTGTAAAAAAAATGTGAAGCCTACCAAAACTTTCTTCCAAGACGTTCAGGGTATAACTTTTGTGGAAAACACATGTGCTTAACCCTCACCAACTTTTAAAACAAAAAAAAAAAAAAGAATTGTCAGTAGCAAGCAAATTATATATGAAAAGTGAATTCGTCGAAAATCATTGTTTATTCTTCCAATTTCGAATTTTCGCTTTGCGGCTAAAGCCAGCAGAAAGATTTGGCTCCGCAATTAGGGCTAAAACCTCAAATTTGAAAAGAAGGGTGGACAGCAGGGGTAATTCAATTTCTCTCAATTAATTACTCAAATTGCTGTAACGTAGTTTCAAATAATTGAAAATAAAAAAATTATACTAATAGGGCCATAAAAGATCAGCATTAAAAGAAAAACAGGGAGCATACCGGAAGAATAAGCCTGTGACGGCGCTTGGAAGATTTTGAAGACCCTGACGAAATACTTTGCGGCTTGTGGTGAGAAGAATTCGCAGGAACGGCGTTGGCGCTGTTACTATTGTTGGGGAAAGTGTGGGTTTCTGATCGAGGTCTTCTCGTAGAGACGCTTCTGGGCCGCCGTGCGCCCTCCAAATGCAAGCCTTCGTTGTTCTCCATTAATTCTCTATTCAATTACAGGTTTTGGAAAACCCTATTTCTGCTATTATACGATTCAAGTTATGATTGTCGCTTCTCGAGTTCGATCTCGGGACGGCTCGGAAGGTCATATTATTCTCTGTTCCGTTAGGATTAAGTGACTTGACAGAGAAAGGGTAAAAACGCAGGAAGTACATTTTTACTGCCACGACTGAAGTAAAATTAGGTAGTAAATCTCGATTGTTTCTTATTAGAGGAAAAAAGTAAATCTGGATTGTTGACCTTCAGAGATTATGAGAATAGTTGATTTCACATGGGGTGGAAATTGGATTTTTTTAGTAGTGGTCTTAATTTTCCTTGCATGCATGGTACGCAGAATTAACTAACTTTTTCTTTTATTTCTCCTTGTTCAAAAATTAAAGGACTATTTTATGTTTCTTTCACTCTTTCTTGTGGGTTATTATAAGAAATTTAAATATATATATTTAGGTAAATTTGTAATGTGAAAATGGGCAAGTGGGTTATTATAAAACAATTTAAATATATGTTAAGTAAATTTGTAATGTGAAACGAGTAATTGTGCATTTGAGAGGATTTGTGGACTAACTAAGGATGGTAGTTTGTCAGCTATGAAGGATAAGATGGAGAAGATTCATTAGACATGTTTCATTTTTTGTAATCTACCGCAAACTCAATTAAGTGTTCAATCAATGGCGGCATCATTGGGAGAGGATGTGAGAAGGGTGAGTTAAGGTAGTGGGAGAAATCGTAATGGGTAGAGAAAAATTTCATCATACACAAATGTTGAAATTGCAATGGGTAAAGAAATACATCATGATACACAATCGTTGCAATGACAATCAAAGATATCATTTACCTCCATCACAATGTAATCCAAACATGTTAATGTACAATTTAATAGGTTTTTTTAATCTTTGTAGTCTTTGGTAGTTTAGAAGGATTAATATTGCTAAATGTTTATGTATTAAGTACAAGATTTGTAAAAAGTTTTGAAACGATAGTGAGTAAGAAATGGTGAGGTTCGTTAAGGTTTGTTGAGGGTTTCAAGCAATAGAGGTAGAGGAGTGGATTCTGACTCCTCTGAAGGAGATTCAAATGATGAGGATGACACGAAGATCCTCTTTTTTGCTTGTCTGCATTGGGGGGTTGTAGTTTTTACCCTTTTTGGACGTGCTTTGGTTGTTCTGGAGTGGTTTTTGTTGGTTCTGGAGCGGGTTTCCCTCTTGTCCCATATTCACGTGGTTGCCTTGGTTTGTGTTGTGGAGGTCAGTTTTCCTGGTGTCGTTTAGTGCTTTGTGTGGCTGAGGGCAACATTGGGGGTTTTTGGTAGCCATGTTTCTCTCTAGGCTCCCCTTTGACTTGTGTTAGGTGGTCTTCATGACTGTGGTTCCAACACCTTTATGGTTTTGTTTTTTTGTTTCCCTAGTTGTTTTTGGGGTGCATCTACAATTCTTATACTCGGTCCTCCATTGCAATGATTTTGTGCTACTTTCTTTGGTTTCTTGGTGCTCTATATGGTCAGTGGGGGCTTCTTGGGAGGTTTTTGCCTCTATTATGCTTGCAAAGGTGTTGGTGTTAGAGTCTTTGTGCTCGTGGCTTCTTCTTTTGGGAGGTCTTGCTTTGTTGACCTGCTCTGGATCAGTTCTTCAGGCAAGTTGTTCTCTCATTTTGTTGGAGCGGCTTTCTTTTTGTTTTCCTTCTCCCCATGGTGGTCACTTGATTGTTGGTAATTTTCAAGGGCCCGATTTGGCTTGTTTTAGTTTTTGGTTGGGGTTTTTTTCTCTCTTTTTGGGTTGGGTCTAGCCTTGGTGGAACCTAGTGTTTTCCTTTTTTTTCTTCTTCTGTGGGTTTCTTGTTTTCTTGAATGGTTTCTTACCCTTGTGGCTCCTATTGAGATGGTATTGTCCCTATTGAGGGGGGGTTGTTCTTGTGGCTTTATTGTGGGTTGGTCGCATCTTGCTCTTCTCTTCCTCGTGTACCATTTATATTGAGGTGGTGGCTTTTCCTATGGAGGTGGCACTCTACCAAGTGGAGGAGGTTGTTGATGGCTCTATGTAGTTTTCTCATGTTGTTGGTTGCTTGGATGAGGGGTGGATCCTTGGTTGACTCTTTTGTGTGGTTGTCTCCTCCTTTATTGGTCCTGTTAAGGTGGGATACTCTTATATTGAGGTGAAAATGAGTTTCTCTAGTGAGGAGTTGATTATTTATTAGAGAGTTTGTGTAGGTTTCAGCAAGTTGGTTTTGGGTACCAGTTTAAAACCCAATCTTAAGGTTTGGGGAGCCTTGCAAAATATCTTATTCCCTATTTTGGGTTGGTCTACCTTAGAGGTTCTTTTTTTGCCAGATTGCTCTCTCAAGCTTATCCTTTTGTTTCTAGATGTGAAGGTTTTGGGGTCTTTCCCAAAACCTAATAAAGGTTATGGGAGCCTTATAAAAACTCATGATTTCTTAAGTTTTGGGTGTCTAGTAAAACCCATGGTTTATTTTTAATTGGGTTAAGGGAGCCTTGAAAACCATGGTATTTGAGATGTAAGGTTTAAGCCTTTGTTATTTCAGTTGATGCATTGTATGATGATATTTTTGTAGGTTGTTGTTTATGTACTAATGGTTGGTCATTGTTCTGAATTGTAATACCTTATGCAACTATGCATTTATATTAGGTTCCAGATCCCTCTCGAAATCTGTTTGTAAAAAGGGTTTCAGGTCCCTTCAAAACATGTTATACCCTAATAAAAACTAGCAAATTTGTAAAGGATTTTTTATCAATAAAAAATATGATAGTGATTCAAGCAAAAGAAAGATGGAGAAGAGGGAGATTATTTTGTTCATTCTATCTAGAGTGCATTTTGGGAGCTCACAAATTAGTAATGTTGAGAAAACAAAGTTCGCCCATGTTACAAAAGGGATTCCATCACTCCTCTACTTTTTGTTTTGTTAGCAAAGGTCCTTTTGTGGACATGTTAGTCTCTCTATTTTTTGGATTGTGTGCAAGATCAAGCAAAGAATCTCTAGTAGTTTGTATGTGATGTGCATGCAGTCAAGGAGGTTAAGGTGGCAAAGAGTTGACTTTCATAAGTAATATCACTTTGGGATTGAGATTCTCTCACATTGTTAAAGCATTTGTAGAGAATTTTTTAGTTTATTGAGGGTGCATTAACATCTATAATATGTTTCACTCTTGTGAGGATTTCACAAATCTCTTCTTACTACTCCTAATGATCTCTATTTTTATCAAGGCTTCATCTCTAGCACCACTTTTTTATCTGATAAGTTCATGATTGTGATTTGAAGGAAGGTGTTACAAATGTTATTAAGGAAAAGAATTTCCCCTTACCATGTGAGAATACATAGTTTTGGTTAAATTTGGATCATCTTGACATGGCTATCCACGAGGTTGTGAAAGGTGTATACACCTTGCACATTGAAATTATATTTGATAATTTTTAAAGTTGTAGTCCATGTCAAGATGAGTCGCCACACCTTGGAAAGTGCTCAATATTTTCCTAAGGGTTTTTTCTTTATAACATTACAAATTCATTTAGTGTTAGTGGCTATTGTCACTTGAAATTGCACCTTTTACTAAAATGAGTTCAACATTCTAGAAATGCAATATGAATGATCTCGAGGTGTGATACCTTGCACATGAGATCAAATCTCTAGAGAAGATTGGCTCATTTCTAAACCTAAATGTATATGTTGAATCACCAACCAAACAAAGATTAAACTGAAAAACAAATCACACAAAACTACATTTAGTAGCTTGTACAAGAAAATATGGAGGCAAGTAATTTGATAATCACTAAGGGGAAGAGGATATCCATAAATAGTTCCTACAAATAATGTTTCACTATACATATCTAGAAAAGTAGTAAATCCATTCACATATGAAGGTAAGAAGAGATTGTATGGTTGACATGCAGTGAGAGGAGGTGAAAATAAGGTAATTTTATTGATTCAAAGGCATGAAGCATATTTATAATTGCAGCAATATAGAGTATGCAAGTCTATGTAGATAAACTAAGAAGGAACCTCTACAAAATTAATCTAGTCAACCTTTTATTTTAGAAGAGATGCTAAAACTGAAGAAATTGTAGTAGTCTAGAGAGGAACCATGGAACCTTGGACAAAAAATGTAGACGTGTACCTAAGATGTGGAGACATATTCTTTCATTAATGGCTTATCAATAGATCAAATTTTCCCAAGAAATCTACCAAAATCATGATTTGATGAAGGGTTTTTTAAAGAAGCGGGTGACTACAATATTAAATGAGTATGTTTGATGTTTTATCTCCTTAGATCCAATAAATAATATATTTCAATCCTCCCATGGTTGTTGTTTGATAAAAATATGATAGTTGCAAGTGTTACAAGTCATGAATGGATTGAAGAAAACACATCTTTCAAAGAAGTTATATTATTGTTAGTAGAATATTAGGACATCACTTACCTTCATGCCCATTAGACTTTAGATAGAAGAATTAAAACATTTACATCCCCCATAAAATCTTAATCACTATTGCCTCATTTGATCATCTAGTTTCCAGGGATGTTTCGATGTGCATACCTATTAAACTAGGGAAGAGAGCATGTTTATCTCTAATATCCTAACAAAACATTGATTTGTTAGGTATTGGACCATTGGTCTGCTATAAAACTACAAACCTATCAATTCAATCATGTATCCATGTACACATTTGATCCCCTTAGCACTCAACTATCAAACACCAATCTATTGGTCCATCATCAAACTACTTGCCATGAAAAGGGGGATGAGAAACTTTGAAAAGGGGAAATGACATCAAGAAAACATGATGTCAACATAATATTAATATGGATAGAATTCTTTGGGATGGATGAAATCAACATGATGTTAGAAAAGGGGATGATGGCATGTGAGCTTAGTAGAGGAAAGGTAGAGTTTCCAACTTTTTGGATGGACATAAAGAGATGTCAAATTTTCAAAAGAGTTAGACAAGATTTGGAATGGACCAAGGGAAATATTTGGATATTATACTTTAAAGGAAGGGGCCTAACAAGGATGATAATTTCATGAGGATGAAGGGATGAATAAGTTTTAAAATTCAATTATCAAAGCATCAAGGAATTAAGGAGTCAAGGGAATAAGCACCAATGGATGGATGGATGAGGAAGGGTAAAAATCCAACAAATAAAGTACTTAGGCTTTTGAAGGCTTTACACATTCATGATTAGAGATGAAAAGGAATGGTAGGAAAGTAAGAGGGACATTAATAGTCCAAAGGTTTGACAATCTTGATACTTTGGGAAAATTAATTTTCTACCAAAGACCAAGAAATAGTATGAGAGGATGTGAACCTTAAAATTCCTAAAGAACAGAAATTGGAAAAGAATACACTTTGGATTTTGAGGATAGGGAATATGAATTAAATCCAAAATGAGTGCAAGGGAATACCTTGATGGTCCAAGAATGAGAAACATGATCAATGCATAGGAAATTCATTTGCTACTAAAGTTTGAGGATTGGGGGGACAGACAAATGGTACAAGAAGAAGGGAACCCCATTTTTCAATTGTTTTGGAGAAAGGAGTTGAGATCGATAAGGAAGGTATGAGAAACATCAAAACTCTAACACTTTGACAACTTTCACACAACCCATTTTTTTGGTTTTTTAACTTAGCAACTTAACTAAAACATGAAAGGCAAGACCAATGCAATGGCAAGACACACAAATCATGCAAGTTGACCCAATAATGATTTATCATATTGGTTATCATAAATGGGAAATTAAGGGGGCATCAAATGACAATATTTTGGCGACCCTTTGGGGAGTGCTTTCCCTACTAAACACTAGGATCAAAATCCTTTTCAATCTATTGGGCATAAATTCATGGGGGCTTTACAATAAATTGAAAGGATGCTTTATAGTTAATAAAACATAAATGATAATGTGTGCACTTCACTTGGAGTAAAATATACATCCCCTAATGGGAACATAGAGTGTGCAACAAGTCTTCTTGAAAAAACAACAAATAAACTAATATTTACATGATTTACAATTGTGAACACCAAAGTACCACAACTTTAATTTGTCAAAGAAAATTCTCTTGAAGGATTTGATCTCCCTCATACTATAGGTACATTCTAGATGCAACCAATGAATTCATGTACTTGCATTCATCAAACTATAAAAATTGCCTACATAGTGAAGATTCACTTTACTATCAACTTTTTCATCTTGAAGAAGCCACCTAAAATAAGTGATAGATTCATAAGTTGACACATCAAGTATGTACATATTAACATGGGTAAACAATTTCAAAAATAGGTCAACATCAAAATTATATACTTGTAGCTGAGAAAAATTCGTCACAAAATGGAACCTTCCACAACAAAATATGAGTTCTTTATGACATGAGCTAAAGCTAAAAGATCTATTTATTTAACTCGGAGTAATCATAATATTTATATGTACCTATTGATTTGCATAGGGAAGCTCATCCTCATGTACATCAAATGAAAAAAAATTGAAGCTTTGAAAAATGATCAATTCGAGTAACTTTTTTATATTATTTTCATGTGTTTTTTTAATCAACGCCATCAATATTGGTTGTATTGTCCTAAAAAAGTTAAAACCCATGATTGGTTTCTTTACTAGGACCTATTGGACCCATTTTGGTGATTTCAAGGTATAAATATTTGTTATGCTTGATCTAGGCAAGTTGATTCTTTTTTTCCCGCTCCTTTTCACTTTCCTCAAGCTCCAAATCAAATTTGAGCCCACTTCTCATGGGACATGTTGCCAATGGTGACACATCCCTAGGTTTTAGGGCCTAAATTTAACTCGAGGCTTGATGCAGGGGATTTCTTTGGGGATTTCCTTCTATGGTCGGACTGGATCAAATTTAAATTCCAAAGTGGAGTTAGTATAAAAACCCATTATCACTCCTCATTTTTTATAACACAACCATATGCAAGAATTTTGGCAATCAAGCTATCAAATTTTCAAGTAAGAAAGAGGAATTAGATTCAAGATTTGAAGGAAAGCAACCAAGGTTAAGATCTCCAAGTCTCTTCAAGATCATTCAAGTCCATAGAAATATTCTCCAATTGATGCAAGTTTCTCTCCTGTGATGTCCAAGTAGAGTAATTCTCAATCAAGAAAGAAGATCCATCATTCATTCTATCTTCTCTCTCCTTCTTTGCAAGTGATATCAAGCATATCTACCAGGGATAACTTTAAGAAACCCCCTCTTAGGAAAAAGTGTAAAATCCTAGCAAATCCTACATTATTTTAGGGGGAAATTTTTCTTAATGAAGGCAAAAAAAATTTAAATCCCCGAATTTTCATAGTTTGTATTAGCGATTTTTTCCATGCCAAATGAAAATTCAATAAATTCCTGGCGAATTATACAGTAATGTGGGGGAAATATATATTTTATGAGGCGGTTTTTTTTCTTTTGAAGTAAAAAAATTATAATATATGAGGCAAATGATTTTCTTTTGAAGGGAAAAAAAATAATTGTATTGGCAAATTTTATGTACCGTATGTAGATTTATTTATTTTATTGGCTAATCATTCATTAATTATGGGAAAAAAATATTTTATTGGCGATTTATAAAAGATGGGATGTGATTTTATTGCAAATTCAACAATGTTATCTACTATCAATAAACATGGATAGTCACATCGACACATAACCTAACAGTAACATCTATTATTTTATAATGTTAAATGTATTATTTGAGACCGTCTGATGATCCAAGATCAATGGATGAAGTTTAATTTCGGCCCCAATTTTTTGAAGGAAACAGAGTTCTCCAGGAAGTCACCGGAATGTTGACACGTATCAAATTAAGGTTGTCAACTTCTACAAACTCAACATGTTGGTATCGATAAGCACGACCAGTCACATCAACATGTAACCTAGCATCCATCATTTTATAATGTTAAATGTGTTATTTGAGACCATTCGATGATCCTAGATCAATAGTTGAAGTTTGATTTTAGCCTCAATTTCTTGAAGGAAACAGAGTTCTCCAAGAAGTCACCGAAATGATGACATGTATCAAACCTTAAACTGCACCATAACCATGATCGTTGATTACAATGTCACACGTGGAGGGTGGATAATGTTGCACAGTCCTATAGTGCAACTTGTAACTCGTAAATCGGTAAGAAATAAATAGCCTATCAATGACAAGAGACATTCTTTAACTACCTTCCACTCAACACGCACCACTTCCAAATTCGTACAGATGATATTACTAATTTCTGATATGTATGCATTTATGGGAAAGATTTACATGCAAATATGAAAGATTGAGGACAATGGATTTAAATTTCTCACACACATGCATTTATGGGAAAGATTTACATGCAGATATGAAAGATTAAGGACAATGGATTTAAATTCTCACACGCATGCATTTATGGAAAAGATTTACATGCAGATATGAAAGATTAAGGACAATGGATTTAAATTTCTCACATGCATGCATTTATGGGAAAAATTTACATGAAAGATTAAGGACAATAGATTTAATATGATTATAGAAAGAATAATTAATTGCTAAGTATCAATCAAGGGCTATTTATAGACGATCTAGCTTCTTTCTTCCTCAATTTGTCTTTGCTAGATAAATTGTTGTAGTTGCCTCTGGTATAGGTCATTAGTTTATAAATAATTTGATTTTTAGGTTTCTCAAGATTTAGACGGATACTCCTATTAGGCTTAGATGCACATCTGAGGAGGCCTAGAAGGCCTTTTTGGGCTCCTTCTCATATGAAACTTTGGAATCAATTTGTAGGGAGGGTGGGCCTTTCATAAATGAGATTGTTAAAATGGTGTTGGGTAGAGATTTTCTACACAATGAAGATAGGCACTGAGTGAATACAGACATTGCATCCTGATTTTTGGCATCTCTTCTCGACCTCAGAGGAGAAAAGGTGGACATGTTGATATTGTTGAGGAAGGTTTTCAAAGAAGAATGCCTGGGGGACAACCTTAATGTTGTCGTGTTTGCAGAAATAGTGGTGGGGATCTCTTGGGCAAGTGAAATACCGAAGCTTCTCCTCCCAGGCCAGAATGTGGCCATGCAACCTTTTCTGTTGGGCTTGAATGCTGGGAAATTGAAGCACCATAGGAAATGGGCGTTGATTGCTAGGGATTTTCTCTATAAGTGGTTTTTGCTCGACGAAGTGGAGGCAGGAAAATATGGCTGGCTCGATGAATGCTCACAATTAATCCTCTCTAGAGAATTCTACTTAGATGGAGGGGAAAATCACTAGTGTTACACATGGCCCGTCATCCCACTCTTTTGGTTTTTTTTTATACAATCATACCATTGGGCCACTGGCACTGGTCCACTACCAGTGATCTAGTAGGATTTTCTTTTTACACAACAATGTAATTACTAATTTTATGAAAAAAAATAATGAAAATTTTGCGAGTTCATTTCAATTTGCATTTTATGGGTACAAAAAATGATTCTTAGACTTCTATGTGATTGCAATATTTTAATTAGTTGTTTTATTTGTGTATTAGATATGTAAGTATGTTTCAGTAGAAATAAGGAAGTGATGGTATTTCCATTTTTAAATTTGAATATTTAAAATGTCATTGCCTTCTCGATTACCGTCAGAATTCCTAAATTAAGATAACCATTAATCGAAGTTGTATGAACTTTTTACCCAATTAATTATCGATATAAAATTGTAAAATTGTAAATTATTCATTGTTCACTATTTTAGAATTTAGTGTAAATGAAAAATAATTTAATTTAAATTTAATAAATTTACGACATATGGTGTATTGCAGGCCGAAGGGGAAATAAAACCTAATTTTTTGCAAAAATCTTCTAGAATCATGACATGTGTCCACTCAGGTTGGTGTCATTCGACGATGACGTGTGACTAATGACAAGGAAAAAGTGAATGGGACCCATGGCACCTAAAAGTGACTACCAACGACCATTGGATGAGCATAGATCAACAACGTACGGTGTATTTCAAGCCAAAAGGGAAAAGAAACCCCAATTTTGCAAACCTATTTCGGAATCATGACACGTGTCCACTCACATGGTCGGTGTCATTCGATGGTGATGTGTGAGCTCAAGTGACTAGGTGACTACTAACAAGACAAAAGTGAATGGGACTTGTGACACCTGACAGTGACTACCAATGACTGTTGGATGAGCATAGATCACCTCTTTTTGCAAATGTCCCCCAGAAACAAGGCATGTGTCATGATTTAACACTCAACTAAGTATAATTAAAATCTAAATTGGCGTAAAACTAAACATTTAATAAATTTAATAACTAATAAGCTCAATTTTGGGTCAAACAATTAAGTGACACATGTCATAGTGACATTAGATATCAATCTTCAGAAAGAAGGAATAAAAGTTAACACGAGTCACGATTGTACAAATTTTTCCCTTTAGGTTTTCAATCTAAGTTTTTCAATTGTAACTAGTATTGGAGATTTAGAAAGGGATTACAACTTCTACGTTGAGGAATGCAACAAAGTCTCTCATCTTTCTACCCACTCATAGTCTGCTCAAATTGAAATTCTGGGTAAAATCTTGAACACCTACGTCCTGCCATTTTAATTTTTCAAATCTTGTGGTTTACTGTTTAGATTGTAGAACTGGAATTAGAGTTTAATTGCCTGTAAATGTTAGTTGAGTAGAATTATTTGAATTTTCCTACGAATAAATACCACGATGGAGAAAATAAATAACACGATTACGAGTAAAAGGCAAAGATGGGAGACAAAGATAATAGACTTCCACAATCTGGTTAAAAAACCAAGTTTCAGTAATGAATTCCATGATATTTATTATCCTGTTATCCATGGAAATAAGGGAATAATGGAAATTAGATTTGCACTTGAAAATAAGTGGAACGATCCAAAGAAGGATTCAAAATTTTATCCATTTAACAACATGGTAAAGGCAACGACAAATAAAATTGCACCGTGGGTTGCTGGGTCAACACATATTCCCTCGTCCAAAAATTGTCATGGTCTGCACCAAAAATTATGATGAAAATAGAAAAGAAACTGTGAATAAAAATACTCAGGCAGAAATTTTGTCCATAACCGAGAGTGAATTTTCTAGTCTGTTGGACCTAGGGTTTGAACAACAAAACTCAAACGTGCACATTGACCTAGGAGACCTGGCAGAGGATTATGAGAAAATAGATGCAACACATAAAGATTCGTATATCAGAGGAATAACAAACGGTTCTAGTCTGAATCCAGATCATAAGCCTCCTTATGATTATGATATTTTTGTGCAATGGGTTCAAGATAGTATTTCCTTGCTAGCATTTTGTTTGGGATTGGATAGTAACAAAGTGCCAACATTATTGAAATGCTTTTTCATATTAATTGTGAAAATGAACCAGTAAAATATAGTTTTATTGAGTACATTTTTCATTGCATGCAAGAACAATTACTAATGATTAAAAGAGGTTCACAAAAGACATTTAGATCCACAACCTACTTGTGCTATCTTCTCTTAGGAAAACATCATGCAATATTTTAGACAAATAAGCTTTGCAGTTAGGTCCAAAATCCAATATATGAATGGACACCTGAGATAAGGATGATTGATAACAGAAGGAACTACAACAATTTTGTAGACTTCTTTTTGGCACCAATGTATCATAAAATTATAGGCACTCCAATGCCTAGATTGCTTGTTTCTTGTAGAGATTGCATTTAACTTGGAAGTCAAATACAATTGGCTGACTAGTACTTCATGGAAGAGTACATTGTGTTAAGGTTTTATAGTTTAGTGGTAGAACCCTACAAACTTCCAATATATGTGATAGAGAGGGTCTTTGCATTGGAATATGTATGGCGAATGGAGAGAACATATGTACTCTTTAATGGCCAACAAAAGAAAATGATTTTTCCTTCCTTGCCTTTCTCATTTGGAGGGTTCACATTTGAAAGAAGAGAATTCCAAGTGGCACAAGATTTTTTTTCAATTTTTTGCTTTGATGTTGTTAGTCATTGGTAGTATGATCCACTCAACATAATTGGAACAAAGCTTAGAGAGAATGGGAACTCTACAAGAAAATGTCAACATAAGAGTATGTTGGATTGATAGAAAATTTTAAAAACATGAAGTCCTAGGATGAGGTCAAAAAAGAGATGGAGAAATATGCCACTGAAAATAATATTTCAATACAGGAATTTTCATCACAAATTATGGCATTGCACAAATAGAAATAAAAAGTGCAGCCAACAACATCATACAATTTCTACCAGAAATTTGCTCAACCATCTAGAAAATCTATTCCAAAAGACCTAGTGGATCAATGTACAGATGGTAATTGGACTCAAACCAAAATTTTTGATTTTTTGGAAATGAGGAAGAATCTCGGTGAGCCAAAGACCTCTTCTTATCTTTATGAAGTGGAAGAGGATAAAATATTTAGCAAATTATGGAATAAGGAGCATCCAACTGAAGCATATCATAATGATGATGATCATCCATATAATGAGTATGAGCAGGATTATGTGAATCCCACATCCACTAATGTATATTCAATTAGTAGTGGAGTTGATGTGTCCACAAAAGAAAAATATACCAAAGGGTCAGATATTGTAGAAAAAATGGGCTATCCAAGTTGGGGTGGTCTGGGTCCCAAAGGACAAGGGCTTTGGTGTCCACTTGTCCCACCAGTTCCACCAAAGTATGGTGGGAAACCATTCCTTGGAGTTGAATCATCAAATTCATCAAAAAAAAATACTACTCAGTCTCATACCCTTGCACTTTCATTTGTTCTAACTTCAAATCCATTTCCATGTGTTCTAAGCACTCAGATTCAATCTAAATCAAGTGCCACTCCCACTGGTGTGTATATCATAGGTAGTACTAGTGGTTTGAAAAGGACATTACAGGTGGACATGGGATCAATGGATCCTAAAGATCAAGGTAGTGTAAAGAAGCAAAAGGTTATGACAAGTACAACAATGGCAATGGTGACTATGAGTCCAACAATTGCCTCACCTTGAGGACAAAACCCTCAGAATAGTCCAAACCTCATGGTTGTTGCTAATCCTCATGGTGGAATTAGGAGAGCCACATGCAACATAGGTGGAAGCTAATACATCACTGCAAGTGCTATTTCACCTTTCAAACATTCAATTGTGTCAGAAAACCCTGATTTTTGTTACAATGATTTTGTAACTAACTTTGAACAATCAAAAAATAGGAATAGACAAAATACTAAGACATTGAAGAGGGATGCAGTTGATGTAGCTCGTGATGCAGAACCTGCATCAAATAGGTTATTTCCCACATATGACCTGAAGAAAGAAATGATGGAGTTCATGGTTGTTATGCCCCTAGCTAGAGATAACAATTCATTAAAGAGTTAGTTAGATCCATTTGAATTTCAAATTAGCACCCTCCAAATGGATTTATCCAAAATTAGAAATGTGGAAAAGATAAATGTGTCAAAAATGACCAACCAAGTGGTCTACAGTTCAATGATGAAGTTGGAGAGAGAGAAAGGAAAGCTTCAAGGCACAATAGATAAGTTTAAGGTAGGCATGACAAATGAAAAGGCAAAGGAGAAAACAATAGATAACAGGTGCAAAGAATTAGAGAAAGGGATAAAAAATTCATCCTCTAAAGAAGTGATTGGACAACAAGAACATATGGATGCAAAACTAAAAATTCTTTGGGAAAAATTAGAAGAGAGCAATAAAAAACTTGAGGATGAAAAAGTCTATTCATTAAGTTTATAAAAATGCATGGAGACTACAACACATGCAATCAATAAATTAAATAAATAATTGGAGAATGAGAGGGTAAAAGAAATACAGTGGGAAGAGAAAGCAGAGAAAACAAAAAAAATAGTGAACACCAGTTGTCAGAAATGAGAGAAGAGATAAAGAAGGCAAATAATAAAATTAAAACTTACGAAAATAGCTTGAATGACCGAGTAAATAATACAGTCAAGAAAATAAAAAAAGACTTTTGGGGGCAAATAAAGGTGACCGATGATAGGTTGTGTGATAGGTTTTAATTGAATGAAAGTCTTAAAGATGTTTTTGGGAAGCTCAAAGATCACATTGAGAAGAACAATTTTTTTTTTCAAAGACATAATACTGCAAAGAAGATTTTGCAACAAATCAACACAACCACTGACAGGCATTTGGAAAGCAAGGGAATTCATGACCACATTTGTGCATCAATAAAGGTGAACTCTATCTTTCAAAAATGTCAGAAACTGATGGAAGGAGAGGAAATTATGACCTTATTTAGGACAAAGCTCGCCAAGATGAATAAAAAAACAACCAAAATGATAGGTCTTGGTTTGTCATGTCCTAGTACTAATAACTCATCAACAAATTTCGTTGGAAGAGAATCTTACAAAAAAAAGTTGGACATAATGACGTCTAATTTAGGCAAGCTTCCTGAGGACACAACTCATGAAGGCATTGCAAAGTGCATCAAACCATTGAAAATTTTGAATGTAGTATTGGAAGGATCATTGCTTTCAATTCACTCTTCTAAGTATGGATGGCTGACGAGGTTGCAAGTCATTTACTATAAATTGAAAAATATTGACCTTCCAACCGACGCAGAATGGAGCATACTAAACAAACTGGTAGACTCATCTCATCAATCATAGTATGTGAAAGTACTTTCAATTTCATCATCTCTATATTTTTTTCTAATTGCTTGAATTGAGTTTAAAGTAACAAGTTTGAACTTTGTTTTTTGAACAGGATCAATGTAGCATATGCTATTGCTAATTTACTAAACTGACATGTCAAATGCAAAAATGTATAGTTGTAGAGATGTTGTAGTTATCTTACAGATTTTGATTTTGAGACTTCACATTAGGCAAATCGACCTAAATCTATTGTTGCTCCCTTGTTTCTATACAAGGGAATTCAGGGTCATTGGCTAAGGGTAATGAAATTGAAATTGGGTATTGAGTCATTGACTTTTGTAAATAGAATCACAGAGTTGTGTTCTTACTACTATTAATGAATGAATTGTTACATTGTATCATATTTGTAAATAAATTAATGAGAATCACTATTTCTAAGAATTATAACACATAATTGCTATGTTGTCAAAAAAAATAATGAAAATCTACAAGAATTGTACCATATGAGATGAATAATGCAAATGAAAACCATTATTAATTGTAGAATTGAATCTTGATAACATTATCAACCACATTCATATTTTTGACATTGGAATATGCTATTATGCATGATTGATGATGAGATACAAAAACTGACAGTAGACTACAAGAAAAAGTTTAATAAATACATAGGACCTACTACTTCTACAACGGTTCAAGATGCCACATCATATCATTAGCGAGATCCTCGGATTCATTGTCATCAACTTCATAGCTTCCTTGGTTCTTCGATATGTTTTCTTCACTCTACATACCTCCACTTAACTGATGTTCACTGCTAGTAGTACCAGTACCAGTACATGAGTCAATGACATCATTGTCTCTGACACTCCCACTTTGGTTTGAAATGTTGCCCAACCCTCGTCTCTGGCATTTCTTCCTCCACAATTTCAATGCCCTTTCGTAAGGAAAAGTATTGACTTCATACCTAGATGTATAGAGCCTCAATCAATTTTCCAAATTCTTGTCTAGTTTGTTTATTAGCTTTGACTTTAGGAATCCCAAAGCACTGAAAAATATCTCATCCTCCACCGACCCCAATATCATGGTCAGACATAAATCAACAAGCTTGAAAAATTTTGATATTGAATCAATCAACATTTCATTCTTAGCTAGATTTTTCCAAAGCCTTGTTACTGATCCATATTCGTGGGGGTTCCGCATAATAATATATTGATCCCATATTGTCTATGAAAAATGACTTGATTTCTCTCTCAAATGAGATTCATCTAAAATTCCATTTAGAGTTACTCCATTTAACTCTTTGGTTTTGCAAAAATGATCTATCGAAGTTAGTAGCCTAGTTCAAAAATCTTTCGAATTGTTCATACTCCAATATCGAGGAAACACAATAGGCATGGATTCAAGTAGTTTGAGTGGAGGGAATCTTTCTCTAATCTGTGAGGAAAGATCATAGGCAATGTGCTTCACAGAAGTTGTTACAGACTCAACGATCTTGGTAAAGTCTTCCCTTTTAACACTTGATAGTCGCTTCTTGGGGTTCTTTCCTGGTTCCTCAGACTCGAACCTGGAAAATTAGTGCATTGGTATCTCAACTCTGTGAACTTCTGCACATAACTCCCCATTTGCACCAATCTTTAAAAAGTTATCAGGATTGTCCAAATTTGTGATTTTCAGCTGGCTGGAAAATTTTATATCATTTTATATCATCACATGATCAATAGAGATTATCGAGCATCATGTATGTCAATTTATGCAACACAAAATATTCTGCAATATACATAGCTCTTTGTTGGGCCTTTTTCATTATATTTCTTATTTCCTCAAGCATGGGGAGAAGACCTGCTAACATTAAGAGTGTCTCTACATTACTTAACATTTGTAGTAGTGCAGGAAATTTTGGTAGCCCTGCTTCTTCGTGACTTGAGTTAATTAGACCAAGCAACGATTGATATTTTGAAAAGACTCGATGTGCTGGTCCATCCAAAGAGATCCGTCTAGTATCATTATCCTTAAGAAGCTTATTCCCATCAGTTAATCCTTTGGAAAAGTATTGAAATTTCCTCAATCATTTTGGACTTCGACAAAAGTATTGGTAGAGCTCTTTGATTAAAAGTTCATTTTTTTGTACTGGAGCATGCTTGCTGACAACTCCAAAAGCTAGATTCATTTTGTGGGCCATGTAGTGAATGGGGTGCACAAGAAGATTGTATGTTTGTGCAAATACTACCTATGTGGCCTTGCATTACTAAAGCTCCATCTGCTCCAACACACACCAACTTTTTGGCAATTGTCATGTCATTTATACCTCCATATTCAATTAGAGAACTCTTTACTAGTTCAAATAATTTTTCCATTGTTGCATTATCCTTCATTTTAGCAATAGTTAGTAGATGAGGTTGGCGAACAAAATTGTGTATAGTATAAATATGCATGCATACCCAGGAAGTATTATCTACTGTTGTAACCTCATCTAAAGACAATGTAATAAAATTTGACTCTTTACTTTTTTCCTTTAGATCCTCTTTTTCAACCTCAGTAAGACAACTTGCCTATTCCCATCCATTATTTATTGACCAATGATTGTTAGGATAGTTACGAACTTTCAGAATGTGTAATAAAGCACTCAATGATGGGTAGTCTATCGTAGGACGCTCTCTACTCAAAATATTAAAGACAACACTTAATTGAACAACTTTTCCCATTAGTTCTACTTCCAATGCTTTTCCAAAACGGGCTTCAATAGAGCCTTTAACTTCACCAGGCTTCATATTTATATTCTGCTAAAATTCAAATAAATTTGCATTCCTAACATGTTGAGATTCCTCCTTTTTTTTTCCACCTTATCACTGATTTGAACTTCATCTATGGTTTTCATTTCGTAAACTTTACCCATATGCTTCTCTATGGTATCAATTTTTAGCTGCAACCTCTTTTCCTTCTTATTTATCTTGGTGCAAATCTTACATCTGCATTCTACTGGAGGCTTACCTTCAATTGGATTGTCCACTGGTTCAATGAATAGATACTTTGACACCCATTCTACTTGAAAATTCTTCAACAGATCCCACATCTGATATTTTTTTGATTCTCTATCATTCTTTGAATTATATTTTCTTTTCTTCTTCCCTGCATCGTCATCTTCTCTGACATTCTCAATCTCATCCAAGTTGATTATATCATTATGGCTACTCTGGGTATTTAACTAAAAATCTTCTTCAAGTTCATCATGATCTGATATATCAAATTTGTCGACTTCTTCAATATGTCATGTAGGTTTAGGTTGTGAATCTTGAAAATCTTCTTGTGATGAAGTAGCTTCCCGATTTTGGCCAAAAACATTTCCAACACCATAACCAAAGTATGATGATAAGGTTATGTGTTTTTCTCGTCTCTCTTGTCTTTTCCCATATGCGAGAACCTTTCCCTTATTCTTGTTTGACATTTCGATTCTTCAACAAAATAAAGGCTACTAGCCTACCAATGCAAAAAAAATGTTTACTTGTTGAAGAAGTGACAATAGAACTATAATATATATAAATATGATTCATTGGCCCTAAAATCATGTCTAAGGTCTCCCTGGTCACCACTGTTCACTAACTGGTCCCCACTAAATAAGAATGAACTCAAAATTCAATAGTCGTGGAATAATAATCACTTACCTTTGCCTCAAATTTAATTGTAGTCGCAACTCGCCAATGCACTCAACAATCTGAACTTTTCTATCAATCAAATTGAACTGAACCAAATTGTGTACAATAACACTGATCTATGAATGTATTTATACTAATCTTTTTTTGGCGAATTCGGCAGGAAGTATTAGGTATACAAATATTTGGCGAAGCCAGCATAATTATAACATGTCTTGTGTTATTTCTGAGGTGATTATGGGTCGTCAAATACCTTGGTATGATTAATAAAGTTGGAAAAAATGTGTCAATTTGAGACACACATCCACAAAATGCCAGGCGAATTTGGGTTCACCTATAAATATATATGTATATAACTATTGGCGAATATAGGCCGTCTATTTGGGGCCGCTTGGAAATTATAGGTGAATCTTTAAAATTTGACATGTCCAAATATTATATTCCATTGGCGATAATGTGAAAGAAATGGAGAAAATTAAATAAATGGATGGGCGATGGGCCTGGGCATTGGACCCAATATTAATAAATTTTGGATGATAGGGTCAATTCAATATATGCATTATATTCGCCAAATCCTAGGTTTTCGACATGCGACATTTGCCAAATGGCAAATAATCGCCACTAAAGTTTTTGTTGTGCACGATCTGATATATTCATTCATAGATAAAACAACATATATGTCGGGATGTCAGGCCTTCCCAATTATGGTCATATACAATGAAACTCAATCCTAATTCCAATTTGGCAAATTCTTAGATCTAGATTCCATGAACCAACTACTACTACTATTCTAACTACTACTCAAGATACATCTAATTATTACATATAGGCAATGCATCTATAGGTTGGCCAAAAGAGAAGTACATTCTCTAAGAAGGAAACATGTACAAATAATTAGGCCCACCCAAAATGAATCAAAGATCCAAGAAAGGAAATAACAAGATGCGCGATCATAGGAAATGATTCACATGAGATCCATGAACCACATGCTATGATCACAATGGTCAAAAAGCCAAAGATTAGTGATCGCACATTGAATCTCTAAATAGGTCCAATAAAGAAACAAATATGATACCCACGGACATAAAATGGATCAAATCTTGAACAACCACAAATAAAAGGAGGCATGATCAT